>CM036773.1:9652081-10004581 GCA_020796225.1 Arion vulgaris
GGACATGTCCTGCAAGACTGTCCTCTCCTGGGTGAGCTGTTGAGAAGCAATATGTTTGCTACACTCAGTCAATCTAAAAACTAAGATTAGGGAAACCCGACAGATCTTGAGCTGACTGCAGTTTGCGTTTGTGGTCCACATTGAATTAAACACAGGATCAGAGATCACAGAAGAAGAAGAATATATTAAGAATATCTATTTTAAAAAAATACAGATAATAAATAGATATAAAAATGTTTTGTTAATACAATGCATTATTTCTTTAACTTTATTTCAGCTTTTTAAGTGGACATCAGGGAAGGTCTCACGTTAGTAAATAACAAAGATGGCGATGTCCTTAGCGAAGAATTGTTTAGGACAATTTCAAAGCAAAGGTAATTTTTCTTAGCTCAAAATAGCTAACATTGGATTACGTATATAGTTTGAAATAGATCAGTGAGTTAACATATATTTTAGTCATGAAACTTTAGAGGAGGTAATTTATTGATTGTGTCAGCAGCATTATCATAGGTATCGTTGGATTGGGGATGCATGATATTATCACATGATGATGATGATGATCACGATGATGGTTGGAGTCGGATGAGGATGGAATGAATGAGAAATGATTCAATGAATCTCCCAACATCCCCTGTCTCTTGCCCAGATGTTGCACTTTGTCAGGCTGTGTAATTTATCCATCATTTCCTGATGTTACATTGTTACACTCCTCCCAAATTAATTTATTATGTCTCGGTCTTCCACCTCTCCGCCGCCCTTCAAACCTACAAGTGAACTACATTGCTACAACACTGAACAAAACATAGTTATAGTTTTGAGAAGTGTCCGAAATATTTTTTTTTGTTATGTGTTCTATTTTATTTAAATTTAATCATTAAATTAAAATTTAAAGTAGTGCAGTAATTCTTTTTTTAATTGAACTTAAGTCTGTTTTTCATTCCATGAAACAAGACCAATTATTATTGAATTATTTTGCATATTTAAAATATTTATAACCAAGCTAAAGGCATTATAATTATTAATCTGATTCAATCAGAATTAATTTGCACAATTATTGCACTTTGATCAGTGAATCAGAATAGCCATATGTGCTCCGATTCGGTTAAAAAAAAATCATAGTAAGAGCTTACATCAGTGAATGAACTACGTAGCCACTGCGAGGGATATAATTTGTAGGTTGATAACAATTTTGTAAGAAATGTATTTTACTTCATTTGATCTTTTTAGAATTTACTTTGAATTGAAATATGGCTGCCATATGCATTTTTCTGCAAAAAATATTTGATTTTTTTCTTTCCATTTTAAGAACGTTTATTTGTGCACTTCCTCAGTTTCCAATGGCCATGTTTCAAGTATGGCAAGAACCTTGTTTACCTCACCTGCACATTACAAATCCAGGTAATTAACATTGAATTGCATTATTTTTCGAGAATGTCCATTCATATTTATTTCACTTATACATGATTGATTGATTAATAGGACCCGTATCTTCTTCGATCGTTCTAGGCCTGTTTTAATCATTCTCATTGTGATATATAAACAGCCAAACATCAGAACGTGATGTACGTGCACCAGCCTTCAGCACCTATTTGAGCTCAGTTGTTTATCCTTCGGTGGGGTGTTCGTTTTCAGCCAGCTTTTGATTTACTAGGGTGAGCTTTCCCTAGGGTTCGACCAGCTTTGCCGTATTTTTGGGCTTTGTGATCTACGCTGGGACATTGAGTTACGCTGTTTATGCCCGTTCTGACTGAGAAATATTTCTCGGGGCTTGTAAGCTTATCCTCGGACGGCGTCTTACTCGTATAAAACACCGTGTAAAGTATCTGCCTTCGCCAATGTTCAGACCCGAACTTCCTGTCTGATCCGTACATTGTCGGCCTTGCTTTACCGTACATTTTTGAGTTTGATCCGGAGAAGGAACATTCTCAGCCTTTTCTAGACGCGCATTGGTACGTGGCAATTTGCAATTAACCTCAAAAGCACTGGCATGGGACCGAGTACAAACAATGTAGAGGGTCGTTTCAGTCGGCGCTATCAGCGTAACTGAGGATTTTGCGCTCACCGCCATCACCCGCCCCAGTTATTCCGGGGATGTTAGTTACGACTGCAATCGAACCTTGCCCGGTTGCTCCAAGGCTGGCAGTTCCGTTAGGCATCACCAACCTCAGTTCTTCCGGGATGTTAATTTTAATCGCACAGTACCTTGCACGGTTTTCCCAGGGCGGGTAGTTTCGTTATGCACTAAACGCAACTTGTTCTTTTGCGCTCGGCAAACCTTGCCCAGTACATGTGTCTGCACCAGGCTACCGATGCGGGGTCAGCTGCAATCTTCTCTCGCACCAACACGAGGGTAGACTTTATTCGTTACGGTCCTGTCTTATTTATTCTTGCCGACGGGCTGGCAATGTTTGCCCCTCCTCAGGGCTTCGAGCTCACCCTACATGGGCATACGTTTGGTCACTGGATGCACCTCTCATCCATGTCTGAGACGTTTCGTTGCTGTTTCTTTGCGTTCAGGGACTTGGGCTATATCTTGTTGGACATCGGTCAGGAGATTTGTGCATTTTGTTTGTATGTATCTTTATTGTATTTCCGTAATTGCACTGCTACCACTACCAGTAGTTTTCTCTCCCAGATCCCTGCCCCTCTTCAGACCGAACCAGAGTCTGTTCCAGGTCACCGTGGAGTTGGGAGGCTGCGCCCCTCGCTAACCCTGGCTCATGTTACCACCATGACCTCATGAGCCTTTTGACCCCGGACCCGTATCATTGCACTTCGGTCAGTAACCATGTGTGCTCCTATCTGAGTATATCTTACTTATATGGGAAGATCTCAGCGACAATACACAAACTCTGCAGCACCGATGAAGGTCCCTGATGTAATTTAGAAGATGGTGAAAAT
Organism: Arion vulgaris; assembly: GCA_020796225.1. Classification (NCBI taxonomy): domain Eukaryota; kingdom Metazoa; phylum Mollusca; class Gastropoda; order Stylommatophora; family Arionidae; genus Arion; species Arion vulgaris. Next base: position 9,654,983 of record CM036773.1, read on the forward strand.
ATTTATGTAGGACTGCAATTTTAAATTGTTTCCGATCAATTTTGCCTGGGCAGCGACTTTCCAGTATGCTTTTCTCTATTTTGAACTGCCATGGGTTCTTTACCATGCTCAAGTTGAACTCAGAACCTACGTTTTATTGTTTGTTTCGATAGAAGTAGGAATTTTATCTCACCTACACTGACATCAGGGATCTATGTGGAAAATATCCTGATCGGTGCATGAGGGAGTGAACCAAGTACCTTTTAAAACGAAATGCAAGCATCTAACCTCTACGACACAGAACCACCCTCACTTATACAGCATCAAGGAACCAAATATGGCCATCCGACACCTGAGAAGAAACCAAACTATGGCTGAGGACATGTACCTCATCACAGTCTTTACCTTTGAAGTAGGCGAAGGCTACCTATATGGTGAGGGACACCAGTCAAATGATAAGCAGGCCTCATGCAAATAATCAGTCAGAATACCAGGACTAACACCTGAATTCACAGCGGGCGATCACAGAAAAAGAACCACATCCTTCACAGAGGCTTCACGTCAGCAAATCTTATCACTTGTTGTATCTGACTCTCAGTCAATGCTACAGAAGATCCAGAATGGCAGGTTTCAATATTAGTGGATGTCATATATTGAGGTGGATGTCCCTATATCTATCTATGTCACCCCAACCCTCCCTCTTCTATATCTGACCCAGATTCAGGGGCTGTCTACCAGGGCATAACCTCCTATATCTAATCCAGAATGAGGGACTGTCTACCAGATCAGCACCTCCCTATGCCTGACCCAGACCCCTTTACTATCTACCAGGTTGTCATCTCCCTATATCTGACACAGACTCATTTACTATCTACCGGGTCGTCACCTACCTATATCTGACCCAGATCCACAGGCTGTCTACCTTGTCGTCACTCCCATATATCTAACCATCTACCAGGTCGTCCCCCCTCCCACCCGTTATCTAACCCGGAAGTAGAGTAACTGACTTAATATCAGACTCGTACACACTATACCCAACATTGTTAATTGATTCTTGTATTAATTCAATGTTTGTGACAACTTTCAGATCACCAGATGTCTGCCTGTCTGTTGACAAGAAAATGATCTTGTGCTGGCACCCAGAACCAGATTTTCCTTATGAATACACACAGGTGATTTGTTGTTCATCTCACTACCTCTGCTTGCTTTTTGACTTATGTTTCTGTTCTGTGATCTATATCGACCCCATTATACCCTACAATGGTGATTATGTTATTCAATTTGCGTCATGGCAAATTAGGCATTCTCATGCTTGCTCTGTTCTCAGCTGCAGCAGTCATCCCAAAATCCACTTGCTCACTGTACTCTAAGTTGATTAGTATATCTTCTCTCTCTACTACGAAGACGACACTTTCTGGCATGTCCAAACTTAAGTCATAATTCCTGCACTTGGTCCAGTGTCTGAGACTTTCCCATATCACATAAATGAGCTCACACCATATTTTTTTTTTTTTTTTTTTTTTTTCTTTCGTCCGCTTTCAACTCAGACGAGTTTCATCTCTGAAACTGATTTTTGCGTGAAAATCTGTTTTTCCAATTTCTTACAATGGCAGCAGCTTGCACATTGTAAATTACTTTACACTGGCAGCCGTGTGCTCAATGTACTCGTAATTAGTATTCCTCGCCATAAAGGCAGATTTTCTCCGACTTCAGAGGTACTCACGTTATCGTCCTGAGTAAGACCAGGGACTCGAACAAATGCCGGACAGTAGGTTCGAACCCGAGCTATGAGGCGTCTCACAGCTAGCAGGCCGAGCTACTATCAACTACTCTAGGCAGTCCCCCACACCATATTGATTACCTCGACTCTGTCCATACTTCTACCAGCTTGAGTCGAGGCATTGTTTCTAAGAAAATCAGTACGTTCATTGCCCTGCAGTCCAGCATGTCAAGGTGTGTACAGACAAGTCATTGTCTTGAGATGTGACCTCCGCATGCTGTCCACTCATTCCGCAGACTTTCAGATTCAATACGTTGAAGCATATTCCTCAAGTCTGATATGATAATCGTATGGGCGCTCAACCACCCGCGGAGCCCAAATTTGGGGTGTAAAGAATAGAACCACTGTTACCTGCCACGCATGTCGTAAGAAGTGACTAAAGTTTGGCTGAAATTGGATGCATGTGTCCGTTAGGGAATGCTAACCAAAACAAATGCTTGCAGAAAACGGATGCACCAGGCCGTAAGGCGATTAACATGGTGCAACGACCCCTCACAATGAGGAATGTGATAACGGATTCTACGGTCGCCAATCTGCCTCCGAGATTTAGCCACACAGTAAGAATGTCAGGCCTAAAATCATGAGGATGGCCAAAACTTACTGTGGGAAGAGTTTGGCACAAACGGGAAAGCAGTAATCATAGGAATTATATCCTACAGAACTGCCCCCAGTATGCAGACTTGAGAAGAAAGAGGTGGCCCACTTACACCAGCGTCCAAGACAAACTGTATGGCGTGGCTGATAATTTGAGGCAGATGGCTGCCTGTATTAGAGAATCCGAAATCCTAATCTAGTGAGAATGCAGAAGACAAACTGTATGGCGTGGCTGATAATCTGAGGCAGATGGCTGCCTTTATTAGAGAATCCAAATTCCCAATCTAGTGAGAACGCAGAAGACAAACTGTATGGCACTGCTGATAATCTGAGGCAGACGGCTGATTTTATTAGAGAATCCGAAATCCCAATCTAGTGAGAACGAAGAAGACAAACTGTATGGCACTACTGATAATCTGAGGCAGACGGCTGCCTTTTTAGAGAATTTGAAATCCCAATCTAGTGAGAATGCTGAAGACAAACTGTATGGCACTACTGATAATCTGAGGCAGACGGCTGCCTTTATTAGAGAATCCAAATCCCAATCTAGTGAGAGCACAGAAGACAAACTGTATGGCACTACTGATAATCTGAGGCAGACGGCTGATTTTATTAGAGAATCCGAAATCCCAATCTGGTGAGAACGCAGAAGACAAACTGTATGGCGTGGCTGATAATCTGAGGCAGACGGCTGATTTTATTAGAGAATCCGAAATCCCAATCTAGTGAGAATGCAGAAGAAGAATATCTGAACAGTGAGGAAACCCCCTAACAGCATTACAAGACAGGCTCTCAGATGAAACCCCCATGGCAATAGAGGTAGGGGAAGACCCAGAAACACCTGGAGACAGGAGTTGAAGACGGAATGCAAGAAAATGGGGAGAGAGTGGGGAGATCTGGAAAGGATGGCCTTGGTTGCAGACCTATGCTTCCCTAGGGGGAAGGGTGAAGAAGAAGCAGACGATAGGGTATAGCTCATGCCAAGTCTTAATATATATTTAGCCATCTCCTCCAGCTCTTCTCCATATCGTTAATCTCTGCCTCCAAATCTCTTCTCCATGTATTTCTAGGCTTCCCTCTTTTGCTTTCCATGTGGGTTCCAGGAAAGGACCCTTCTTGTTATAACCCTTCGGATTTACTCAAGGTATGTCCTATCCAGCGCATCATCTTATCTTCACATCTTGGTTCGCTGGAATCTGTCTTGTTCTCTCCAGAACCTTCTTATTTTGACGAAAGTCCAAATGACCCAATAAACTTTCCCCCATAAAAACAACAGATCTCAATATTGTTCATGGATAAGAACAGGACAGGAACCCTTGTTGACCCAGGTTAAGAGGAGAAAATGGTGATAGGTTGGGCATACCTACGAAAGACACAGTTGAGTATCACTAGACAAGCACTTGAGTTGAAGCCGCAAGGAAAATGAAAAATGGACTTCCTAAACATACCAGGAGATGAAGTTTTCTTGAGGAACTGAAGGGTGCTCGATTTTCCTAGGAGACCATAAAGAAAACAGCCAGAGATCGGGAAAAGTGGTGAACAACTGTTGAGATCCTATGCTCCACAAGAAGCGGAGAGGAATAAATCAAGTCAATATTGATCAGTGTTTAATATGTTCATATTTTGTTGTTGTAACAACTTGTGCACCAACTACCCACATGTGTACCCACTTGTGTACCAACTACCCACATGTGCACCAACTACCCACATGTGTACCCACTTATGTACCAACTATCCACATGTGCACCAACTACCCACATGTGTACCCACATGTGCACCAACTACCCACTTGTGTACCCACTTGTGTACCAACTACCCACATGTGTACCAACTACCCACTTGTGTACCAACTAACCACATGTGTACCCACTTGTGCACCAACTACCCACATGTGTACCCACTTGTGTACCAACTACCCACTTGTGTACCATCTACCCACTTGTGTACCATCTACCCACATGTGTACCCACTTGTGTACCATCTACCCACATGTGTACCCACTTGTGTACCAACTACCCACTTGTGTACCAACTACCCACTTGTGCACCATCTACCCACATGTGTACCAACTACCCACTTATGTACCAACTACCCACATGTGCACCCACTTGTATGAAGTACAGAAAAACAACATCATGTATTTGTAACATATATTCCTACTCAACTGTGTTTGTTTGTATTCTTTTTACTGTTCAATATTTAATTCTTGTCTATTTTGTATTTCTTTATATAGCCAGTACCTCGGGACAAAACTCAACTTGAGAAAGTGAGTATACCATTACTGTATTTTTTGCCTTTAATTACTCTTTGATCAGCGTCTTACCGAATGGATTAGATTATAGATTCCCATACCTGAGACCCCGGTGTCATCCTTGTTAAGGTCAAAGTTTTTCCTGTCGGGGCATAAAGAAAAATCATGACCTGAACAGTTTAGCGGTGACTGCTCTAGCCATGCGGCCATGATATTCTTCAGACTCATGTCCCACCTGTCCTACACAGCCCTAAAAGGTGGTATTATAATAATAATAATAATAAAGCCCATAACCCGTTAGGGTCGTAGGGTTGTCACTGTGGAGACATCAGCACAAAAAGCACATCACGAATCTCTGCCTTCAATTCTTCGGCGAGTGTGGAAAACTCTGCCCTGACCAACTCTTGATGTTTTCAAACCAGGATTTTATCTGCCCTCCTTTCTTTCTTCCACCCTCACATGTTCCCTGTAGGATAGTCTTAGAGAGTGAGCTATGTCTCATCACATGCCCCAACCACACAAGTTTACGCTGTTTCTCGATTGTCAGAAGTGGTACTTGTCGACCTGCAAGGTTGTTTATTTGGTCTCTTACATAAATATTCGTCTTATGTTCTATGTAACTAATACGTATTACCCGTCTGTAACACTTACATTCGAAGGCCTGTATTCTTCGCTCCAGTTCTGCATTGAGCGTCCAGCTCTCACAACCGTTTAAAAGAATGGATAGCACCAGCAATCTGTAGATATTGATCTTTGCCATAGTATTGATTTTGCTTTTCCATATCACGTTTAGCCAAGACATAGCGGCTGAAAACATCTCAAGTATTGACTTTATCTCCTTACCAGAGTTACCATCGATGCATATGTAGCACCCGAGGTATTTAAAGGTTTCCACTTCCTCCAGCTTTTGTCCGTTATATCCAGATATTGGTGTGCTCGTGGTTGTTACTAAAAGTAACGTAAAAGTGGTATTACGCTGACAGTAAAGACAGTTTAAAAAAAATTACTCTTTAAAAGTAAACCTGTTTTCATACCTCTTGGTATATTGGGTGATACAGTGTTAGGCCCGTACTTTTCATTGACATACAATGGGGGATGTTGTCAAGGGAAGCACATAATAGCACCACTGCGACCTATAAGACATGTTGTAAAAGGCTTCTGATATAGGACCTAGAGAAGCTACCCTAGTAAATAAAAAGCATAGAAAACTGATGTGCTGGCCTATTTGTATGCACATAACTGGTACAACGTACAATCACTCTTACGCTCAGATCACATACAAATCACACAGAGTTGGTTAACAGGTGGTCGTTGTAGAGTGTTCAAAGAAGAAGATTGATTATTTATTAACAGAACTCTCAAAACTACACTCAGGACAGACCCATATGTGCTCAGTCCCTTCCAGCAAACAGCAATTATTAATAATATTGTTTCTGTTTGTGAACTTTGTATGAAAATTATTCACATGTTGTCTAACTGATGTTTGCCTTGTTTAGGGTGATTCAGTTTTGAAGATACAATACCTGGTTGATGAGAAGTTGAAGAACCGACCTGAAGGTCCCACACTGGCCGAGTTGTCACAGATACTCTATGTACCAAGACATGCACTGAAGAGATAGTGAGTGCATTTCAGTTTTTTTCTTAGCAAATAATAAGTTTGTGTTCATGTTAGAAGTCGAACCTTTCTGTTAGGTCCTTCCGCCCTCTTTCCTTTCCCTATCTCCCTCCTTTCTTCCCTCCTACCTTTCTTCCCTACTTACCTCCTTTCTTCCCTACTTACCTCCTTTCTTACCTCCTTTCTTCCCTACTTACCTCCTTTCTTCCCTACTTACCTCCTTCTTCCCTCCTACCTTTCTTCCCTACTTACCTCCTTTCTTCCCTTCTTTTCCTACCTAACTCCTTCCTTCCCTATCTACCGCCTTTCTTCCCTCCTACCTTTCTTCTCTACTTACCTCCTTTCTTACCTAACTCATTCCTTCCCTACCTCCTTTCTTCCCTCCTACCCTACTACCTTTCCTACCACCTTCCATACTACCTTTCTTCCCTCCTTTTCTACTTACCTCCTTCTTCCCTCCTACCTTTCTTCCCTATTTACCTCCTTTCTTTTCTACCTAAGTCCTTCCTTCCCTACCTACGGCCTTTGTTCCCTACTTACCTCCTTCCTTCCTACCTTTTTTCCCTACTTACCTCTTTCTTTTCTTACCTAACTCCTTCCTTCCCTACCTACCTCCTTTCTTCCCTCCTACCCTACTACCTTTCTTTCCTACATACCACCTTCCCTACTACCTTTCTTTCCTCCTACCTTTCTTTCCTACCTACCAACTTCCCTACTACCTTTCTTCTCTACCTACCTCCTTTCTTCCCTACCTACCTCCTTCCTTCTGTTTGCTTTAGATATTGTCTATATATTTGGGCAGTAAGATCAGCCAACCAGGAGGTACATATGAAAACAAATCCCGTTGGTATCTGACAACTCTGTATTCACTATATATATCTTCTCTTCCACCATTTACTTCTTTATAGATTCACTATATAGATATATTTAAACCATGCTAATAAATGTCTGTAATATTTTTTCTCTCTTCCTACCAGTCCACGTCATGAAAAGAAAATGGAAATGATCAAGAAGGTTCCGAAAGATAGAGAATATTTGTAAATTGTTGTACATGTTATATCATTAAATATAGAACTTTTTTCATTGTACATGATTGCTGTTGTTATGATTGTTTGTACATGATTGGTGTTGTTATAATTGTTTGTACATGATTGCTGTTGTTATGATTGTTTGTACATGATTGCTGTTATAATTGTTTGTACATGATTGCTGTTATGTTATGATTGTTAGTGTTTGTACATGATTGCTGTTGTGTTATGATTGTTAGTGTTTGTACATGATTGCTGTTATGATTGATGTTGTTATGATTGTTAGTGTTTGGACATGATTGATGTTGTTATGATTGTTAGTGTTTGATATTTCGTTTGTATTATTTCAAAATATTTTCTTGGCTAGCACTCCATGAGAAGTACTTTGTTATGTTGTATTTTGCAACGAGGATGAGATATCTATTGCCTATCCCCAGGTGGATGATGGAATTGGTTGTCCACTCTTGCCGTTAAGCGTAGCAGTGGGCACTTTAATTTGTGTTCCAGATGAGCCATCCTTGTATTATATCTGTTTATTTAGTGTGGTTTTGATATTGTCTATCCATCTTTTTCTTGGTCTTCCCTTGGCTCTAGTACCTGATCTCTTTTTATTGTATGCTGTTACTGGTGGTTGGTTGTATTCCATTCTTATTAAATGTCTGAACCACTGCATTTGTTGTCTTTCAATGTATACAGTGCATGAAATTATGCCCACTCTGCTTCTGATGTTCTCATTTCGTAATCTTATCTTTCCTGGTGACTCCCACTGCTTTCCTCAAGCATTTCATTTCGTACGCGGTGAGCTTTCTGTGGTGTGTTGCTGTCAAAGATCAAGTTTGGCACTGGTAACAAAGTGATGGTAGACGAGATATCTCCACCTGTTATATGTACATTATAAGTAAAGTTTTAGAAATGTATTTTGGGTGACTTGATGAAAATGTTTGTTTGTTTTTCCTAATCCTGTTTTGCCTCACATCGTCAGGATTTCTACAACAGGCTTTTGTGTACGCTTCATAAAGTATTTTTCGCCGCCTCTGTTATCTCTGAGGTCCATCTTTTGCTTTGTATCCACTGTATCATTGCTCTTTGAGGCGCACTGTCTGTTGGTAATCTGCTTATGTAGATTAACCATTTAATTTGTTGTTTCTTAATGAAGTTCAGTACTGATGTTGTACCAACGTTTTCCTGATGTCTTCATTTCTAAACTGGTTTTTTCTTGATACTCCCATCATTCTGCATGAACACTTCATCTCTGTCGTGACTAGTTTTCTTCTATTGTGTGATGTCAGCATCCAATGTATGAATGGAAAATGCAACCCATAACTTTTTACAGTGTCAAAGAGGGCATGGGGCAACGCAGGATTAACATTGCAGACAAGGATTCAGATCTGACTTGAATAATTAGCTCTTTAATGTATGATTTAGTAGTATAGACAGCTTGCTCTAGGGCAAGAGGAATTTTAGTGTCCTTCCCCCTTGCTGTCTTTGCAAGATTATGAACATCTGGTGGTATGACAAGATAACCAACTCTGAAGTAATAACCAACTCTGAAGTACTGCAGCTTGCCATCTATCCATCATGAGAAGACTGAGCAGTAGAAGATCAAGCAATCAATAAGATTGCTGGAAGCCACAGAGATGTGGTTTTACAGAAGAATGCTGAAAGTTCCATGGACAGCGAAGAAACAAATGATATTTTAAAAATATGCCTGCACACAAAGAAACGTCAAAAGAATAAAAATCAAGACAATCACGTTTTTTTGTGTGCATATAATGTGAAGAGAATGTTTAGAGCATTTGGTGACAATGGGTAAAATTCAGGGAGGGAGAGATCCTAGAAGACAGAGGGAGATGTTGGATGTTCCGACAAAAGATCAACAGCAGAACTGATTAACTGCACCAGGGAGAGAGAGCTGTGGAGAGATGATCACCTACGTCGACAGGCATGGCACTTCATTGTTTGAGAAGACTACAGTTATTGGGCCATGTGAAAATGAAACACCTGTATGACCAAACAGTTGTTGCTCTGTGAACTTTCGGAAAGACGCAAGGCAGATCACTGTCCAGATATTCTTCATGCTTCTCACAAGATTGGGATTTCGGATTCTCTAATAAAGGTAGCCGTCCGCCTCAGATTATCAGTCACGCCATACAGTTTGTCTTGGACGCTAGTGTAACTGGGCCACCTCTTTCTTCTCAAGTCTGCATACTGGGGCAGTTCTGTAGGATATAATTTCTATGATTTCTGCTTCCCGTTTGTGCCGACCTCTTCCCGCAGTAAGTTTTGGCCACCCTTGTGATGGTAGGTCTGACATTCTTACTGCGTGGCTAAGTCTCAGAGGCAGATTGGCGACTGTAGAATCCGTTATCCCATTCCTCATTGGGAGGGGTCGTTGCACCATGTTATGCACCTTATGACCTGGTGCATCCGTTTTCTGCAAGCATTTGTTTCGGATTAGTATTCCCTAGCAGACACATGCATCCGATTTCAGCCAAACCTCCTTAGTCGCCTCTTACGATATGCGTGGCAGGTAACAGTGGTTCTATTCTTTACACCCCAAATTTGGGCCCGGTAACTACTCGGGCGCTGTTCAGATATAAGACTATCTGTACGGTCTCAATGAAGCGGTCCAAACAAATGGGGAAAATCGAGCTGAACATCAAGATAGATAGCAACATTGTGCAAGGATGTAGAGTATTTCAAGGAAAAACCTCAGGTTGAGCTTGAATTTAAGATCAGCTTGGCCACATACAAAAATAATCAGTGTGTGCATGGTAGGCGGTTGGACTACATGTGACCATGATCCTTTACTTAGGGATCTGTATGTTATTTATTTGTTTCGTTCGTTCTTACGACCAGTTTGATCACCCTTTGTGATATGTTTAGTCTTTGCCAAGAACGCTGCACGATGCGCCTCCGTTCGTAGGCAAATTGTCTGCCTAATTTGGGGATCTAAATTATAAATAGCTCTGAAATCAGAGTAAGACTCGCCTGAAGTCAAGGAACACAGATGAAAAGAAAAGCAAGCCTTCACAAAAATCAGAGGCATTATAGCCTGAATTCCTAGCGGGTCAACAACAAAAAAACCCAAAACAAACAAACATGGAAGTCATATATTTCCAGGTTTTTAAAATGCATTTTTTTTTTATTAAACTTATGTTGAACACTAGAGCATAAGCATTTTATGTACCATTTTCTCCAGACATGATAACAACATTCCAGCATTTTGTATTTATACAAAACAAAAATATTTACAGAAGCATTCTCCAAGATGCATGAAAGCAAGTTTGTCATACTGTCAACAGGGTTATATATAGCACTTGTTCACTATTTGTCTATTGTATACATGAGATATAGTCAAATTTATTCATTTAATCTCTGGGTTGTAGCATTGTCTTGGAAGGTAGTCTGCCATTGCTTTCCTTCCTGGCAGTATGACAATACTGGTCCATGACCGTAGCCATTGTCTCTATTATACAGATCCTCTGCCTACTGTCATGAGGTGTGAAACCATAACCATTGCACCACTCGTTGGAATAGACCATCATGGAAGGAGGAGAAGAGGAAGACCACTAAAAATATGAATTCAGGATGTAACTGATGGTTTGAGCATGACAGCTGCAGATGCGGGACATCTGGCCTATGAAAATGCGACATCTGGCCTATGAGAGAAAAATTCAGAAGGACTGTTGAGGTGGCAAAGTTCTGCTCAGGACAAGATATTTGATGATGATGTTGTAGTCATAATGAGAAAACTAGTAATCGCTTCCCCGAACCAGGTGACATTTTTTCCTCCAAACACAACAACCAACTCAGCCCTATTTCTTTACAATTTATTGTTGAAACTTTTATTATCTTTACTTGATGTTTGTTTGCGATCGTTCTTGTCAACCAAATTAACTACCCTTTGTGATCTGTGTGGCTTGCACTGAGCATGTAAGTACATAGCGTCACATTTAGGCATCTTCTGCATGCAGATCAAAATTTCGGTCAAAATGTAAGCAAATTATCCACAAATTTGTAGAAATGGGTAACTATAATATTTTATAAACAGAAAATCTCACTTTAAAGTACTACATCTGGTGTTATACTGTAGCATGGATCAAAGCTGACTACTTAATGTTTTATTTTTGTCTGCCTATTAAAAAAACAGGATCTGTTGCTAATAACAATGTCTCAGACAGTAACTAAATTGAGAACTTGAACTACACAACTAAACAAATCAAATAGAGAGATCTCTCTAAGAGCCTGATATGATTTCTATTAATACACTTGATTGAAATGGGAAGTTCATAAAGAAAATGATAGGGAAAAAACCAGCTTCCAATTTATTTTGAGTGTTTTTATACATAACGATTATTTTGGTAGTTAGTAATAAAAAAACAAACAGTAAAGGAACAGTATATCACATCGTATATAGGGCAAGACGGTGTTAGGCCTCTATTTTTCATTGACCGACTGCACATGATCAGCGATGTGGTCAATATAACGCAGACCGTCTTTACTTCCCAGTGCTTTCCCTGATACCCAATTAAAACTGAGTCGACCTAAGAGCCGTTACGGTCGTAAAAAATTCCATGGCCAAAGAGGAATTGAACCCGGACTACTAGCTTAAGAAGCAAGTTAATTAACTATGCAACTGCGGCAGTTATTAAAATTATTATAAAACTTGTTTATAAGCACTATTGTAATCAAATAGTTAGAGCTGGCTTCATTGAAAAAAATCTGGATTACTTCCTAGTTTAGACATGATCCAGGTGCACCCACTTAAAACTGGGTACATAACTTGCAGTACTACAGAAAGGAAAAGTTTGCAAAGAAGTCGATGAACGCCTCATCTCTAAATAGAAAATCATCTAGTGATGTGAGGAATCTAAACTTCACAACCCTATGACATTATATGCCAGCGATTCCCAAACTTTGCATTACCAAGGACCCACTTTTAAATACATTTTACTGCCGCAGACCCCCAGAAGTTTCTATATATGAAAATGGACAGGAATGAATTATCTGTGTGTTACAATAGTAAACAATATCTGCAATTAAACATTTTAATAAACAGGAAGAGGTTTCCTTTTGCCTTGAACAAGATGCGCCATCATTAGCATCATCAGTACATTTGTGTTTCAATTTCAGCCAGCGATCCCACCTGAAGCTCAGTCAAAATGTATTGTAGCAAAATTCAATGCATGCCAATGTTATTTATCCTATCTTTCTAGTACTGTGAGATCTCTAACACTTCACATACCTACAGCCTTATATAACCATTCAGTTTAGGCATGAGATCATCATCACTGCACATGGAATCATAAGTGCTCCGGTATCTTCCTCATTATGTCTCTCAGCACGTGGCAACTAACAACACCAATGCTATGTTGGTTTACCATTCTTCTTGACTTCCACTATAGTGTTCTTGTCTAGCTGCATCACATTTGACTTGCTATTCTTACCAGTCTGGTCCAATGCTCGCCTTCTTTTTTTGGCAGCCATACCTGCAAGCCTATCTGTGCATTCATTTCCCCTTACACCTGCATGTCCTGGCACAAAAATAAAACTGACTTTTGTCAGCCTAGACTTCTTCAGCGACTCTGACCACTTTCTTCGAGCCCAGCCTACTTCAATCTTCCTGAACATACTCATTGAGTCACTGAGAAAACATGCATGGATTAAAGTCTGTGACTCCAGCCATAATAACTTTGGTCTAAATCAAGTACTGTGAAATCTCTAGTACTTCACATACCTACAGCATTATGCAATTGGATTGTCTACTGCGCTAATCTTGCTAAAATGACACAAACTTGAGGAAAGACATCATTATTCTTCACATACATTCATTCAACAGGCATAATCAATTCAGGTCACACAATCTTCTAACAAAATTATTTATATATACATATATATATCAGAATACATATCAAATGAAACAGATAATTTTATACATTGTTTCTGCTGCTTAATGACAAAAGAAACAGGGCTCTGCTCCTGGACAGTCAAATCATGGTACATATCTGTTATGTACACGCACAAGAAAAACATCACTATGTGATCGTATGTACAGTCTGAAACATCACACAACAATTGAATATAGTACATAGCACAATCAAACATGTAACAAGGAAGTGTATGTGGACACGTGTATGTATGTATGTTCCATCTTTCGAAATAAATTGTTGAATTAGTTACGTCCAGATATTTATAGAAAAACTAGTTCTACGCCCGATATTTTCTTGTGAAGAGATTATGGGATTCAATGTGCACTATCAGTATCTTCATCAAATATAAGCCAGACTGCACATTAGTAGCATTTTTATTTTTTATAATATATATACTCCTCTCGACTCGTATATATTACATAGGGCCTGCAAGTAATTTCTCCATACTGCTCTTTCCTGGGCAACTCGCCCAATCTCTTCCGTGAAATTGAGTCCGATATATTCTGCCTCTCTTAGCAAAGTTCATTTTGGGGTTTCCTAGTAGACACTTTGCCTGACACTATTCCCCAATATACTTCATGATATGAAAACATGTTCCTTTACTTCTTACTACAGGTTCGGTGCAGTTATGTCTGTGTAAACTAAACACTGGAATGAGATTTGCTTGCACACTAGACAAACATAGATGTCTGAACACACCACCACCATCAGTCTGTCAATGTACATGCCCTGTACACCATATTCCCTCATATATATACCACATGGTATAACAATTGGTTCTTTATGTTATCATCATCAAGTAGTTTGTCCCTTCCAGAACTTGGTTCCCATGACAACAATCCTGAAAAACACTCCATTCTCTTCAAGTTTGCTGGTGTCAGCAGCAGTTATTCTCAGATCGTCAATGACATCTTGCACGAATAGTCTTCCTCTCATTCTTCTTCCAGGCACCATTCCCTTCAAAATTATCTTCTCTAGGCACTCATGTTGTTTGATGTGTTAGAAATATTTAATTTTCCTTGGTTTTATGCTCTTTAATAGTCAACTCTCTTTAATATCAAGCTGTTGCAGAACAGAAGTATTTGTTCTTTTCTCTGTCCATGATATTCTAAGTACTCTTCTGTAATATTTGCATTCAAAAACATTAATGATCTTCGCCCGCTTTGTCAATGGTCCATTATTTACTGTTCTTAATTAACATGATGCTAACAGCTCTCCTGAAATAGCCATAACAGCCGTGCTATCATAGTTTTTACAGCCTTGCCAAAATAAATCCAAAATTAAAGTGTAAATAACAATCGATATTAATAATAATATTAACAAAAAAATAAGTGACAAAACTTATGCTTATGGCACACTGGAATAAAAAAAAAAAGAATTATTTGAATTACATATTTATGCGCTAGTGCAATAACGCAACATGAGGGTTCAGTTCCCACTCCACCAAAGAAAATTGGTATGTAACATATCTACTCAGTGACAGTACTAATAGCATCCTCCATCAGTTATGACTGACTAACCTCTGTTGTGCAGTCACTACCAAAGAATTATTACAGAGACGATATCTGCTGGGGGAGACTGAGCACCTATGGGTCTGCCCGGAGTGCAATGTTGTCAGTTTAGTAACCAATAACCAATAGTTGCTGGAAAACTAGCTGGTTGTGTTATTAAAAATGCTTGTCTGTTGGGTTAGGCAATGGGTGCTGTAAGAAATAAGGGTTTGTGGTTCGAATCCTGTGTTTGGTAATTTACTATTTTCTGGAAGACCCTAATACTTGTACACTGTCTTTTTATTGATCATATTCATGAACTCCTGCTGTATCCCCTGGGGTTCTTAAATCTCCTTATTCTCTTCCTATTCAAGAAATGAATTGATGCCAGACACATAACTGTTACTTAAATCTGCTCATTGTTAGTGAACTCGCTTCTTAGGCTAGTGGTCTTGGTTCAATTCCGCAATGGGCATGGAATATTTCTAAGACCGTAACGGCTCTCAGGTAAAGCACTGGGAAATAAAAGGCAGCTAAAGCTTATCGGTTGCCGACGATCAATGAGAAATACAGGCCTCACACCATATTACTCAATATACCTTGAGGCATGAAAAAGGGTTCCCTAAATCTGCTCACCGGTGCATATGTATGTACATCATATTTTTCATATATATATATATATATGAGAGCAGTAGTAACAAAGTTCATAACCAGGCAATATATAGATATGAAAACCTAGGCCCTACAACCCAAAGTGAAACAGTCACAACAAGTGTGATGGTTTGGGCATATACGTAGATCTCTGTGGCTAAGTGGATATGCCCTCGCCTAACGTTCCGAAGGTCGTGGGTTTGAATCAGACTTTGTTCTGTTCGCTAGAGTATTTTTTCCAGAGACCCCCTAGAATTGTTGCAGGCGCTACGGAGTTCCGTGCTTTGTGCAATACTTTCGGCAGATGGCGTGCCATTTCTGCGAGAGGGACTAAGCCATATGGGTAAAACCCGGTCTAATGAAGTCAACCCTTCGACTTTAGACCGTTTAGATATATGCAGAATCAGAGAGGATTGAAGGCAAAGCATGGGAGGTCAAATCAAGAATCCAGACCTCCAGAGTGTGCTGGGAAGACAACATCCGATTGTCCCTGACTGACAGATGACTAAATTCTGGAACAGAGTTGAAAGGGGAATAGTTGATAGAGAACTCCGGTCACCTGTGTGGTGTTGGGGCCCGCTAGGGAAGCAAAGAATAGTACCACTGCGACCTACAAGGCATGTCGTAAGAGGCTACTGATGTATGACCTAGGGAAGCAGCCCTAGTAAATAAACAGCATCACAGAAATCGGATGTGCTGGCCTACTTGTAGGCACATAACTGGCACAATGTACATTCGCTCTTAGGCTCATACAGAATGGATACCAAGTGGAGCGTTCGAAGAAGAACCAGGTACTCTTGAGCTGTGTGATCGAGCTCACTATCGCTAAGCCACAGATGCCCACATTGTGTACTGTAGGTGAGAGAAAACTTCCGCTAAAAACAAAACTCTATTCCCAATATATCACATATTAGGGAAACAGGATTTATACTTCACTTTTAAATATATTTAGATATAAACTGGGAACTGAAGATCCCTTGGGACACAGGACAATTTTTGTTTCCTCTACTACAAAAAGTATTATATGAAGAAATAAAAAAAAAGACAAACAAGAAAACTGAAATAAAGAAAAACCACATCAGAAAAGATGTTAATAAATATACATAGAGGAAATATATGGCAGTAAAAGGAGAAGACAAATATGAAATCAACTACTCAGATCAGGTGTCATCATCTCAATATGAAAGGCTGGATAAAATCAAGGCTGGATATGTTTCTTTAACACTTTCGCTGCCACCCATTTTTCAACCAAGTCTGGCTCACTGCCAACACTATATTTTGGCATGATCAGTTTTCAGAGTGATAATTTCAAAAAATCTGTACCCCTGGGAATATCTGCTATTGATCTATAATCATCGTCCCTTGAATCCAAATTTGTATCACATTCAGAGCCTGTTTTATCACTAGTTAAGAAGTCTGAATCAGAGTCATTTTGGACCTGACTATCATCAGCTACATCACTCATTTTTTTACAATCTTTGTTTACTTACGAAAAATTGATTAAACGTTTGTTAAAAAATGGACTACATGCATTTTAAACACATGTACGTTAGATCCACCATTTTGGAGAGCTCTTCTGAACAATAGGGAAGTATTGGGTAATGTAATACCAGTGTACAGTCAGCGAAATTCCCCATGAAGAAAGACATATCAGCGGCCAACAAAAGTCGGCTATGGCAGTGATAGGGAGTCTGCGTTTGATCGACTTTTGTCGTCCACGCCAGAGAAAGTGTTATAAAAACTGTCTTTACTACTTGCATTACCGCTTTTTAGGACAATGCAGGACAGGGGGAATATCAATATTTTGTTGAACCATGATGTCAGATCATCCAACATCTTCTCCCTCTTGTCTTCCCCGATCTCACCTTCCCTGAATTTTACCTGTTGTCACCAAATGTTCCAAACCTTCTCTTCACATTATATGCCCGAAGAACCTTGATTGGCTGATTTTTATGATAAGGTTTTTCTGTGTGCAGGTATGATGATTATATTATTCATTTCTTCTCTGACTTGGGTTTGATTTTTGGTTATGTCTGAACTCTTCTAACTTATCTTTCAATAAATAAACTCGAAGGTTACGCTGACAGAAGTTTTATAAGACTGATAGAACAATAAAGTAAAACAATTTATTCTTCTTTGTGTGCGTTCTTTTCGTGGTCCCCAGCAACATAAGGCAGACTAGCTTAGGCAGGAAAACCACAATTCATGCTTAACCCTTTCGCTGCTAGACTTTCTGAAGGAAGAGCTAAAAATAGCTACTCTTTGTTTCTAGGTCACAAACATGAATGTACGCCTATAGCAGTGACAGTAGCAATGTACAACGTGTTAACACGTCTTTAGCCCACAGAGGAGAGATAATAACAGATGTGTTAGTACGTCTTTAGAAGTCAATGGGAAAAACATATATATATATATATATACGTCCTTAGCAGCTAAAGGTTAATGGGGGCTGGTTTTTATAAGTGTTTGATAGAACACTAAGATTTTCAGCAATTTTACAAAATTCTTAGAGTCTATTGTAATTTACTGAGGAAAAATGTTAATAATACTGATATTCCTTAGTGTTAAACTGAATTTGTAACATAATATAACCTTGATTTAGCGTGTTGTGTTGTTTTAAAAATGAATTTGCCTTTATCAAACATTACTGGAATGCGGGGCCACATGGCGGTTGTGATTTGATTTCTGAGAATTTTACCGAGCCCGCTGGCCATATGTTATCGGAGGCCACGCTCTTATCAATCAAGTTAACCACTCTTTGCGATCTGTTTGGTTTGAGACATAAACGTGAATACGCTGCACCCCAGCTCAAAAGCAAGTCCATGTCCAAATAATTTCGGTCTAAAATGATGATTGGGTTCATCTGACACGTTACAACTTTCGTTATTTTTCGCACTGAACGTCAATTTACTCTTTAGTTACTATTCAATCTCTCAATATAGCTAGTATGTATGATCTGAGCCGAAGAGCATGTTCATGCTTTGTTACGTTTTTCTAGCTCTATGATATCATTTTGAATAAGAAACAATTAAAACCGTTTTGGGACATGTGTCGCTTTGTTGTTGCCAAGGGATTTGGAGGTTTCACACTTTATAAAAACAAATGAAAAGAAAGCACATGACATTACATGGTTGAACACGCGGACGGCATAAGAAAGAGTTAATTAAGTGTTGATGAATAACATTTCAAATACTTCTCTGCTAACTTACACTATCAGAGAATATCCATGGCTGGGAGGATTGTGGAGGGAAAGGTTAAAGGTTGTTTCACTAGGGGTCAGAGTACAGTGTTCAAGGTTAGGTTTATTTGTACTTTTGAAGAAACATTTTATCAGGACTCGAACTCACGGAGTCGAGATTAAAAAGTAGGTGTGATAATAGTTCAATTGTCTTCACATCTGGAGTTTTTAACTCATTGTGGACCAAATGCCACACTACGTGTCTTTGGGTTGGACGCCTCTTTACCAGGAGCCACACTAAAGGGAGTTTTTAATTCTAAAAACATATGGCTTGTAAAAAAAATGGCTTTTTCCCTGGTCCACTAAGAGTTAATAGACTTTAAATTTGAGAATACAATCATCCAAATGTAGCAAGCCTCATTTATCTGCCTCTGTGAGGCTTCAAAATATATATGTGAGGCTCTAAGCAGGCCTCATTGTACTTTTGTTAAGCTGTCGAGAAATTGTGTGTTGTGTTGGTCGAGCTATAAGTTCAGTGTCTGCTTCTATTGTCACAATAATGAGATGAAGATGATGATGATAATGATGCTGCCTTACTGCTCTTGACCTTCCCACTCGAGCTGTGATGATTATGATGTCTGTGTTGTGTTGAGGATGATGATGAAACTTGTGCAGGCTGATGATGTATTCTTGGAGGTGGTGGTGGCGGTGGATGATCCTCTGAAACTGCGTTCTCACTGATAACTACTCTGCGACTGCGGCCAGTGATTATTAAAGTCATACTGTTGGGGTGGACGATGGATATGGTGGACGTTCGTTGGCGGTGCTAAGGATGAGGGCATTGCCAGTTGGTTAGCAGTCCATGTCTGTGGGTGAGAAGATGATGGCTGCAGGTGTGAGGCTGATGATGGCTGCAAATGTGAGGCTGATGATGGTTGCTGCTGAAGATGTTGCTGGTAGGGTGCCGCTGATGGGTGGTTAGGTACTGACCCCGTGGCCCCATTATTGACAGAAAACCGAAGCACATGTCGGTCTCCTCCACCAATACTTCCTGGTGGTGGAGTGGACAAACTCCCAGGCTGCTGCTGTTGATGATAAGTGAAGTAAGATCCTGATCCTCCATTTACCATAGATGAACCTTGTGATCCTGTTAGAACAGAAACCTTTTAGTTTTAAAATCTGATAACATCTTGTACAATTGCCAACTTGAATAGATACATTTGAAAATTTAATTTTTATTCAATGAAATTATTAAATTAATGTCCATTTACTGGCGCTGCGGCTTAGATGTAGTGAGCTCAATCACAATCCAAGAGTGCCTGGATCAAATTCTGTGGTGGGCAGTTTGGAAGCAAGATTGTTCCCATGGATTTTTACGAATGGTAAAAATAGACTTCACCGTGCATAGAAAGCAAAGGCAAACTACTAAACATATAAGCAGTGCATAGAAAATCAACAACTCATTTACTGTGGTTGATCGTGATATCCTGTAAAGGATATGTCACAATTTTCATTTCATGTCCATTTATGTCTCTCCCAAAGGGAGAAAATATTGCAAGTTGTTGCACACCAAATGACGGAAATGCTATAAAAGAAATTAAAAGAAGGCTGTGCATTGTTTGGCAAAAACTAAAATAACTAACTAACCTATGGAAGAGAACTGACATAAGAAAAAAATTATGTGTTTAAGAGCCTGCATTTTTCCCTTGGCAACATATGGTTGTGAGACATGGATCATTGACAAAGTGGCAGAGAAGATCATTAATGCCTTTGAATGCAAATGCTACAGAAGAGTAGTTAGAATATCATGGACAGAGAAAAGAACAAATGATTCTGTTCTGCAACAGCTTGATATTAGAGAGATTTGGCTATTAAAGAGCACAACATCAAGGTAAATCAAATATTTCGAAGACATCAAACAACATGAGTGTCTAGATAAGATAATTTTGGCTTACCGAGGGAATGGTGCCTGAAGAAGAAAGAAGAAGATAGAAGGCGATGGGTGCAAGATGTCATTGGCAGATCTGAAATGACTGCTGTTGCGTCGGTCAACTTGCAGGTTTTCAGGGCTGCTGTCATAGGCCAAGTTCCGAATGCGATGCTTACTTGATAAGGACAAAAGCAGAGAAGGAACATATACAGAAACAATTGGTGAGTTAGACTTGTACATCGGAACTGCGAACATCTAGAGAGCCTTGACTCTACAGAAATGTTCTACGGAGGGGAGAAGAATAGAAAGCGAAGATGAGAACGGTGACTGTGTGTGTCTCTGTGATGTGGCAGATTAACAGGCTGCCTTGTCTTCTGCAAGTTATAGGTTTGAATCCAGACCGTGCTGTTTGGTTCACGAATACCCGATATCTTAGGATTGTTACAGGAGCTACAAATTTTGTGCAATACCCTCAACAGACAGCATATCATTTCTGCAGAGAGTGACGGAACCAACATTCAGAGGAGCCTTACTTCGAGTTCAGAGGTGTTTGTAATTTAGATCTTCAAGTAGCATGTGTGTTGCCAGGGCTCGCAAGGAAGCAAAGAATAGTAACACTGCGATCTACAAGGCATGCTGTAAGATGTGACTGAGGTTGGGGCATAGGTAAGCTACCCTAGTAAATAAAAAGTGTCGCAGAAATAAGATGTGCTGGCCTACTTGTAGGCGCATAACTGGCACAATGTACAAATCGCTCTTAGGCTCAGATCCCATACAAATCACAAAGAATGGTTTAACAAGTGGTTAGAAGAAAAAAATCCCCAAGTAAGGAATCAGGGTTTATTGTAGTAAAACAGCGCACCATGCACATACTGAAAATTGTTGGCCAAGATGGACTTGAACCCTAGAATTTCCATGAATTGTGGTCCCTAGTGCAGCATGTTACCAACTTCACTATTGGTTTTCTTCTTCTTCACCCTTTAACTCCCAATGGAGCACAGGTCTTCAACAAGCTTCGTCCAGCTATCTTCTTCACTGCCACGCCTTCCAATTCTTGCCTATCCTTTTAATATCAATCTCCAGTTCTTTTTGCTATTGGTGACCATTGTCAAACTTCTGTTAGAAGACACATGATGATGATGAAACAAGGTAGTGTCATAACAAGATAAGAATGAAGAGCTTTCATTAAGAAATGAGCATTAAACTAAAACCAAATTTCAGCATACCATGAAATGCAGGTCGAGGCGGATGAGTTGAAGGTGCTGCGAAGCCAGCAGTTGGATAAGATGACACAGTTACTGGTGGTGGTGGAGGAGGAGGTGGGACTGGGTCGTCTACACCTCCATTGGATGAGGCAACTTCGGACTCCTCACCTACAATAGATAAGAGATATATATATATTAGATACAGGATAAAAGCAGATAATAATGGACAAAGATAAATAATAACACAGGCATCTGACAGATAACAGTACACAAAAGACTTTCTTTTGTCCTTTTTTGCTTTTTGCTGTGTGTCACATGTTTAACTGGCCATCGGTTTCTGAGATAGTGCACGATCAATCGCTTGATATGTTGTGCTCCCCTGTGGTGTCAGGAAGCAAAGAATAGTACTACTGCAACCTACAATGCATGTCATAAGAGGCGACTGATGTAAGACCTATGGAAGCTACCCTAGTAAATAAACAGCATCGTAGAAATCAGATGTGCTGGCCTACTTGTAGGCGCATAACTGGCACAATGTACAATCACTCTTAGGCTCAGATCACATAAAATCCCACAGAGCAGTTCACAAGTGGTCGATATGGAGCATTTTAAGAGGAAGATATGCTGTGATATTGTGGAGTTTTAAGATGTCTGTAACTCTATCAACCCATCTATTTCTTGGTCTGCCCCTTCCTCTTGCTGATTCCATTTTCAGGTTATTCGCTCTTGCAACTGGTGTAGTCAGGTTCATTCTCACCAAGTGGCCAAACCATTTGAGTCTGTTTTTTTCAATGAATCTAACAACAGGTGTTGTTCCGATTGTTCTAATTTCTTTATTTATATTTATTATATTGTCTCTTCTTCTTTTATTTACCGCTTTCCTCAAGCATCTCATTTCACAAGCGATATTCTCCCTTCTTGTTCTTTTGTCAGTGCCCAAGTTTGGCACTGGTAGCACAGTGTATGAAGATTGCATTTATAATCTGTCTTTTAGTCTCTACTGGAATTGCTGGATGTAGAGACTAAAAGACATGCATATTCCTAGTGATAACGTATGTACATTTAATAAGGCAGTGTAAAAAAATATATTTGCTTTTGAATATAAATGTTACAGAAGAGTCCTCCATATATCATGGATAGTGAAAAGAATAAAAATTTCTATCCAGAAAGAACTTAAAATCAAAGAAAACTGGCTGACTCTACAAGAAAATTAAAGTATTTTGGAAAAATTTGAAGGATCACTTCATGCGGTACTCAGTAATTACAATTTTTTCTCCTGCATTTTATTTCAAAAGATTCCTATTTCTGTGTCCATGTTTGTGTAATGATCCATGGCTCATCATTATTCATAAGATGACACAAAAATGTCATGGCTTCAGAAAATTTATCAAGTTCTTTTAACATAAGCATTGACTCATTTAACTTTGATCAGAAAATTTTAATAGTTAAGTCCATTTACAGAGTTTTTGTTTAGTTGTCGGACCACCATCAAC
Source organism: Arion vulgaris (assembly GCA_020796225.1). NCBI lineage: Eukaryota > Metazoa > Mollusca > Gastropoda > Stylommatophora > Arionidae > Arion > Arion vulgaris. The sequence goes on from CM036773.1 coordinate 9,678,110, forward strand.
GCACTTCGAACCATTTAGTCCATAAGTGCTAGACCTCCTCCTCTGTGTCTGGTGACTAACGGCACCGGTTCTTTGTTGGTTCCCTATTCTTCGGCTACCAGCATAGTGCTCTTGTTTAGCTACACCACATTTGACTTGGTATTCTTGCAGTCTGGTTAGGGTTGTAGATTCACGACTATTACTTGAATCTTTTACTTTACCTCTCTCCCTTAGGGAATTTATAATATCAGCCTGGTCCATTGCTCGCTCACTTTTTACAGCAGCCATACCTGCAAGTCTATCGGCTCATTCATTTCCCCTTACACCTGCATGCCCAGGCACAAAAATAAAACTGATTTTTGTCAGCCTAGACATTCTCAGCGACTGCAACCACTGTCTCTGAGCCCAGTCTCAATCTTCCTAAGAATTTGGATGCAAGTCATGGACAATAAACAAACAGATCAAAAAATCTCTGGTGTGATGTGGTTTTACAGAAGAATTATGAGAATCCCATGGACCGCTAAAATGACTAGTGTTGAATGAGGTCAAGACACAGAGAAAGCTTATCATCAATATAATAAAGAGGCTGTCATAATTTTATAGCGGTTTAGAACACATTGTGACAACTGGTAAAACTGACGGTTGATGAGACAGAGCAGAAAATTTTGGACAGGCTGACTTCATGGCACGGAAGAGCGTCAACATCTGAGATAATAGCAAACACCAGAGACAAAGATTTGTGGAGATCCATGATCACCTATGCCAGCCGGCATGTCACCTGATGATAATTATGAAGAATACCCACTGAGAAAACATGCATGGACAAAAGTTTCTGTGAGTCCAGCCAGACAGTCACAAAACTCATAGTTACAAAGCACACAATGAAACATCATTATCATTAAATAGCTTGTCATCAAAGCAGAACTTTGCCACCTTAACAGTCCTTCGGAATTTCTCACTCTCATAGGCCAGATGTCCTGCCTCTGCAGCGGTCATGCTCAAACCATCAGTTACATCCTGAATTCATCTTCTCCGTGGTCTTCCTCTTCTCCTCTTTGCCGGGATGCCTCCTTCTATGATGGTCTGTTCCAGCCCTTCAGGTCTCTTTCATCATCATCATCATCATCAGGTGCCGTCTCACATCGAAGGTTGGCTGCAATGAATCTCCAGCATCCTCTGTCTTTCGCCTTGGTGTTGCACACTGCCAGACTGTAACCTGTCCATTTCTTAAAGTTTCCCTCCCACTTATCTCTCGGTCTTCCTCTTGCTCTTCTCCCTCAACTTTCCCCTCTAGTAAATGTTTTATCATGGTGTCATGCCTTTTATGTGCCCAAAATACTTTACTTGTCTGAATTTTATTTCTCTTAATAATTGTTTCTTCATGCCTAGTTTTCCTAAAACTTGTTTATTTGTCTGTTTTCTGTCCATGAAACTCTGCTTATTCTTCTATATATCCACATCTCAAATGCATCAATTCTGTCTTCTAACTGCTCGTTCATTGTCCATGTTTCCGAGCCATACATTAATATAGGATATATATAGCATTTGATCATTCTCATTCAGTTTTCTTTGATGTCTGAATTCTTTCTGGATAGATCTATTTGTTCTCTTCTCTGTCCATGATATACAATGAAACATACAATACAATAATATAACAAACAGCAATTGAGTGATTGAACATGCAACTAATGGACATATTTTCTCTCTATTACTAACATGTCAAACATGCATTCAGATGAGCAAAGAGCAAGCATGCATTAAGAACCTTTAACAGCAACTTAATGATAGAATAAAAATGATTATGTTAAGTTTCAAATGTTTTCAACTAAAGAAAGTAAAGATCCTGTTTAGATACCAAGTGCCATTCCTGCTGGCGTAGACGATCATATCTCTCCACAACTCTCTCCTTGGTGCAGTTAATCAGTTCTGATGATCTTTTGTCAAACCCCGATGTCAGACAATCCAACATCTTCTCCCTGTCTTCCATGATATCTTCTTCCCTGAATTTTACCAAATGTTCCAAATCTCCTCTATCGAAATAGGGGGAAGAATCTCCTCTATGCATTCATTATATGCCCAAAAAACCTTTATTGTCTGATTTTTATGATACGGTTTCTTTATGTTCAGGCCTGTTTTCAAACCTCATCATTTGTTTTCCTTCGCTGTCAATGGAATTTTCAGCATTCTTCTGTATTTGTGATTATCCTTCTGTCTCTTACCATTATAAGTGGATAATTATAGAAATATTTTCTGAACTACCATTTCGAAACCATTTTTAACTGATTCAGTCCCGTGGAACACTGTAGTGCACATATTTCTTATCAGCGTGGCCCAAGCGTCGTTTAAAAGACGGCTACTATTTCGTTGAGTTTTTATTAATTTTCACTCCGATTGTAGTTTTATATCAACCGGAAACTAAGTAGAAAGGAAGTACTAACGATAACCAAATCACAACATCGTGGTTTTGACTAGAATCAGAAGTGAAACCAAGTTTAATTTTCGTTTTCAAGTTACCCTGTGATTAAAAAATAATGTCTAACAATTCAGAGTCTAGAAATGGTTTGTTATCAGCTCGTTCTGCACGTTTTACAGCTGCAGAAGCGCGAGATTGGTTGCATGAAGATGTAGATACTGATAGTGAAGATAGTGAAGCTTCTGATTCTGATGACACAGAAGTTTGTGATTTAAATACGTCGATTATTAATAATTTAAATAATACTAGTAGTGTTTCCCAACCAGCTGCGAGAGGAGCGTTGCCCCAGTCAGGTTCCAGTAGGATTGCAACAAAAAGAAGGATTCAGACAGAACCTACACAGTCTACTTGGAGAGAAGTTATATAGTTGCTATGTTAGGACTATTATTCATATACTTTAGTTCTTTATTCCTGTAAATATTGCTATAATTTCCACTGTATGTGATTATATATTATGAGACATGAATGTTTAGTATGTGAAATCTTCAATTTGACAATTTTTAATGGAAATTTCTTCAAAGATGGTCGTGTTGCTAATTTGCGAACAGTTAGTAAACCATATATTCCGTCAATATTTTCTTAATTTTTGTGTATTCATAAATGGATTACTTATATAAAGAGAGCAGTTACACTGACTTATTCACCATATTGTTCCTCAAGGCCCTTGGTAAGTTGGATTTTTGTTCTCACAATTTCAATTAATTTTTTATTACATGCTAATATTTGTCATGCACAGTCAACACATTATATTTTCGCATACAATAAATATTTTATGAAAGTACAATCATTTATCTTTAATTTGATATATAATAAGTTCAACTTTAAATCATATTTAGAAACAATATTTTAATTTAACTAAAGTATGTGTGCAATATTTTTGAAGCTAAAAAATAATTCCGTCCAGAGGTGAAAAAAACCTGGTACTGAATCAGTTAACACAGTTTCATAAAATGAAAAACTACAAAAGTCTTCTTCTCGTTCACTGATGTTCAATGTCTACACAATGAGTCCGGTCTCTGGATGTATGTTGTTGTGTTTGTTAGTTCATCAAGGCTTACAAACAGCTTTGCATGGGCGTTTGTCTCTATTGGCCAGTGTTCTTTCCGCAGTTGATTCATCAGGTGACAATCTTGCAGGATGTGTTTAGCTGTCTGTCCACATGTGGGTGATGGAGCTAGTTTTAGTCTGTGTAGGTGTCTGTTCAGTCTGTTGTGTCCAGTTCTGAATCGAACCAATATCACCTGTCTTGCTCTATCTAGATAGTGGTAACTACAAAACTTGATCACTAAAAAAAGTTAAAACAAACATTAAAAAAAACCCAACAACACACATGAAGCACAACCAAGTGTAAACATCAATGGGAACAATAAGCAATTGGAACTAACTATGGTGCAGGCAAGTTACATCAATCACACTAAAAACACTGTGAGAAACAGAAAGCGGTGCATGCTATTCTGCTTGCACTCACCATCCTTGACACTGTGTCTGTTAACTGGATGATGGTTGTAAGGCGATGATGTGGTGGTACCGGTGGGGAGAAGTGGAGGAGGAGGTGGAGGAGGTGAAGAAGGAGAAATCTGACATCTGTGTTTCTTACTGTCATCTATACCACATAAATAAATGGTGACATTGTTATGGGGGTGAAAGAAGAGTGAGTTTTAGTATTAGCATTCCCGTAACCATACATTTCACAAGACAGGCATACACATACAACTGTATATGGTCTATTCTACAGTCAGAACAGTTATATGATCATCATAGAGCTCCACAAACGTCCATAGGCGCTTCAATCTCCACCTCAACAAATCCTGCAGAGTCCAGCGACCCAACATGCCAGTTCGATGTTGATTAATCAATCTCTTTGCATATTTGGTATGTCGTTCTTTTGGCTGCACCAATATCAACACCCATCTTTCTCAATCTGGTCAACAAGTGGGATTCACAACCCTGAAATTCCTCTGTTCGGAAAAACTCAATGCATTAAGAATGTCATTTCGGTCCATTGCACCTTCCTTCGATAGTGTAGTCATGCCAGCAATATACAGCCAGATACACTAGACAACTGTATATGGTTTAATTCTATATCACAGGTTGGTATCTATTTTTGAGTGAAAAACTATTTGCAAAGTTCCACGTAGTAAGTAAAATAAATATGTGTTTATACCATGCATTGTATAATGGTATACAGTGGTAGATTACGAATTTTCAATTCCAAAGCTGTATCAATCCTAACATATGCCAACGAGAGTTGTATCAATCCTAACATATGCCAACGAGAGTTGGAAAATGACTAAAGATATAGAAATTAAGTGAAACGCATTTGAAAATAGATGACTGTGAAAAATGATGAATATAAAATTGAACGAATTCAGGAGAAGTGATGATATCAGAGAAATGTCTGGTCAACCACTAGTAACAACTGTTATAATAAGGAGAAAATGGAGATATGTTGGACACACCATGAGAAGAAATGATCAAAGAATATTAAAGCAGGCGACAAAGGGTTCAAGAAAGAGAGGACGACCTAAGGAGACCCTGAAGCGAACTTTGCTGAGAGAGGCAAGAAATATCGGTCTCAGTTCCATGGAGAGACTGAGCGAGTTGCCCAGGGCAGAGCTGTATGGATAAATTGCTTGCAGCCCCTATGTAACGTATAATGGTGCGAGAGGAATTATTATTATTATACAGTAGTAGGCTGGTACATTTTTAAAAATCAACAGCACAATATGGATGACATGGTTAGTATTATGGGAGTAAACCAAAACAGAGAATCTAGTCTCTGTGGAAAATCCGGAGTAGAGCCACTAAGGTGAGCAGACATCATGTGATGCCATATCGGCAGCTCCTGCAACTAAACTGATACCAGACTTTGTGCTTGCACTACTCTGGACTCTATCAGCATAGTCGAGATGAGGTAGTTGATACTCGGGCAGCTCAGCTATTCCATAATAAACTGCACAGGCATGCGTCACGGAGTAGTTAATATCATATTAGCGGTCTTTACTTTCCAGTTATGTATCTATTTGAGGCTAGGTTGACCAGAAATACGTTGGTAAAATCAAGAATCCAGGACAAAAAAAAAACAACTGTCGTTACTACCTGTAATACAGCTTTTTAGGGCTATGTAGGACAGGGTGACATGTGTCAGTGGAATTTGATGGCTGCATTGCCAGTGCAATCGCAGCAAAACTGTTCAGGTTAGGATTTTTCTTTATGTCCCGACAGAAAAAGCTCCTTTGCCATACTGAGGATTAAACCAGAGTCTCCAGGTGAACAAAGTAAAATAAAACAATTGTAAATAACCTTTCTTGTTTTTGCCTGCTTCTTGCACACAATCTTCTAACCCAAACTCCAATCGAAGTCGTTCTGTCAGACTAAGATGCTTCTCTGGTTTTGGTCTCTCTGTTTTTTTATTATCTTCTGAAACAATTGTGCATAAAATCATGGTGTCAGTTAACTGTATTAGTGCTTTGCCAGCTAAACAAATGATCAAAAGTATCTTCATTCCTACGTTATGCTAATAGTGCTAAACATGGACAATGAATAAAGCACTTCTTTTCTCTAATCCTGTTTTGCCTCACACTGACAGGATAAAAAGAGATTTCTAAAATGGGCTTTTATGTACGCTTCATAAATAGTGTTTTTCACTGCCTCTTCTATTTCTGAGGTCCACCTTTTGCGTGATATCCACATGGGGAAACACGTAATCACAAAGTACTGTAGTTTTACAAATGCAAAACAATACACTGCTGTGTATTGCTAGTGATTTTGTAAAACAACAATACTTTGTTTTTACGTGTTCACCATTGCTACATAGTTTTACTGCAGTCTTCCTTTATATCAATAATGCTGTATCATGTAATGGATGTGTAATGAGTAGCAGTGGTCTCTGAGGCGTACTGTCTGTTGGTAATCTGCATATGTAGACAAGCCACGAATAACAGATACATGAAATAACCACATGTGAAATGTGATGTCTTCAAATGATCACCAACAACCCCAAAAAGAGACAAATACCAGCATCAGAGAGAAGGTTGGAACACTGAATTACATTGAAAAACAGAAAATGAAATCGTCTGTGTGTTGCGGGACTCACAAGGAGCAAAGAATAGTAACACTGCAACCTACAAGGCATGTCGTAAGCGGTGACTGAGGTAGAGACCTAGGGAAGCTACCCTAGTAAATAAAAAGCATCGTAGAAATCAGATGTGCCGGTCTACTTGTAGGAGCATAACTGGCACAGCGTAAAATTGCTCTTAGGTTCTGATCACATACAAATCACAAAGACTGTTTAACAAGTGGTCGATACCATCGAAGAAAAATATAACTGAAAAGAATATAGACTAAGTAAAAGTTAAAAACTGTATACCTTTCTTAGCGTCTGCATCTTTGAAAAGAGGGAGTGTTGCCAAGGTAGGCATTCTGTGTTTCTTCTGATTATGGTTGGATGGAGACGGTGACTTTGATGGTGATGATGAGGAAGCAGATGATGTTGTAGGTGAAGATGCTAGATACATTGATAGAGTTGGCGAAACCTTATGGTGATGGGATGATGACGATGATGATGTTGCTGCGACTGATGCTGTTTTTGTATCTGAAGATGTGGATGTGCTCGGTTTGTCCTTTAACCGCTTACGGTACTCCAGAAGGCTGACCTGGTCAGATGATAGAATAAACAAAGTTATATATGTTACTGATGAAACAATTAGAGCTAAATGTTCTTCTTATTTGGTTTGTTAACAGAAGTAATTTCACTGCACTCTGGGCTAACCCATAGATGCAGTGTCTTTCAGCAGATGGTGCAAGGTTTGCATGTTAATGGCTCACAATGGTGTGCTGGTCATACCACATCTGTCAACTTGTACATTTTTCATTAATATGTACATGTATTTTGACAATTCTTACGTACAGGTTTTAGACCTAAGTACAGATTTTAGCCATATGTACAGGTTTTATACATATGTACAGGTTTTAGACCTATGTACAAGTTTTTGGACCATTCAGTTGTACAGATTACTTGAGTATACTAATACTATTACTAAACCTATCTGTTGCCACTGGAACAAGGTGAACTGTCTATCAATTATTCAGGTTTTTTTCAGAATGTCCACAAGACTAGATGCTGATCTTTACATTCTACCGGTATTTGGTCCAGCTTCCTGTAAATATATCGGGTGAGTTGTTTCTGAAGGTGTCACTCCATTACTTTCTCCTAGATAATACGATTTGAAGACACAGACATACAGATAAGATAAGACTGAGAACACAGACATACAGATAAGACAAGACTGAGAACACAGACATGATGACAAGACGAGAACACAGACATCAGATAGACAAAAGAGCAGACCAATGAAGACATACATACATCTAGTAGTTCTACCTTTTTTTTGGCTGCAGGAGTAGATTCTATTGTTGATAAAATGGGCGGAGATGTTGCAGCAGACGGAGAAGCAGATGTGTCTGTGACGGTTACTATTAACTGACCAGACGTTGGGCTGGCAAATACAGAATCTTCTGTACTGTTGGCAGCGCACGATGATGATAATGATGATGGAGACAAAAATACAGGCTGAGAAGAGCACAGCTGTGAAGAGCACGGCTGAAAGCTACATGAGACATTGCTGCTCACAACCGTGCTGCTGGCAGTGAACGCAGTGCTACATTCTGCCAGACTTGCTGATGATGATGGTCCAATTTCTCCATTGTGGTCAGGTTGCTCTGGGACAGATACCAGGATTGATCTGTCCGCTGTTAAATTACTTTGAGAAACTGTAGAATTGTAATCATGGGTGATAGTGGACACCGCATGATCAGGCGTAGTCTCTGTTGGAAGAAGTTCTTTAGGGTAGCCCTCCCAAGAACTGCTGCTCTGTAGGTCCATAACATTGGAGGAGGAAACACAAAGACCCTCTAATGAAGACTCGTCTCCAGTAACTGAACTATCATAAGAAGCATCAGCATGTGGTAGCCTCTCATAGTTACTGTCACAACATCCATCTGTTGTTAACATCTCTCCTTCGTGAGCTTCCCTGTTGATTGACAAACTACAGACAGACTCATTAGAGATGCCTCTGGTTGTTTCACAACTGGTCGAGTCCACATTGCTGTCACCAGCCCCGACAAAAAAAGGTGGATCAGAGCAATGCGATTCTGAAACCCCACTATCTCCAACATCTTCTTCTGGGTCATCTCCCACAGCTGATCTGTGCATGGACAGCTGTAACAACACTGTATTTCCACCTACAGAATCACAAGTTTGTATTTCCTCATCATCATCCTCACTATCATCATCATCATCTGCACTATTTTCATCATAATCTAGCCTTTGAGGTTGGGCATCACCCATACCTGTTTCACATTGTCTACTGACATCAACTAACTCGGAAAGGCTTTCAGAAGAGTCCTCAACAGAATCACACACATTAGACCTCTCAGTTGTAGATTCAATCACATTTGAATGTGTCTGTTCACTTGAACTGATACATTCTGTACATGTTTTTAAACCCACCAAAGTGCCAGATTGGCTATCAGAGGCCAAGTTGTTATCTGTGGCCTGGTTATCAAATGCTGCAGATTGTCTAAAACTGTGACTATTTACATGCTGTGAACTATCAACTTCTCGTTCTTCATCTGTGTCACTACTACGAATAGTTCTGTCTTCATCATGGTTCCCGACAACAACAACCTGTGCACTTGTTGAGTCCATACACATATTATCACAAATGTCACTTCCGTGATTGGCAGTGACCAAAGGCAGAATCCCAGCAACATCTTCAGAACTGTTCACCAGACACTCACTAGGAAATGTTCTCATATCTCTACTACTCCTATTAAATAGTCTATCATCAAACGTAACAACAGAACTTCCATCCCCTAATGTAGGCTCCATATCGTGAGCGTTAAGATCTACACAAACAGTCGCTGGGCTGTCAACATTCATTATAGATTTAGCAGTCACATACCCTGCTTCGCTACCCTCATCCACCAAATGATTTACACCGGTAAATACACTACCATTTACAACGACGACAGTGGTTGCTGAAGCAGAACTGTCAATTCTGGCGTCTTCTTCATATTCCTGGAAAGATGTCTTGGACAAGCAAACACCATTCTCTTCCATTCTTGAAGATGATGCAGCAGGCTGGTTTTCATTCCCTTGAAAAGTTTCATCACTGCTATCCACTTCCATTCTTTCGAAGATTCCTCGAAACCGAAGTGTATGTTGTGAACTAGACTGACCGGTAGACACAGAGTTGACAAGCACTGGTTCTGAAACGCAAGTGACATGCGGAAACAAAACAGAGGTTGGTGGTTGATCTGTTAGTGAAACTGCTGCAGAATCAACTCTCTGTTCAGGAACTGTGCAATGAATGTCTAGTTCGTCAAGATCATGGCTGGTCGATGATGAACTGTTTAGGTAAGAATTGGTTGAAACAGTTGTCCTATCTTCAGCAAGTGTTACAACCTCTCTGAAACCATTCTGATGTGGGTAGCCTTTGTGCAGTAACAGCCTCTGTGTTGTGTTCAAACATGAACACAAGAATATACAAAATATGGATTAGATATAAGAAAATAAATGTCATAAATAATGGTGTTACAAAATAATGTGGATTAGATATAGAACAGTTATTGGAAAAAAAAGATTTGGGACAATTGTAGCAAGTTAATATGAAGTGTTGATGTTGTGTGGCAGTGAGCATGTTGTGTGGTATGAGCATGTTGTGTGGCAATGAGTACAAAGTGTTGATGTGTGGCAGTGAGCCTGTTGTGTGGCATTGAGCATTTTGTGGTGTTGCTGTGTGGCTCATAGTATGCAGTCTGCACTGATGATGGCCAAAGCGATTGGGGAATGGTTGCAACCAGAGTAAAGCAAGGTTATTTTTTAAATCCGCTATTGTTCGGAGTGCACATCAACTGAGTGATGAGAAAATGTTGCAGGGGGCGAAACTGGCTTCGACCGAGTGGGAAACAGACAGCTGCAAGATTTAGATTTTACAGATGATTTTGTATTGTTAAATAGAGGCAACCAAGAAAAGCAAAGAAAAATCTGGCAACTTATCATCCACAGCGTTAAAAGTTGAACTACAGATAAGTACAATAAGACAAATATAATTTTTCTTTTTCGATCCAGAAGCACTTGAGCTTTTCAGCTCTTCGGCTCCATGTCATGGACATCGTAACCCTTCGGTGCCACGAACACCATAAATCAGGAGAACCTGTGGCTTTTCTGCCAACCTGTGGCTATTCTGCAAGCCCGCGGAATTGAACAACACTCACAGGGGGCTTGTCACCCGTCCTCCAACGCGCTACGAACACACTGGGCAGACAAATATAATAAAAATACATATAACAAGTTAGATCTCGATGGAACCCAAAACGATAAAAATAACCGAGCAGTTCACCTATGTGAATGACAATTTTAAATGAACGGGAGATAACACCTCCCAAATAAATTGGGCTATGAATTGTTCAAGCTACATCAACTTTTAAAAGCCTAAATAAAATATGGAACTCATAAGTAATATAGTTGTGCAAATTTTCAATTTCAATGTTGTATCAATCCTAACATCTCCTAGAGGGAGTTGGAGAATAAATGATAAAAGGAAATAAAAGAATTAAAATATAGAAAGTAAGTTGAATGCTTCATCTTCACCTTTCAACTCCCAACGGAGCACAGGTCTTCAACAACCTTCTTCCATCTTTTCCTCCCTCCTGCCATCCCTTCCAATTCTTTCCATGTTTTGCTTATCCCTTTTAATATCAGCCTCCAGCTCTCTTCTCCAGGTATGCCTAGGCCTTCCCCTACTCTTTCCCTGTGGGTTCCAAAACAGTGTCTGTCTTGCAATGCTTCAGAGCGGGTTTTCTCAATGTGTGTCCTATCCATCGCCAGCGTCTCCTCCGTAGCTCTTTCTCCACTGGTATCTGTTTAGTTCTTTCTCTGAGTTCCTCGTTTGTAATCTTATCATACCAAGTTGAATGCATTTGGAAATGAATATCTTGTGAAGATCTGGATATGACAGAGATTCTGTGATAATAAAGATATGCTTACGTCATCTGTGCTGTGCCTGTGAGCTGGGAAGAAGTGTTTCACACCATTAGTCTTTGCGGCAATGCCAAGACTATTAGGGGTGAAACTGTCAGTTAACACTCTAGAACTGGCAGAGGCTGTAGGGCCATTATTACTTAATTCACTGGAAACAGACTCTCTCATTAGCCTCCGTTTCTTCAGGGGTGTCACAAAATCTGCAACAATATTATTTGAAAATGTTAAGAACAAATGATATTTGAAAGGTAGTGCAGTGCATTTAATACATAGTTATTGGTTACTAAACTGACGTCATTGCACTCCGGGCAGACCCATAGGTGCTCAGTCTCCCCCAACAGATATCGAAGAGTATGCATACTGATGGCTCCTGTGGCTTGCTGATTAAACACACCTCTCACTCTGCCTCTCAGGCATCCAGTTCGACTTGAACAACGGGTAACTCAAAACTGCTTAAATCGCTTGATCGATTCAACATCGATTTTAGTGTCCTCATCCAACAGAGAGTGCGAAGAATATCCCGCTTATCCATCTTCAACTCCCCAACAATCGATGCTGTTGATGCAATGACAATGTAAATTATATATTTAATACATAATTATAATGAAGGACCTTTTTCCAGAGATCAATGATCTCAGTGTAGGTGAGATTGAGTTCCTAGTCCTATTGAAGATGGACGATAACATGTAGGTCCCGTACTGATGGTTCCTGTGGCTTGCTGGTTAGGCACACTCCTAATTCCCTCTGGCACTGGAACGCAAATTAAAGCTCCCACCCCTACACTTAACGGCAGGAGTGGACAACCAATTCCATCATCCCACCTGTGAAAAGACAAGACATTTTCAAATACTACAATGTCGCCCACGTGGTGCCTGGGCCGCAAGGAAGCAAAGAATAGTACCCTGCGACCAACACGGCATGTCGTAAGAGGTGACTAATGTAGGACCTAGGGAAGCTACCTAGTAAATAAAAAGCATTGCAGAAATTCTATGTGCTGGCCTACTTGTAGGCGAATAAACTGGCACAATGTACAATAGCTCTTGGACTCCGATCACATACAAATTGCAGAGTGGTTAACAAGTGGTCTATATGGAGCGTTCAAAGAAATACTACAATGTGAATCAAATAACAAACCTAGAGGTGAGGATGATCCAGGACTTCCTAAGCATGTGCCAGGATTTGGACTAGCTCCTCCATGTATAGGAGAACCTCCTCCACTTTCTGTGCTTACTGACAGGCTATGGTGAAAAGCAACAGGAGCAGGAACCTCATGCATGGCTTGCCGCAACCAACGCTAATGACAGAAATAAACACAATTATAATTATGACTATGTTTCCTAGCTCTTTCCGTGCGCAGTTATTTCCTCAGTTGTACACAGTTAACTCAAGGAACGCCAAAAAAAAGAGCAAATATAAAAAAAAAAAACATTACTCGTCAATAAACAAACACAAAATATATATCTTATTTAATACTAATTTGAAGTAAACATATTGGAATAACAAGGTTAAAAAGTAGTAGAAGTAAAATAGTAGAAGTGAAACTAGAAAGACTTGTATAAGCGAAACAACTCAAATGGTGCAGTGTACGACGAATGGCGTTCAAAAGACTACACTGTGGCGCAGTGTGCCGCAATTGGCATGGAAAGAGTTAAAAATGACTGTACATAGTTTAGTACTGCTTGTGTATGATTGATTGATTGGACTTTCGGTGCGTAGCTTTAATTTCATTAAGGTGCAGGCGACATGAGGCAACTCCAATAATATTAATTATAAAGTAATATTAATAGCAAAATAAATAAAACAATAATAAGATTAAAACTTTATTCTGACGACAAGTTTAATCTTTAAATATATTTAATAAATTAAAAGAGTCATAATGTTATTCGGAAACATTTGTATCCTTGAAATTCTGGTTAACTTGGTGTCAGGAACGTATATGATGAGTGCAGCGGACACACCGCTGCAATATAGTATTCAATAGTGCATCTTATCTTCTATGGGATCCCTAGCATAATTACCCTTATCAGCCAACGCAGCTTAAGATGGTTGCGTTGCCTAAACAATGATGGTCGTATGAACAAAGATATTCTATAAGGTAGCTGGCTTCGCATCTGTTCTGCAACAGCTTGATATTAAAGAGAGTTGGCTATTAAAGAGTGTAACATCAAGGAAAATTAAATATTTCGGACACATGAAATGACGTGAGTGCCTTGAGAAGATAATTTTGGAGGAAATGGTGACTGAGAGAAGAATTAGAGGAAGACCTAGAAGACGATATGTGCAAGATGTCATTGACGATCTGAGAATGATTGCTGCTGACGCTGGTCAACTTGCACAGAACAGAGTTTTTCAGCACTGCTATCATGGGAGCCAAGTTCCAGTAGGGACACGTTTCTTGATGATGATGACCTGGCTTCTGGCAATAGAACGCTGGATGACGGCCATTCCTGTTACAAAGATGTATGCAAGCGTGACTGGGACGCACTTGACATTAATACACAAGACTGGTCAAATGGGGTTGGGGGTTCTATGTCAAATTGGTTAAGACGGTTGCAGGTGATCTGAAGGTTGTAGGTTTAAATCCGGGCTGAGTCACATATGCAATTTTTTCTGGAGATTCTTAGGATTATTGCTGGAGCTATGGAGTTCATGCTTTGTGCAAAACTCTCAGCTGGTGGCTTGCCATTTCTGCGGAGAAAGACGGAGCCATTTGGGGAACCCGGTTCAATGAAGTCAATCCTTCGCCTTTAGACCTTTTAGACACAAGACTGGGAGGAGAGACAGGCTCTGAAAATGGATCTGAGAACCGGTGATACAGACCAAGACATCTTGCTGAAATAAACGTCCGTGTGGTGCCGAGATCCACAAGGGAAGCAAAGAATAGTATCACTGTGATGTACAAGGCATGTTGTAAGAGGCGACTGATGTAGGATCCTAGGGAATCTATCCTAGTAAATAAAAAGTGCCACAGAAATAGGTTGTGCTGGCCTACTTGTAGGCGCATAAATGGCACAAAGCACAATCGTTCTTAGGCTCAGATCACATACAAATCACACAGAGTGGTTAACAAGTGGTCGATATGGAACTTTAGAAGAAGAATATTTCTTTGAATTGTTTTATTTATTTATAGTTTCATACAAAAATCTTGATCTCATGGAAGAGAACAAAGATGAAAATCAAGAGATACCTTTTTAGCTGAGCCAGCACTAGATTCTGTGCTCTTACTAGTACAACTTAAACTGTGTGAGTGTCTCCGCTGTAGATGGTCCATAGTGTTGACATGAGGATTCGGCAGGCACTGAACAAATACCTCCTCCTCATGTTTGCAGTTCTCATCTTCCTGCTTGCTAGACCATTCCTCAAAGAGGTGCTGCAGAGTTTTAAAAAATATCACATTTTTATCTAGGAAAATAAGTGGGAAACTAAATTATCAGCAATGGTATGATTGTACTTATGGGCTCCCCAAATGTGCCCAGTCCCATGTTCTTACTTAGAGAAAGAACAAGAAAAATATCAGTTTCTGTAGCAAATGAATACCAAAAAATGATACACAACCCATGGCAATTGACTAATTCTTTTCTGTTCACCTTGTAACAGTCCACTTATTGCTCTTCTATGCCCAGGTATATGAGAAATAACAAGAAAAATATCAGTTTCTGTAGCAAATGAATACAAAAAAATTGGTACATGACTCATGGCAATGACTGACTTATTCTTTCTTGTTCACCGAGTAACAGTCCACTTCTTGTTCTTCTATGCCCAGGTATATGATCATAGCACTGGTGAGGGTCCCATATATAATTTTGAAGATTGTAAACAATTTGTGTCTGATTTAATTTTTTTTTTTTTTTAAAATGAATTTTGCCTTTGCAGCGGCTTTGTAGTTTAAACTTATTAATTTTAAACTACCAAGGGTTCTTGTTATGCTTAACTTGAACATGGGATACCTACATTTCATTGTCAGTCTTCGATAAGATAAACTCATTCTCACATACACTGAGATCAAAGTTCAATTAAAAAAAATATTCTGAAAATTGTTGTCTTGAAATGTGACTTCAAGAAACAAGAGTAAAACAGGGTGCCACAAATATTCTACTTGGACGCCTCGTTGAACAGCACATTGTCATATGGAATGCAAACAGGCTCTTTACTTCATTTCATGAAACAATCTCACAGGGAAATGAAACATCATAAGAATAGAACAATTCTGAGATAGAGAGGCTCACCTTGAGAAGAACAGAAGAAATTGAAGTTGGCTGAAGTTCAAGTCTTTAAATATGTATATGACCTTTTTCCTCATTACAGACGGTCAATTGTTAAGTCGCCAGTTGTGTTACCGGGGCCGCAACAGGACCAAAGAATAGTAACACTATGACCTACAAGGCATGCAGTAAGAGGCGAATGAGGTAGGGGCATAGGGAATAAATAGTATCACAGAAATTGGATGTGCTGGCCTACTTGTAGGCGTATAACTGGCACAATGCACAATCGCTCTTAGGCTTGGAACACATGCAAATCACAAAAAAGTGGTTTAACAAGTGGTCTATATGGAGTGTTCGAAGGATTGGCAAGTGTTTTACTGTGACAACTTCTGAATTTGCGCATGTCTTTCTTTTCATCCCTAAGTCTATTTTCAAAAGATTCTGCACCTTTGCGTAATGTTGTTTTCTACATAACTCTGTCATCAGCTAGTTTTTCCCATTAACTAAATAACAAGTCACAATAGACCGATAGAAAAATTCTTAATTGAGTCCTTGTAGAAATCCTTATATATGAGTAGTGGTTTGCCTTGGTGCCTCTACCCATCCGAAAGTTCACAGAACAACACTTGCTGTGGTGTGCAGCCATTGTCCATTCTTCTCACATGCCCTAGCCATCTTAGTCTTCTACTGCTGAGCAGTTAAATGAGACTTTAGCTGACTGGCTTATATAAGCCGCTGGGAGCACCACTATTTATTTGTTTTAGAACGATCTTAAATAAAATTCATTTACCTACAAAATGGTATATTACTCATAAAAATATTGAAACTTCATCAAGAAACAAGAAATTAAATTGTTGGCCACATAAGCAGATTACCAACAGTGCACCTCAAAGAGCAATGCTGCTCCGATACAATGGGCACGCAAAAGATGGACCTCAAAGATAACAGAGGCGACAAAAGACACTATCTACGAAGCATACACAAAGGCCCATTTTAGAAATGTCTTCTTGACCCGACGCTGTGAGGCAAAACAGGATTGAAGAAAAGAAAGATAAAAATCTGTTAATAATTAAGGAAACTGCAGCTAAATTTGTACATACACCTGCAATGGGAAAATATGCCCTAAATTTAATTCAATATAACCCGTTTTTCAATCCAGTAGCTAATGGGTTAAAAGGAGCTCAAATTGGAATTTAATGGAGAGTGGTAGTTGGAGTCCTATGCTTCACAGGAACAAAAAAGGTCAAAACACTTAAATAAATTTGTTTACCTTTTTTGTTTTGATAAATTTGAATAAGCCACTATCCATATCTACAGGTGGTACAGGTGTATTAACAGGTGTTGGCGCAGGTGTGACAGGCACTGACATAGGTAAAACAGGAAAGCTGCTGTTGCTGTTCCCTTCATCTGTGGATATCGATGCTGCATCCGAGATGACTGTTATACTCTGAACTCGACTTCTCCTAAGTCCAAAAACAGATGAACAAATATTGTCAACACAACAGATGAAGAAATGTTGTCTACAAAACAAATATAATCTACAAAACAGACAAACAAATATCTACACAATGAATATATAAATATTATCTACAAAATAGATACACTTTATTTAAAAAGATTTCATTTTGTAATCATCATCATCATCATCATCAAGTAGCTTGTATCTTCCGGAAGTTGGCTCCCACGACAGCAGTGCTGAAAAAACTCTGTTCTTGTGCTAGTTGACCGGCATAAGCAGCAGTCATTCTCAGATCATCAATGACATTCTGCACCCATCGTCTTTTAGATTTTAGTCTCATTCTTCTTTCAGGCATCATTCCCTCCAAATATATTTTCTCTAGGCACACATGTTGTTTGATGTGTTAATTTTGTAATGCCTAATTTAATTCCCAATACCTCTAAAGGCAAAAAATGGAAGGACAATTACTATGAAAAGAGACATCCACCCCAGAATACAGTTTTTGTAAATCAAACCTCTAGAAAGAGAGGTAAAAAAACTTGTAGTAAAAGAGTTGAAAATTGATATTGATTGATAGGAACATCAATCATCATTGAACTTCAGTGAGTAACCATGTGTGCTCCGATTTCTTTCTTACACATGGGAAAATTCCAGCAGCTGTGCACAAACTCTGTAGAAATGGTGAAGGAACTCGATGTAATTTAGAAGATGGTAAAATATTTAGCAGGAATTTTATTTTTTAATCTTTCTAATAAATTTTGCTTGGGCGGTGGCTTTCCAGCCTGCTCTGTGCGATTTTCAACTGCCAACGGTTCATTTATGTGCGCAACTTGAACACAGGACCTAAGCTTTACCACCCACCTACACTAAGAACAGCGTTCTGGAAAAATATCTCGATGTCTCCACAAGGGAGTGAACCAAGTACCTTTGGAACAAGAGGCAAGCACCTAACCTCTATGTAAGGGAGACTTCTATTGGGAAGATATGAAAAGGATGTGACATACTTGGAAATGAAGGGTGAATGTTTGAGGACCTGTATTCCATAGGGAGCTGAAAGGTTAATTTATTAATTATTACTATTAAAACAAACCTTCTTTTTCTTTTGTCTGATTTTTTTGGAGGTTTTTGTGGAGATTCTTCTTTCACTGTCACTGGAGTCTCCGGCACAACTGGTGGTACTGTGGTTACTAAAGGAAGGACAGTTCCGACACAGTGTTTGCCACTACCACTCTCAGGACTGACAACACTAGTACTCTCAGGTTTAGTCTCCTCTCCAGCTGCTGGTGATGTGACCTCTTGAGGGTTATCACATGTAGGCTCTGTCTTAACAGGGTCTGCATCATTAGGAGGACCATCTTGTGATGTTGAACGTGAATTAGCATTACTACCACAACTACTGTTGCCATCGGTTTCAGACTTCTGGTAGATACACAAGATAACAAATGTCAAAAAAACAATAAACAAATTTTAAAAGAAATTATTGTTAATAAAAATGTACATAGAAAATAATGGATCCGCAAATAACAAATTTAAAAAGAAATTATTGTTAATAAAAATGTACATAGAAAATAATGGAGCCGCTAATAACAAAGTTTATAACACCATGCGCTAGCGACGATATGTTGTGGATGTTCCATTCTAGGGCTCTAGGTCAAATTGAGCCAAAAATGTTCAATCTGTACATGGTACGTGGTTGGACTACAAAAAAACACCCATGATCCTTTACTTGGGATCTAAATTACAAGTACCTCTGCAGTCGGAGTACGGTTTGCTTGAATGACAGGGACAGGGACACTAGAAATAAATAAAGAAAGCCTTCACACAAAAACCAGTCAAACTAGGTGCCATGACTATGTTTGAATTCATAGTGGGCGAACCAAAAAACAATAAAATTAAAAAAAAACACTCCAGGCAGACCCATAGGTGTTCAGTCTTCCCCAATAGATGTCGAAATGAATGTATACAGATTGTTCCTGTGGCTCGCTGGTAAAACACACTCCGCTCTTTGCGTCTTAGGCATCCAGTTCTACTTGTACAATGTGTAATTTAAAACTACCTAAATCACTGGATTGATTCAATGTCTATTTTAGTGTCCTCATCTAACAGAAGGTAGCCAAGAGACAGGAGAACATCCCCGTATCCATCCTAAATTTCCAGACAATAAATGCCTACACAATACCATTGTACCGCTTTTTTAATTGTTTCTTATGTCAGACCACAATCTTTCAACCCTCTTTCCTCAGTTCTCCATGTTTCCTTTGGATGTCGAGCTCTTCTCTTCCCATCAGCGAGCTGTCCTAGTCAATGCCCCTATGGTCATACATGCATAATCCACTTCCATCTTGGTCTTTTAAAGATGATCTCCATTGATGCACAACCCACCAGCATGGTGAATTCAAAATACCACTTAGTGAATTCACAGCACTATGGGGAGCTCACAGTACCACAGGAAGCACTAAAACAACCGCATGTTGAACCCACATTACCACTAACACTCACTGGGCAACCAGCAAGTACTATTTTCAAAACCACTATTCTCATGACTGACTCTATATAACACGACAAAACTTTTTACTCACACAATTATAATTTTCTGAAAGCCAAAATTTGGTATCTCAATCCACCTCTTTTATTTCAACAATACTTTAAAACTTTTTTCCACTCACCTTTTTTATTTTGGTATCTCCTGGACACTTTTTAGGACCAGGTTCCCCACGGGCCATTGCCTCCTTTCTTCGCTCCTCCCGCTTTTCCATTTTTTCAAAAGCTTTCATTATGGCATCTAGTTTTCTTTCTTCTCTTGTCTGTGGTGAATATAGTAACATGGTCATAAGATAAGTTAACACAACAAATATCACTTTAAATGGAAAGCTTCTAACACCAGTTCAACAATTTTGCTATCTTGGGATCATGGTCACTGCCAGCCTTTCTCTTGATGAAGTCATCAACACTTGAATAGGGAGTGAGGCTACTACCTTCGGCAAACTATCAAACCAAGCGTGGGACAACACAAAACTAACATTGCAGACAAAGATTCAAATATATCGAGCCTGTGTAATTAGTTCTTTACTATATGGCTCAGAAAATGGACAGCCTACTCAAGACACGAGAGGAGAATTAACATCTTTCACTTTCGATGTCTCCGCAAGATTATGAACATCGGGTGATACGACAAGGTAACCAACTCTGAAGTACTGCAACGTGCAAACTTGCCTTCCATCATGGGCATGCTCAGCTGTCAACGACTAAGATGGTTGGGGGCATATGAGAAGAAAGGAAACTTGTCGCATACCATAAAAAATGTTGTTCTGTGAACTTTCGGAAGGGAAGAGGCACCAGGGCAGACCACTGCTTAGATATAAAGATGTCTGCAAGGCCTCAATTAAGAATTTTTGTATAGGTCCCAGAACATGGGAAAGACTAGCCGATGACAGAGTTGTGCGGAAAGCGATATTGCGCATTGTCTTTTGAGAAGAGACTTATGTATGAGCTGAAAGATAAGAGAGACAAGCACAAACTCAGAGGTCAAAGTAAAACACTTGCCAACTGACCGTTTGTAAAGACGAAAAAGGCCACACACATTCAATGAGATAAGTTATTTTTATTCTAAAATATTTATTATGACGTGTTTCTGATTGCTAAATCTTCTTCTGCTTCGAACTCTCAATATCAACCACTTGTTAAACCACTCTTTATGATTTTTATGTGATCTGAGCAATTGTACGTTGTGCCAGTTTTGCGCCCACAAATTGGCCAGCACATCCGATTTCTGCGAAACTTTTTATTTACTAGGGTAGCTTCCATAGGCCTCTTACCTCAGTCGCCTCTTACAACATGGCCTGTAGGTCGCAGTGTTACTCTTCTTTGCTCCTCTTGCAATCCCCGACGTCACACAGGCAGATTAATAAATCAGAGTCACATCTTCAGAACTTCTCCATAGGGTTTTATCTTGGGCAACTCGTTCAATCTCCTCTATAGAATTGAGACCGATATTTCTCGCCTCTCTCAGTAAAGTTTGCTACTAGGTTTCATTAGGGTGCCCTTTATTTCTTCAACCCTTTGGCTTCCACTTTAATCCCTGCTTTGTTATTCTTTGATAATTTCTTCTCAGGCTATGTCCACCATATCTTCATCTTCTCTTTTTTATAACAGTTGTTACTAGTGGTCAATCAGATATTTCTCTGATTTCATCACTTCTCCTGAATAGCCAGATACACCCACATCATCAGCATCAAGTAGCTTGTCCCTTCTGGAACTTGGCTCCCATGACATCAACCCTGAAAAACTCTATTCTATGCAAGAAGCCTGACGTCAGCAGCAATCATTCCCAAATCGTCAATGGCATCCTGCACTCACCGTTGTCTAGGTCTTCCTCTCGGTCTTCTTCCAGTTATGCGCCTAAACATTTACTAGGGTAGCATCCCTAGGCCTACATCAGTCGCCTCTTACGACATGCATAGTAGGTCACAATGGTACTATTCTTTGCTTCCCTTGCGGGCCCCGGCACCACACGGCGTCACATATCTATTTCATGCTTACCAACTTCCTTGCTGCTGCGTGCGATTCTTCAGAATCCCCTGTGGCTGCTGGTCCTGGTGTTTCAACTTTCAAGTCCACTACTTCTTCTAGTTCTTCCTGACTCTGCCTCCGTGAGGAAGGACGCCTTTCTTTCTTGACTTCAGGTTGAGGAAGAAATGGGACATCTTTATTTTCTTTCTCCTTTGGCTTAGGCTATAAATGAAACAAAAAATATTAGTTTTAATTTGCCATCAATCATTATTTGAAATTTAACAATATAAACATTTTAGGGTAGTTAGGGATTTTTGTAAACAAGCCAAGAGGAAGGGGAGATCAAGAAAAGATGGATTGATGGAGTTACAGACATCTTAAAATCCATAATACCACAGCATATCATGCGACTGAGTTTACACTATCCCGGAAACCGATCATCAGTTAAACCTGCTATGCCTAACTACAAAAAAGCAGAGAAGGACAAAAGAAAAGATTTTTGTCTGTTTGTATGTATTATGTCTGCCACATAAGAAGTCTGGATTTCTTCACTTCTGCTGTATCCTTTGCTTGATAATGGGCTTTTAGTTGAAATGTAGCTGTAGATTGTTTTTGTACTTTGTAAAACTTCAGTACTCTGTTTTTAAGTGTTTTGCCAATGTAAACATACCAATGTATCATTTTGCTGATGCTAAGACAAATAACAACATGAACAACTGTTTTCTTTTTATATTACTCTGTTCATGTATGTTGCAATGAGATGAGACCAATGATACCACATCTCTCTTGGTTCGTTCAGACCAATGATACCACATCTCTCTTGGTTCGTTCAGACCAATGATACCACATCTCTCTTGGTTTGTTGAGACAGTCAAAGGTTTGGGAACCAAAAACTGATAGAAATGAATGTTGAAACAGTATGCATTGATCCAGAGATATAACACAACAGTGCAAGATAAACAAAAAGTAAGACAGTTTTAACTCCATGGATATTTTCTAATGTACTTTGTTTCAGTTTCAGTTTAGAATATCTTCATTGCACTCTGGATATGGCCATAGGTGCTCCGACCTCCTTTGCTATATCTCCAACAGTGTCCAGCGACTGACCGTACCAGTTTGATTTTGATTGATGAGCCTACCCATATACCTGTCATACTGTTCTTTTCTTGTCATATTAATCTTCAATCCCAGCTCCCTCAATCTAGTAGTTGACGTGGATTGGTTTATATGAGAATTTTCTCTGCGGTCACACTTTATGAGGGCGTTCAAAATGTCAGCTCTGTCCATTGGCTGGCCCCCTGATATAGCGGCAGAGCCAGCCTGTCTGTTCTCTCATTGCCAACGACACCCATGTGCCCCAGAACGAAGACAAGTGTAATTCTGCAAATTGTTGACACCTGCAGTGATTCAGTCCATTGCCTGCACACCCAACCGGCCTCCACCTTTCAGATCATACTCAATGAGTCACTCAGAATGCCCGCATGAGTGTAGTTTTGTAACTCCAGTCAGAATAGTGCATTAGTCACCGCCAGTACCTTCATTGTCATACTGCTTGTTGTCATACTAAATGCACCACTGGCTTCTTTGACTGATGTACTTTGTAAAATTGTTGTACTCAATGTTGTGGCCTTTTTTGTTTGTTTTGGTATCTTATTCTCCTTTGTTCGCCATGAGAAGGGACAATGTTTTGTTTGCTATGAGAGATGAACATGTTTTGTGATGTTGTAGCTTAGGAGTGATATCTAAGTCTTTCAATCTGATACATTAATTTTCAGCACTAAAGTTTTGAGAACAAGTTTGCTTGCCCTCTTTGATCCATACTCACTCAGCCAGACTGAAGTGATGCAGTCTATTACCAGAGTCACTACTTAGAGACAGGGCACAGTCTTGGTCAGCTTTGGTTCATTGACTCTAGCGTCTGTTATCTTATTTACTGTACATTAGGTCACCACTTTGAGGAAGAGTAGGGTCGTCAGCTCTGGTCCGTTTTGTTGACTCTAGCTTCTGTCATCTCATTCCCTGTACCTTAAGGGTCCCCACAGGAGGTGGAGTAGAGTCTTAGTCAGCTATAGTTCGTTGACCCTGAATTATATTATCCCATTCACTTCTTCTTATTGTGTTCGCCTGCTATGAATTCAGGAGTAGTCAGGAAGCAGCGTATGGCGTTTCTAACTGATTCTTGCACAAAGACATGCTTTCCTTATTATCAGTGTTCCTTACCATACAGTTGTGCCTCCTCAGACTTTAGAGGTATTTTTCACTGTAATGTAGGCTCTGCTTTTGCTACATTTTTTACCAGTGATTCAACCATTTATAAATATACCGGGGGACTGCCTAGAGTAGTTGATAGTAGCTCGGCCTGCTAGCTGTGAGACGCCTCATAGCTCGGGTTCGAACCTACTGTCCGGCATTTGTTAGAGTCCCTGGTCTTACTCAGGACGATAACGTGAGTACCTCTGAAGTCGGAGAAAATCTGCCTGTATGATGAGGGAATACTAATTACGAGTACATTGAGCACACGGCTGCCAGTGTAAAGTAATTTACAATGTGCACGCTGCTGCCATTGTAAGAAATTGGAAAACGGATTTTCACGCAAAAATCAGTTTCAGAGATGAAACTTTGTCTGAGTTGAAAGCGGACGAAAGAAAAAAAAAAAAAAAAAAAATAAATAAATATACCAGATATGTTCTACTTGCCTCCTTAGTCTTGTGTTTTTCCTTGATTTGTACAACTGGTACAACTACTGGTTTCTCTTCTTTACTAGAATCTTCTGATAACCTGCTGCCTCTCCTTGATGATGTGGCTGACTTTGGTGGTTGCTGAGGTGGTAGTACTTGCTGAGGTGGTAGTACTTGCTGAGGTGGTAGTACTTGCTGAGGTGGTAGTACTTGCTGAAATAAGAATGTTTCACATTGATTAATTGATTTTTCTATGTGTCTGAAAAAGATGAGTTAAAATAATGTCTGATCGTAGGTAAACATCAGTACTAAACTTCATCTAGAAACAACAAATTAAATGGTTCGCCACATAAGCAGATTACCAACAGACAGTGCACCTCAAAGAGCAATGCTTCCCCCATACAATGGGTACAAAGCAGAAGGCAGGCCACGCAAAAGATGGACCACAAAGATAACAGCGGCGACGAAAGACAATCTACAAAGCGCATACAAGGGCCCGTTTTATAAATCTCTTCTTGACCTGACGTTGTGAGGCAAAACAGGATTGAAGAAAAGAAGAAAAAAAGATCAGCGAAGGGTTGATGAAGACCATCATGGAAGGAGGCATACTGGCAAAGAAAAGAAGAAGAAGACCAGGGAGAAGATGGATTCAGGATGTAACTGATGGTTTGAACATGACAGCTGCAGAGGCAGAATATCTGGCCTTTGAGAGAGAAATTCCGAAGGACTGACGGGGAAGGGAGGGGGAAAGATATGCCAGACATGAAAACGTTAGAGGCACGAGACATTATTAATCAAAACAGAATGAGTGTGAGTAGTTGCTATTATAGAATAGATGGGAGAGCACCTGTGGTCTTGTCAGCTTCTTCTTCTTCGAACACTCCATATCGAAAACGTGTTAACCACTCTTTGTGATTTGTATGTGATCTAAGCCTAAGAGTAATTGTATGTTGTGCCAGTTATGCGCCTACAAGTAGGCCAGCACATCCGATTTCTGCGATGCTTTTTATTTACTAGGTAGCTTCCCTAGGTCGCAGTGGTACTATTCTTCGCTTCCCTTGTGGGCCCCAGCACCACACGGGCGATCTTGTCAGCTGAAGTGCTGGGACGATGATCCTCACTAATCAGTTAATTTACAAATTTGGCTGATAATTTTACAAAAATTTTGGACAGTGTACATACCGGTAAAGGCTCTGGTACTTCTAGTTGTAAACTGGTGACTAGGTCAGGTTGACCATCAAGCAGAGCAGACGCAGCCAGCAGGGTGCAGACATTGGATAATTTGACAGGACTGCTGATAGGAGGGTGTGGACTAGTAGCTGTTGACAACGTCACCTGTAAAGCCTTCACTGGAGATGTAGAAGGTATTGATGGACTTCTCTGTGATGAGCAGGAGTTGGATCTGCTATCTAAGTTGACCTTTGTCACATCTCTACCAGATGGCTGTCGTTTTCGTCTCATGCTGATATCTGCAATCGAGGACCTTAAGAAGACAAACAATAGTGGTTATAAATAAAGGAATTTTTTCTCAGTGTACTCTTGACAATTGACCAACGAACAAGTCATTCGCCAGTCCATCTTGCTGTGACATGTAGGGCAGCAACAAAATCTCTCCTCTTTTCTTGCTCTGTGGCTATCCAGTTTGTAATGTGTCCCAGAATTGGTTTATCATTGAAGACAAAGATCTGTCATTCTTATTTCGTGCCGTCCCCAATGGAACATTAGCTGCAACTTATCTCTAACATTCATCTCTCTCATACGTTTTTAACCCCAACTGGGGCTTAGGCTCTCAACCAACTCATATCAAGTCTTCCTATCTCTAGCTATCTCCTCCAAATCTCATCTTCATGTATTTCTAGGCCTCTCTTTCTTTTACTATTCTGTGGGTTCCAGGAAAGTACTCTTGTTATATTCTCCTCTGATTTTCTCAAAGTGCGTCCTTTCCAGCGCCAGCATATTTTTTTTTTAACCTCTTGGTTCACTGGAATCTGTCTTGTTCTCTCCATTAGTTCATCAGTTGTGACCCTATCATACCATCTCAGTTTCTCTATTCTGCGCAGACATGTTCATGAATGTTTGCAACTTATGCGTTATTATTTTAGTCGTTCTCCATGTTTCTGACACATACAGCAAAACTGCTTTAACATTGGAGCTAAATATTCCAATTTTAATTCTAGATCTGATTTCTTTACACTTCCATAGATTTCCCAGTGCGATGAAAGCTCCTCTTGCCTTCTGTATTCTTATTATGACATCAGTTGTTCCAAATTCAGCATTCCAACTGAAATATAATGCTGAAATTATTCCTAACACTGCACCAGTGTTTCAATATAGTTCTGGTAACAAACTCATTTCTATAGATTTGGGTTGTAAGATTTGCTGCAGATATTCAATAGAGAATGATAAGAAAATTGAACTGAATACATTGAAAGACAAGAAATGCAGTGGTTTGGACATTTAATGAGAATGGAATACAACCAACCACCAATAACAGCATACAATAAAAAAAAAAGATCAGGTACTAGAGCTAAGGGAAAAAGATAGATAGACAATATCAAGACCACACTAAATAAACACAGATATAAAACAACAAGTGCGACTCATCTGGCCTTAAAACACAAATTAAAGCTCCCACCCCTACGCTTAATGGCAAGAGTGGACAACCAATTCCATCATCCACCTGGGGTATTTGAAGACAAGACAAGTTTCTCAGAGTACACCTCCTTAGAATGGGTCTCAGGGACTTGGCTGCCTGCATCTGTGAAGCACCATAGCCGTTCCCCACAGCACATCTTGCAAGACTGTCTCAGTTTGAGCAGCGTAAGAATGGAAATCTGGCCAACAGAAACAACCCTACAGAACAAACTATAGGTGACAGGTGAAGACCTCAAGCTCACCATCCTGTTTATGATACATACTGGAGCAGTCTCATAGCAGAAGTAGAAGTATCAGAAATTAAACAGAGAATGATACAGATTAAATTATGTGGCCTCCGATAACATACAGTCAGCGGGCTCAGGTAAAAATTCTAGGAAATAAGGACCACAACTGCCGCATGATCTCACATTCCAGTATTGTTGTATAAAGATGAATTCATATTAAAAGCAACACAATGTGCTAAATCAAGGTTATATTATGTAACAAGTTAAGTTTAACACTAAAGAATATCATTACTATTAATATTTTTCATCAATAAATAACCATGGACTCATGGAATCGAGTAAAATTGCAAAAAAAAAGCTTACAGTGTTCTATCAAACATATACAAAAACCAGCCCCCACTAAACAGGAATGAGCTATTCGGCCTTATGTTGCCAGGGGCTAACTTTACAAAATAAACACTTACTTCTGGGCATTCTTCAGTCTCTTCCAATACTTTGATACCACACAGTTGGTCTTGGTGCAGGAACATTCAACATAGTAGGAACTGTAACATATAGAGAAACAAAATGAACAATTGGGAAGCTCCATGACAACCAAATCAATAAACAAATGACCCTACTATTCCTATTTGCATGTACATGGCTACCAATCCTGACTGAAGAAACAACTGGACAAAGTAACAGATTTGGAAGATCAATGCTTCTTCTTCTTCGAACGCTCCATATTAAAAACTTGTTAACTAACCACTCTTTGTGATTTGTATGTCATCTGAGTCTAAGAGCGATTGTACGTTGTGCAGTTATGCGCCTACAAGTAGGTCAGCACATCTGATTTCTCTAATACTTTTTATTTACTAGGTAGCTTCCTAGGTCTCTACATCGGTCATCTCTTATGACATGCCTTGTAGGTCGCAGTGGAGCTATTCTATGCTTCCTAGTGGCCCCCAGCACTACACAGGCGTGACTGTGGAAACAAGTGGACAAAGTAGCAGATATTCTTCTTCTTCGAATGCTCCAAATCGACCACTTGTTAACCACTCTGTGTGATTTGTATGTGATCTGAGTCTAAGAGCGGTTGTACATTGTTCCAGTTATTTTGCGCTTACAAGTAGGTCGGGCACACCTGATTTCTGCAATACTTTTAATTTACTAGGGTAGCTTCCCTACATCGATCACCTCTTATAACATGCCTTGTAGGTCGCAGTGGTGCTATTCTTTGCTTCTCTTGCGGCCCCTAGAACTACATGGGCATGACTGTGGAAACAACTGGACAAAGTAGCAGATATATAACCTTTGCTAATTCGCTCTGTAAAAACCCTACCAGGCGCACAAGCCAGGAAACCCCAGCAATACAAAAAAAAAACCTGCAGTTACTGTCTGTAATACCACTTTTAGGGCGTTGTAGGCCCGGGAGGGCACATGAGCGCAAGGAATTTAATGGCCTCATGTCTAGTGCAGTCGCAGCGAAACTGTTCAGGTTAGGATTTTCTTTTATGCCCCGACAGAAAAAATCCATGGCTTTATCGTGGATTGAACAAGGGTCATCCGCTTCTCATCCTGACAATAACTTTACCAACTCGAGCAATAAATTTACTAATACACATCACCACTCAAAATGACAACACATTTCAATCTACTTCTCTATACTCCCAACCACTGACTCATGAATTAAAACACATTTTTAATTTACATCTCCGCTTCTCTGACCAGAATAACTTTTCTAAAACTAACCAAATTCTTACCAGTTTTCATAATTGTAGTCAAATGGAATGGTGATCTCTGCACCAACCAAAACATCTTTCTTGGACACAATGACAAAATAGACTTTTCCCTGGGAGAGAATGTGCTGTACCTATGTAGAGATGATAAAAATCAGTGTTATAAATATATATAGCCTTTTTCGTATTTACAGCAATGGTTTTTTTATTTACTAGGGTAACTTCCCATGGCCCATATCTCAGTCGCCTCATAAGATATGTCTTGTAGGTTGCAGTGTTACTATTCTTTGATACCGTGAGGTCCCCGGCAACACACGAGTGATGCCTAGGTTGAAAGGTGTGCCTTGTCTTTAATCCCCTACATAAAAATAAAAAAAATAATCTTATTCGATTTCCATCAACATTAACAAAAATACTGACCTCTGAATTTGGACTGCATGATCTTCTAATAAATCTTGCCTCGTTGCCATACACTCGAGCATCAACACAGAGATCAACATCAAGTTTGGAGTAAAACAATACAAATGGTTGTAATCTGGGGAGAAACAGAAAGATAAGGTTGAGATGGTCTACTACAGAAAAATCGTGGCATATCCTTTACAGGACGTAGCCATCAACCACAGTAAAGAGCCATTGATTTTCTAGGCACCACTTATACGTTTAGTAGTTTGCCATTACTTTCTGAACAGTGAGGTCTATTTTTACATTTCGTAAAAATCCCACAGAAACGAATTTGCTTCCAAACTTGCCCACCGTGGGGTTTGAACCAGGTACGATTGGGTTTGTGATCAAGCTCACTACCGCTTGAGCTACGGACGCTCACAAACTGACAGAACATAACAGAAAATTATAATCTGTAAGAAGGAAACTAAGAACACTAAGTATATCAGAATACTAAGAGCATGCATATACCCAGTGGCAACGTATGGGTGTGAAGCATGGACATTTAATCAAACTGTGGAAAAACATATGTGTTTTTGAATATAAGTGTTACAGAAAAGTCCTCCATATATCATGGAAAGAGAAGAGAACAAATAGATCTATCCAGAAAGAACTCAAAATCAAAGAAAACTGGCTGATGCTACAAATAAGAAAGAGAAAATTGAGGTATTTTGGACATATAAAAAGACAAGGGCTGGAGAAGACCATCATGGAAGGAGGCATACAGGCAAAGTGAAGTAGAGGAAGACCACGAAGAAGATAGTTTGAACATGATGGCTGCAGAGGTGGGACATTTGGCCAATGAGACAGCAAAATTTCTGAGAACTGTTGAGGTGGCAAAGTTCTGTTCAGGATGAAGAAGGAAATAATGAATATAATAACACATCTGTTTCAGTTTGGAAAATCTTCATTTGCACTCCAGACATGTCCATAGGTGCTCTGATCTGGGTGATAACACATAAAATCATACATCTGTAAATAGAAAATAAAAACAGAAGATATGGTTTAAACTTGTAATTTCATCTGTGTGTTGCCGGAGCTCGCAAGGGGAGCAAAGAATAGTAACACTGACCTACAAGACACGCTGTAAGAGGCGACTGAGGTAGGGGCCTAGGGAAAATAATGGTTATATGTTTGTGGTGTAGAGGTTAGGTGCTTGCCTCTGGTTCCAAAGGTACTTGGTTTGCTCCCTCATGGAGCCATCAGGATTTTTGTGTGGGTGAGATTGAGTTCCTAGTCCTATTGGAAACAGACGATACAAAGTAGGTCCAGTGTTAAAGTTGAGCAAGTAAAAGATCCCTTGGAGTTCAAAATCAAGAAGAGAAGGCTGGAAAGCTGCTGGCCGAGCAAAATTCATTAGAAAAATAAAAAAATTCCTACGACCTATTTTTACAATGTTCTAAATTACATTTGGGATCCTCGATGGTGCTATGGAATTCATGAACTGCCGCTGAGATCTTCATGTGTAAGAAAGAGAACGAAGTAAGCATGGTAACTCACCGAAGTGCAATGATGATGGTCATATCAATCAATCTATCAGTCTAAAACATTTTAAAATAGTCATGTGGTGTACACATACCTAACAAATAGAAAAAAACATCTCTAGGTGAAAGAGCCTTACTTTTTGAAAGAGTTGACAAAAGCATGTTCCTTATCATAGTCATGCCGCAGTACTACCCTGCCCTTGTACTCGATGATAGCCTGGCCTGCAGGAATCTCTTTAGTAGCTCTCAAGCCCTAGATCAGATCAAATACAAAACACTGAATTATTCCATAATAGATTTTATTACTTAAGTGTCTCTCTTGTGATCACCGCTTAGACTGATGTACCAGATTTCCCCATAGATTCTGCTGTTGTTTTTAGGGACTCCGTCCCTCCATACAGCTTCTCATTTAGATCGGTATTTTTCGGCCAGGTTTCGTTTCTCAGGCCTGCTAGCAGTGGCACAGGCTAGTTGTGCCAATTTTAAATTTGTTGTAAAGGTGGGACCGGAGTCTGTTATGGTCGGTACAGAGGCAGAATACGACAACTTGTTTGCTACGGGACAGTCCATAGTACCTATCTTTGACGCTGTGTTGAGTGCGGTCTTGCGACCACTTCTCTCTATATCGTCATCCGATGGTTGCTTTAGCTCCTAATTGTCTAAGAAGGTTCCCAAAATGGTTGACATATTCATCACACCCTCCATCACCACCAGGATTAATTTATTGTGTTTGTATCATTTAAACAAAAAATATTTATTTATAACTCATCAAGTAGCATCTCCTTGAAACGTTGCTTTCATCACAGTTCACCTGAAAACTGTCTCTAGCAAGTTCTCCCTCCTCCTCCTCCGTCACGTTCATGGTTTCTTTTTTCTTTGAACGCTCCATATCAACCACTTTTAAACCACTTTTGTGATCTGTATGTGATCTAAGAACGACTGTACTTTGAGCCAGTTATGGGCCTAAAAGCACATCCAATTTCTGTGACGCCTTTTATTTAGGGCAGCTTCCCTAGGCCCCTACCTCATCCGCCTCTTACGACACACCTTGTTGGTCACAGTGTTACTATTCTTTGCGGCCCAGCGAGCCCCAGAAACACATGGCCGCAAGGTTTCTTTGATATCCTGCCACCACCTTCGCCTTGGTCGCCCCTGCCTTGTACCCCAGGAACCATGCCTTCCATTACAGTTCTCTCCAAACCAGTGACGTTAAGTGAAAATATTTTATCTTCCGGGCATAGTGTTATTTATGAGTCAATGCTATTCGATATGCAGGTCTTGGATATCTTTGTTTTTTTCTCCTCTCTGTTCATATGTTCTGAGAACTTTTCTGTAACACCTTGTTTCAAAAGCTTCAATTTTGTTCATTAATTATTTATAACTTGAGGCTGATAGTGAATGAAGGATTCCATAGAGGGGGTTGCAGATCAAGAAAGTTTGAGAGTCCCTGATCAAATATCATCATCAGGTTAGATAGTCTGAAGACTAGTGACAAAGTCATTTGTTCATGTCTCCCCACTTTATTATGTTCTCAGAGACTCTCTCTCATCTTGTACAGGTTAGACAATATGAAAAAATTACCCATACCATCAGAATTCTGTCAGCTCTTAAATTATTGCAAACCGTGACATGCACAGGACAGTATCAACAATGTGGATAGCAACATCTATATATGTTCTCCATCCATATAAAAACTAGATGGTATGATAAATCTATAAATACTCTCTGCCCACATCAAAGCCATATGGTACAATAACAAATAAATACAATATACCATCATATAATGAAAAACATCAAATGTACAACAAAACAAAAAGTTTTACCTTTCTATTTTTCTTAACATCAGCTACACATGTGACCTGAGCCATCAGCTGATCGGATATAATGGTCGATATGTCTACCTAAGAAGACAAAGCAAGAATCAAATTTATTTTGCATCAAACATAATCATAACTGCAAATAGCATAATCATCAGAGTATTTAATATAACAAAAGGCTGGCCATGCAAAAGGTGGACCTCAGAGATAACAGAGGCAATGAAAGACACTATTTATGAAGCGGACACAAAGCCTGTTTTAGAAATCTCTTCTGCCCTGAAGCTGTGAGGCAAATCAGGACTGGAGAAAAGAAGGGAGAAAAGAAGGAAGACAAGGCGCGCATAGAGAGGCTCGCTCCAGGTATCTTCTTTTTCGACCTGACGCTGAAAGGCAAAACAGGATTAGAGAATAGATAGATTTAATATAATAGAGTATTACCTCTGATGTCAGCGAAGGCCCACTTGCATGGCGAGGGACACCAGTCAAATGGTAAAGCAGGTTTTCATGAAAAAATCAGTTAGAAGCGATATACTAGGCATCATGGCTAACGCCAAAATTCACAGTGGATGAATGAAGAAGAAGAAATAGTTTTTAATATAAGAAATTTAAGAGGATTGACACAAAGTTATATCATAAACTTGGGTCAAATGTGCAATTCTATGGACAACGGCGTGCCAGGATTAGTAAGCTGGCACTAATCAAGATCCGACCCCACCTCCATGTGGTGACCCTGGAAACAGATAGAGGATACAGTCTGGCTAAATGGGTAGGGATCGAGGGAGAGCTACTCTGGTTAAGTAGTGATGTAAGGGCGGTTACACTATACGAGATCTACTCTCAATACAGATGTGAAGAATTCCAGAGTGACTGTCCCTGCACATCTCTCTGGGCCGATGGCAAAAGCGAAATAAATAAGCATAAAGGGATGAGAGGGATCCATATATCCATAGAAGAGACATGGGGCAAAACTCGGAGCCCTGAGGTGGGGGCCCGAGTTGAGCTTTGTGTCCTGACAGTCTCGAGTCATAGTGGATCTGAGCACGGCCAGAGGCCAGATAAACATGATGAGCAGGCACTGAGGTAGAGCGAACACGCATAAGGATGACACACGGCTGGACCCACCAATGGGGCAGACATGCACAGTGCTGATGGTGGAGCGACGAAAGGGCATGGCAAACGCGGGGTTGAGTGGACCACGAAAGTGTGCAGACAGACTGGAAAGCCCAGCAGAGGCTTGAATCCAGTGCAGCCTCGAGGATGGGGTCTCATCCTGAGAGCAATAATTGCGCTTCTCATCGCAGAGAACTACTGCCTTGTAGTTAGATTGGGGACAATCAAAGGCTTGCGGAGAAAAACTGTACACAAAACTGGACAGCAAGCAAACCAAGTAGTCAAAAAAGACAGGTAACCTGGGCAGATGACGCTCAACAACCCGGAGAGGAAGGTTGTTTAAGGGTAGCTATCCTAAAAGAAAATAGCAACCTGCTGCCTTGCAAGTCGGCTGGGGACAGTCAAAGACTGGCGGAGAGCGAACCCAATAAACGCTGGCTGAAATCAGACACATCGCCAAAGGATAAGCACCAGAGCTCCAAATGGTGCTGAAGATGACAAAAACCCGTTCTTGGTACAAGCTGTTTATATATCACAATAAGAATGATCAAAATGGCTGAAAAGAACAATCGAGAAGAAGAAGAAAATATCATAAACTAGGGTCTTAAAGTCGAAGGACGACATCATTGCACTGGGTTTCCCATATGACTCAGTCACTCTTGGTAGAAATGGCATACCACCTGTTGAGTACACTGTAGAAACAACAAACTAAGTAGCTCCAGCAACAATCCTAAGGGCCCTCAGAAACATACTCTTGTGAACTGAATGACACTGCTCAGATTCAAACCTATGACCTTCAGAAAGCAAGGTAAACTACTTTACAAATTTGTCAGAGACCCCTCAACCTATATCATTCTTCTTTTGTCGTCACACTTTTACCGGGTTGTTGCCCAGTGTTGTGGTTTTCTGTTTTTGTCTTGCGCTGCTCTAGTGGCTCAGGTAATAGTTATTTTTGCTTTTTGACAGGATTCTGCAATACCATTGTTTTTCGTGGTCTTTCTCTCACCTGCTTTCCCGATGTAGAAGACTGTATTCCGTGGAGTGTTGGTTGCATCCTTATCAAGTGGCTGAACCACTTCATTCTTTGTTTCTCAATGTAATTTAAGCAAGGTTCTTTCCAATTGCTCTCTCTTATGCTGATGGCGTCTTTTCTGATGTTGGTAACTTTTTGTATGCATCACATTTCACAAGGAATTATTTTTTTTGAGTTCTTTGCTCATTTACCATATTTGGCTATGGTAAAACGGAGTAGGCATGAAAATACTGTTGATCAGCTGTTGTTTAGCTGTCAGTGAGATGTTTGGGTGGCATACTTAAATAATTTCATTTATTATAAAAGATTAAAACAAAATTCCTATAAAAATATCTTTACTTTCTTCGAAATTACATCGGGGACCTTGCCGGTGCTACAGAGTTTGTGCACTGCAGCTGAGATCTTCCTGTGTAAGAAAGAGACCAGAGCACACATGGTTACTCACCAAGTGCAATGATGATGGTCCTATCAATCAATTAAAAAAAAACGATAGAGAATGCACAAGAGAGAAGTATCTTGGAATCATGATGTAAAAACAGGAAATGAAAATCATGGCATATTCTTGACAGGACGTAGTCATCAACCACAGTTAACGAGTCGTTGATTTTCTAGGCACCACTTATACATTCAGTAGTTTGTCATTGCTTTCTGAACGGTGAGGTCTACTTTTACCTTCGTAAAAATCCAGTGAAAACGAATTTGCTTCCAAACTGCCTGCCGCGGAGTTTGAACCAGGTACGCTTGGTTGTGATTGAGCTCACTACCGCTTAAGCTACAGACTCTCACTTAGGAGCCATGATTTAAACAAGAGAGCAATGAAGTAACAATGCAAGCTATGAAGTGGAATGCAGAACAAAATTCAAATGGGAAGCATGTAGTGTACATGGAACACATGAAATGAATGATACGAGCCATAAAGAGAATAATGTGAACTGTGAGCAATGAAGTGAACAATGTATGATGGAAAACTTGTGCAAGTCATTATGCTAAGAATATTGTCTATTGTCTTTTCCCAGGTAGAAGATGGAATTGGTTGTCCACTCTTGCTGTTAAGGGGTGGGAGTTTTAATTTGCGTTCCAGGGCCAGATGAGTCGTCCATGTTGTGTTATATCCATGTTTATTTAGTG
This sequence comes from Arion vulgaris, assembly GCA_020796225.1. Classification (NCBI taxonomy): domain Eukaryota; kingdom Metazoa; phylum Mollusca; class Gastropoda; order Stylommatophora; family Arionidae; genus Arion; species Arion vulgaris. The sequence goes on from CM036773.1 coordinate 9,714,069, forward strand.
TGGTCTTATAACTGTCTATCCAGCTTATTCTCGGAATTCCCTTAGCTCTATTACCTGATTTAAAAACATTGTATGCTGTAACTGGTGATTGGTTGTATTCCATTCTTATTAAATGTCCAAACCACTGCATTTGTTGTCTTTCAATGTATTCAGTGCATGTAGTTATGCCCACTCTGCCTCTGATTTCGTAGTCTATTTTCCTGGTGACCCGAAACACACAAACCCCCATTTCATTTCTTTATGCTAAAAATAATGAACTGAAATTACCATCTCTGTACATACCGATTGACCAATAAGATGAGAGTTAGAAGATAACTCCCTAACTGCTGGACTGTACTGATTTTCATGTGCAAACTCGTAAGAGTCTACCCAAGGGCTGAAAAAGAAAAAACCTTATAATTAAAGTTAAAAAAAATGTATTTAACATTCACGATATTTTTAAAACGACATTAACATCCAGAAAAATAACCACTCACAAAAAATGAGAATTATAAAGTGTTACATATACTCATTATTGTCTCAATGGTGAAGTGGTTGTTTGCTTGTTGTTCTGAAGGTTGTGGTTCAACTCCGGGCCAAGACACGTGCCATTTTTTTAATGAGATCGCTAGGATTGTTGCAGGAACTACTGAGTTCGAGCTGTGTGCAATGCTCTCGACAGATAGCATGCCATCTCTGCCGACAGGGACAGAGCCATATGGGGAAACCCGGTGCAGTCAAGTCAATCCTTCTCCTTTGGATTATTGTTGTATGGGATGAAAAGGTGAACAACTAAAAAACAGCTGGAAAATATAATTGAGACTCTTAAAATGTGGATATATAAAGAAGTCAGCTGAATATCATGAAAAAAACCCAAATAAAGAAGTAATGCAACAACTAGGAGTAAAAAGGTAACTACTCAAAGAAAACAAATTTAGACAATTATGGCTGGTTAGTACTCGAATAACTACCAGGCAGAGGCAATAAGAGCAGCGGCTGAAATGATCCTAAAGAGAAGAGCACCTCTCAAACAGTTGTGTTTAAAAAGGGTTTAAAAGTCAAGGATTGACTTCATTGAACCGGTTTTACCCCATACGGCTCGGTCCCTTCCGCAGAAATGGCACGCCAACTGCCGAGAGTATTGAACAAAGCACGAACTCCGTAGCTCCAGCAACAATCCTAGGGGTCTCTGAAAACTGCAACCGCGAACAGAATGGCGCTGTTCGCCTCGAACCCACGGCCTTCGACTCACAAGGCAAAGGGCCTAACCACTCAGCCACGGAGAACAGTTGTGATATTCACTGATGCTCTATCGGTCATCACGCACTCAAAAGTGTAGGCAAACAGAGCTCAATGAGCTGAAAGTGACTCTCGATGCACTAGTGTACGCACTTAAACGCACTGTCATTCAGTGGATACCATCACACTGCAACATAAGCGGAAATGAACAAGCCGACAAGCTAAAGAAGGCGGGTGATACCGCAGACGATCTTGAGATCAGTTATGAGGAAGCCAGAACAACCATCAGCTGGCACTATAAAGACATATGGTCAAAAGACCATCCACAGTACAACAACAGCGACGGGTACTATGGTCTATCTCGTAGTGAACAAGTTGCTACATTCTGCATCCGTACCGGCCACAACAAGCTTCGCATCCACATGTTTAACAAATTTAAAATTGGAATAACTAGCCTGTGTCCCTGCGAAAAGGCAGACATGACGGCAGAGCACATACTGCAAGATTGCCAATTGATAGCAGGCCTAAGAAAAGAAACTGGCCCATAAACACAGAGCTTTGCAGAAGCTGTACGGAGTCCCTTAAAACCACGGTAGCATTCATGATAAAATCTGGTTCATCAGTCTAGGCAGGGATTGAGAGAGAGAGACAATTATGGTAGCAAAGTAACCCTTTTTTATACCATGAGGTATATTGGAGGAGAATATAGTATTAAACCCATATTTTCTCTTAGTTTTAGTTTAGATGTTAGATCTTCTTCTTTCGTCATCACACTGCTATCGGGTTGTTGCCCAGTGTTGTGGTTTTCTGTTTTTGTCTTGCGCTATTCTGGTGGCTTGGGCGATTGTTATTTTTGCTCTTTCACAGGATTCTGCTATGCCATCTAACCATCTGATGTTGGTGACTCTTTGTCTTTTCTGGTGTTGTTGGTAACTTTTCGCAGGCAATACGAATATTACACTATAAAAAAGAACAAGCCATAAAGCAACATATGATTTGTAAGACATTCCTACCTCAAATTGCTGTTCCAAGGATCTCCACTAAGCTGTTCCAGATTCAACAGAGGTCTGTTCTTACTTTTCCTTGGCTTTAATTTCTGTGATCCAGATTTGAAAATCTAAGACAGAGAAAAATAAAACTAATTACCAATGGCAGGACAACCAATAAATGACATGTAAATGTGACACCAGAGCGGCAATTAAGCACATGGGGGAGGGGAGAAGAGAGAAGGAATATATATACTCAGATACCCTCTTCTTCTTTCAGAAGCGATTGCTATTTTGATGATTATACTGTTAGATGTGTTCTTATGATGAAGTCAACTGTTTTCTGGAGCTCATCTCTAGTGCCATGTAGTTTTGAATGTAGTGTTGGGTTGTAGGGCCAGCATTCCTTTCTAGGGAGGACATACAGGCGACAGTCTTGCAGAACATGTTCTGTGGTTTGATCAGCGGTGCCACAGGTACACAGAGGGGATGGGGACAATTGTATCCTGTGTAGGTGTTTGTTTAGTCTGTTATGTCCGATCCTGAGTAGGAAGATGATAGTCTATTCTCTTTCTAATACACATTTACCATCATACAAAACCAAAGCCTGGGGTTCACCAACAGCAAAGTCGATAACACTACACTAATGATCATGTGTGGTAGATAATCCAGGGTTCAAAGCTCAAAAAACCAGAGAACAACAGGAGAATGTTATTATTTACTTGGGGATCTAAATTACAAGTACCACTGAAGTCAGAGTAAGATTCGCCTGAATGGCGAGAGACACTGGTGATAAAGAAAGCAAACCTTCATGAAAAAATTAGAGTCAATGACTACACCTAATTCATAGCAGGTGAACAAAAAAAATCAAAGCCCAGGTTATACAATTAGTCATATCTTCTTCTTGCGTTCACCTGCTATGAATTCAGGAATAGTCAGGGTGTTGGTAATGTGCTTCCGACTGATTTTTGCGTGAAGGCCTGTTTTCATTTTTGTCAGTGTCACCACTGCTCCACTGCTAAAGATACATAACAAAGACAGATTATATCTTTCAGCTTACCTTTCTAGTTTTTGGTGTCTTGATATTTTCCTTTTCTTTCTTGCCTGGTTTCTTGACTTTCTTGTGAGCAAGTCCTTTCCCAATTTTAAGTTTGAGAGATGTTTGTTTGTCTTTGACTTTGGGCTCACGCTTGTGTTTCAGGCTCTTTTTCTTGCAGATTGGTAACTTCTTTCCCATGGATGCAAGAGCATTCGCAGCTTCTTCTGGATCTGTGTCTGTGGCACTTGAATCAGATAATACATTGCGAGCTGCAAGATAAAACAAGGACAACATCAGTTACCATTGAAAATCAAGGTATATCCTTTACAGGATGTTGTCATCAACCACAGTAAACAAGTCGTTAATTTTCTAGGCACCACTTACACAATCAGTAATTTGCCATTGCTTTCTGAACGGTTACATATTACATAACTTATTATCAATATAAGAAAGAGGCAGTCATAATTTTTTGGGCATGTGATGAGAAAGGAAGGTTTAGAACACTCTAAAGGACATAGTCATGCCATCTAATATGATGCCTCTCACTGATTTTTGTGCGAAGGCTTGCTTGCCGTATCACCAGTGTCCCTCGTCATTTAGACGAACCATACTATGACTTCAGAGGTACTTGTAATTTAGATCCCCAAAGTAGATGATCAGGGTTTCCTGTAGTCTAAACACATACTGAACATTGTTGCCCCCCCCCGGCCTAGAACCTATAAATCTCCACTGAATGCAGTCACTAGTGCAGTGTGTTATAAATTTGCTATTGGCACCTCCAGCTATGGAATTATTTCTATAACTCATAGATTCAGGTACTAACCTACAACTGTGCTGACTGTAACGCTCACCGTAAGTTTACACACAACAATGGTACTAAATCAGGGTCTAAAGCTGAAGGATTGACTTCACTGCACTTGGATTTACCTCACATGGCTCGGCCAGTCTCCGCAGAAATGGTACGCCATATGCCGAGAGTATAGCACAAAGCACGAACTTCGCTAGGAGACTGGAAAAATATTGGCCGATCCGGATTCAAACCTATGACCTTCAAACACAAGGCCGTAACCACTTATTCACAGAAACCCTCATGGTACATATGGCCTTAACCACTTTGCAAAGTATATATCTTTAAAAAGGTTTTATGTTACTATTTATGTTCTATTTTTCATGTCTTCATAAACACATTGATATTTGAAGAATAAACAGTACTGACCTACATGATACATATAAATATGTTTTTATTGTCATGCCAAACCATCCTGTTACATTCTTAGTTTTAGTTTAATCATCGGGATCATCATCACTGCACATCGAACCAATTAGTTCATAAGTGCTCCAATCCCCTCTTCAGCGTATGGCAATTCTTCTGCTTTGAACGCTCCACATCAACCACTCTTTATAACCTTTAATTGATTTTTTTTTCCCACTGATCCAGAAGCACTTGAGCTATTCAGCTCTTCGGCTCCATGCCATGAACATCATAACCCTTCGGTACCATGAACATCGTAAATCTGGAGAACCTGTGGCTTTTCTGTCAGCCGGCGGAATTGAAATGCACCAACAGGGGGCATGTCACTCATCGTCCAACGCGCTACAAACACGCGGGGCATGCAGGCATTTGTATGTGATCTGAGCCTAAGAGCGATTGTACATTGTGCCAGCTATGCGCCTACAAGTAGGCTAGCACATCTGATTTCTGCGACACTTTTTATTTACTAGGGTAGCTTCCTAGGCCCTACCCCAGTCTCTCTTACGACAAGCCTCGTAGGTCACTCTGTTACTATTATTTGCTCCCCTAGTGAGCCCTAGTTGACAGGCGAGTGTGTAGCAATTAACAACACTGGTTCTTTTTTTAGTTTACTATTCTTCTTTGGTTCTTGTCTAGCTACAACACTGCAAACACTAAGGGAAACTCCAGAATAGATGCACAAACTCAGTAGCACTGACAAAGATCCTCAATGAATGGACTTCCTATTCTACTGTAGGTCGTTGCACAAGCATTGTTGTGTTCAATGGCAAACAAACCTACCGCAGATGTGCGCTGTATCGCACACAACTTTTCAAGGCCAACTCTAGCAGAAATGTCAGTGATCGTCTGTTATATTCTAAGGTAGACTAAAATCATTAAGCCGATGAAAAATGAACATTCTTTACCAGCTAGCTCTTCCCTTTTCCTTTTCTGTAACATCTTTGCTTTCATTGCATCCAATGTTCTAGGCTGACACAATTCACAAAAGTAGCTCTCTGGAATGTTGTTGCGATCAACTCCCATACAGTCAATGTGTTGCCACACACTATAGGAGAACAAAGCATCAATTGATCAAGTTTGCAAGATTACTAATATGATGGTAAATCTGTAAATTAGTCACAATATGATACAAGATAGTTGACAAATGTCTCTTTCTTTTCAGGCTAGGCAATCATAAGACTGGTGTTACGGTCATATGATGACTCATTTTCAGGTTAGGCAGCCTGAAGGTGACTGAGATATAAGATTACAAAAAAGGAACTCAGAGAAAGAACTAAGCAGATACCAGTAAGGAAGGCCTAGACATACCTGGAGAAGAGAGCTGGAGGCTGATATTAAAAGGATAGGTAAAACATGGAAAGAATTGGAAGGGATAGCAGGAGAGAGGAAGAAGTTTGTTGAAGATCTGTGCTCCATTGGGTGTTGAAAGGTGAAGAAATCTGAAGTTGTTGAAGTTATCTAATCATGTCTTTGTCTTCTTGTTCAAAGACTGTTGTTCAAGTGATATCAACATGTCACTGTACTACATCCTGTCATCATCTCTCGTAGGTCAGTTTAAATCTGAACCCTGATGTCCATGCAGGACTGTACAATGAAGGTGCATGACTTATTTCTCATATTTTCCTCATCTAGATATTGCATGTAAAGTATTTTCTGTAAGCTTTGAAATGAAATCTGGGAGGCAACCTAGAGAGACATGGAGACTGGAACTCTAGACAATGAGAAGGTGCAGGAAAGACCTGGAATGAACTAAGCTGGTTTGCTGAAGACAGATCTGGTTGAACAAAATTTGTTGATGTCTTATGCTTCAAGAGGAGTTAAGAGAAGATGTATTTTCTGTAGCAGATATCAAGGAATTTTTTACTGACAACAAAAGAATAGACTCAACTTTTCCCCATTGGTGAGGATTCCAAATCTCATAACTAATCTTTTTCAGGTCGACCCAGCCTCAATTGGGTACCATGAAAAGCAATGGGAAGTAAAGGTGGTTGGCATGATGTTGACCACATCACCCATCGTGGGCAGACGGTCAATGAAAATACGGACCTAACACTTTATTACCCTATATTATCAGGTGCTGTGTCGGCTGGCGTAGGTGATCATGGGTCTGCACAAATCTCTGTCTCTGGTGTTTGCTATCATCTCAGGTCTTGACGCTCTTCCGCGCCATGAAGTCAGAATATCCCAAATTTTCTTTCCGTCTTCATCCATACCAAGTGGTATAAAAAGAGTTTTTAAAAAACGTACATGAGTATAAAATAATTTCATGTGAGAATATCATTATGAGAGAAAACAAAATGGTACACACCTGCATCTATCGCAACAAATCATGTACCCATCATCATGAAGGTATCCACAGATGCATCTAGTGATGCTGTCCTCCACAACCTCTTCCACAACTGACACAAATGGTGTTGTCTTGACCTCCTCCTCCATTTGTACAACTCCATTGACTTGTAGTGGTGAGGATGGCCGTGGTGATATTGGCCGAGATGGTGAAGGGGGTGGAGGCATGCCATAGTTGTGATCCTGTATATTTAACAGAGGTACAAACAAACAAAACATGAGAGTATTGATCAAATATAACAAGGTCGCCAATAATGAATTTGATAAAAATCAACAATTTACGAAAGTCAACAGATGTTTGAAAAATCATGGTGTATCCTTTTACATGACTGAGCCACAGTAAACGAGTCGTTGATTTTCTAGGTTCAGTGATTTGCCATTGCTTTCTGAACGGTGAGGTCTATTTTTACAGTTTTTAAAAATACATGGGAACAAGTTTGTTTACAAACTGCCTGCAACAGAGCTTCCTCTGGGTTGTGTTCAAGCTCCCTACCGCTAAGCCACAAACGCCCAGTAAACATATATTTGCACACACACAAAAAACAAGTTTCACAGTTTAAAAAAAGACACAAAGTACTACTTTCTCTTCTTCTGTGATCAGTGCCCCCATTCTCAGAAGTGCAAACAGAATAATGAGTTGCCTCCATGAATCCAATGATAATCCACAGTAGCAGCCCCATTCTGTATAAGACATCTAAGCATGGCTTGGTAGTCTTGTCTATTAAAGTTGTTCATGTTTCATTGTAGGCCGGAGGAAAGTTACAGTATTTTGTCCTTGCACAACATAACATTGACTGCAAGACACCAGAGGTTTAAAGAGTGGCCTTATCTTGGATTATTACAACAGAGTAAAGCAAAAGACAAAGATCCTGGACATTCAAAATTAGTAGCAAAGAAGAAAAATAATATAGAAAATGTGCCTCTTACACTTGAAAGAAATTAAATCTATGTATTGAGGACACCTCCAAAGGTTCTCAGCTCTATTTAGCTTGCCAAATGTGCCAGCATATGAGAAGTTAACAGTAGCTTCATTGATGATGCTAAATTCAATTAATCCTGAAAATGTTAGGTACTTATTTTTATCTGCGTGGAGTCAACCTTGCTGGTGTTTAAACCTCTATTCATCAACCTTTTTACTGCAAATAACTAGAACCACACTACATATTCAAAGACGTTGTGTCCAACCCAAATGATCAGGGCACCACATCTTCCAAATGCCCTGGAGAAACATCAGATACAGTGTGTCACAGTTTACAGCAAAGCTGCGATATCAGTGCATTCTGTTTCAATACCTATTTCTCCATGTTTTCTGCATTGTTACAGCCTGTTACCAAAGTTACCACTTAGAGGTGGTGCTGTGGTTCAGGGACTTCGACGTGTCATCACATTCACTGTGTCTTAGGCCCTTACATCATTTAACATGCTGGTCCAATAACACAACACTACATTCTTCTTCAGCGATCTCTGGTTATGCGCTTAATTAACTGGACCACAAACTGGGCAGTCAAAACTACGTGGCACCAGAGATGTGAGCTCCAGACAACAGTCAACTTCACCATAAGAACACATCTGTTGGTATAATGGTATAATCATCAAAATAGTGATCGCAGCACAGAAGACGACATCATAAACATGAACAGGTGAATCTTTTGATAACAATTTGTAATGATGGTCTGCTTAAGGAATACTAAAGCATTTTTACCTGGTAAGGTAGGCCAAAATATCCTGTGTTGCAGTGGGCAGGTGTGCTCGGGGGTGGATGGGGTCTCTGGTATGTGTGTTCAGGCAATGGAATGTCCAGCACATCGGCACTGAAAATGTCATATTTATAAATATTAATTTGCTGTTCTCTATGACCTAAAACATTCATACATGACACTTAAAATAAAAAGATACTGCACGGATAACAGGAGGATGGTTCCCTGCAGTCTTCAAATCTGTCCAGATAACTGTAACAGTGCCACTATCAGCATGTGTAGCAAGATATAGTGTCTACTACTGTAAAAGGCGGGCGAGCAATAGACCAGCTTGATATTCTGAATTCCTTAACTCCTTGTGGATCAGGAACCACACTAAGTGGCATTTTTCTTAAATGGCTTTGCCCTGGTCCACTAAGAGTTAAGGGAGAGAGGATGTGTGACTCTCTCTCTCGATCACTGTCTAGACTGATGTACCAGATTTCCTCATAAATTCTTATTAATGTGGAAATCTGATTCATGCAGCCAGGATGTGTTTCGTCACTTCTTCAGCGCCATTTGAAACTCTGGTGTTTATCCTTCGGCGATGTGTCTGGTTTTAGCTAGTGTTTACTGGGTTCGCTGTCCTTGGACTGTCCCCAGCCAACCTGCAAGGCAGCATGTTGATATTTTCTTTTAGGATAGCTATCCTTAGACAACCTTCCCTACCAGGTTTTTGAGCATCATCTACCCAGGTTACCAGTCTTTTTTGGACTACTTGGTTTTCCTGCCTCCATTTTTGTGTACTGTTTGCTCCGCTAACCTTTGATTGTCCCCAATCAAACTACGAGACAGAAGTAGTTTTCTGGATGAAAACGTGATTATTGTTCTCTGGATGGAGACCCCATCTTCGAGGTTGCACTGGATTCAAGTCTCTGCTGGGCTTTCCATTTTTCTGCACAGTTGGGTGTACGCTCACCCCTACGTTGCCATAAGTGATTCAAGTAATAGTGGTGAATCTACAACACTAACCAGACTGCAAGAATACCAAGTCAAATGTGGTGTAGCTAGACAAGAGCACTATAGTGGTATCAAAGAAGAATAGTAAACCAATAAAGAACCAGTGTTTATAGTTGCCACATGCTGAGAGACACATTGAAGAGGAGATCGAAGCACTTATGGACTAATTGGTTAGATGTGCAGTGATGATGATCCAATGACTAAACTAAAACTGATCAAGTATACCAAATGTAACAAGGGCACTATCAACAAATCAAAGTGACCACAATAACCATGACTTGTATAATATATTAGTGGCTACAGGGTTCTAGGTATAGCTGTGTCAGGACATCTTTCTCTCTCTCTTGTATACACAAAATGAATGCTTTTCAGATATGGATATACAGAAGAATAAGTCATATTTCATGGAAAGAAGAAAAATACAAATTAAAAAATCAGGATATATAACTCCAATGTTAAAGTAGTTCTGCTGTATGGGTCAGAAACATGGAGAACAACTAAAATAATAAGCAGAAAATAGGAAGCATTCATCAACTGGTGTCTGCGCAGAATAAAGCGATTGAGATGGTATGATAGGGTCACAAATGAGGAACTTATGGAGAGAACAAGACAGCTTTCAATGAACCAAGAGGTTAAAAAAAAAGACGCTGGATAGAATACACTTTGCAAATACCTAAGGGGAATATAACAAGAAGGGTCCTTTCCTGGACCCCAAGAGATAGCGAAAGAGAGGGAGTACGAGAAATACATGGAGATGGGATTTGGAGGCAGAGATAAAAAATATAAAGAAGAGCTGGGGGAGATGCAGGAGATGGCTAGAGATAGGAAGACTTGTCATGAGTTGGTTGAGGGCCTATGCCCCAATTTGGGTTAAAAAGAGAGAGAGTGAGAAAAACTAGTAATGAAGAAAGAATTAGTACAGGTAATAAAAATCAAACAAATAAAATATTTTAGACACATAAAGAGACACATTTATCAACATCTTATTAGAGGGAAAGTTAACAGATTAGCAAGATGTAGACTGAGACACAAGTGAGAGGGAAACATCAAGAGATGGACAAAAACTGTTACTTTCAACCGATTTAGACACATCTTGAGTTATTTACAAAAAAAGTGACTAAACTAGTGCAAGCAATGCAGGGTCACAACCTCAAGAACTCACTTGGCAAAGATGAGTCAAAAACATGACACTTATAAAATTGGGATATAAGACAAGGAAGAAGTTTTCAAATGTATCATTGGGCGTATCTGTGGCTAAGTGGTTAAGCAGGTTTGTCTTGTGTTCAGTAGGTCATGAGTTTGAAATCCGACAGCGCAGTACTGTTATAGAGTGCACCTTTTCCCCACAGATTCTTAATACTTTCGGTAGGTGGCGTGCCATTTCTGTGGAAAGGGACTGAGCTGTATGGGGCAACCCGGTGCAATGAAGTAAACCCTTCAGCTTGTAAACAAACCCTTTCAAAGGTAACAGACTAAAATTATTATATATCCATCAACAATTAAATATACCTAACATATATGCATTCGTGAGTATCTTTCTCTTTTAGAGAGGCTAGATATGAAACTCCTTTATATTCAATCATACATAAGGTTCACAAGTAATAGGTTTGCAGGTATGGCTGCTCTAAAAAGCAGGTGAGCAATGAACCAGGCTGATGTTCTAAATTCCCTAAGGGAGAGAGGTCATGTAAAGGATTCAAGTAATAGTGGTGAATCTACAACCCTAACCAGACTACAAGAACTTCAAGTCAAATGTGGCGTAGTTAGGTAAGAGCCCTATACTGACAGCCAAAGAAGAATAGTAAACCAACAAAGAACCGGTTTCGTTAGTTGCCACACGCTGAGAGACATACTGAGGAGATAGGAGCACTTATGAACTAATTGGTTCATTGTGCAGTGATAATGACCCGACAACTAAACTAACGACTTTATATGGTACTGAACTCTTTATTCATAGTGATCATTCTTAACAAAGAATGAATCCTAGCTGCAACTAAAAAGACGAACAAGGAGGTACTGAGGGAAGCCAGCACACACACACAAAAAAAAAAATAATAAGCAGCTTATCGCACATTTGTAAAAAGGAGTTTCTGTTTCTTGAGGAAAGTAATGCATACATCAAATTCAGATAATGATGAAATAAATGAAATGTTTTTTGCAGATGATCAGTGCCTGATACACCAAAATGAACAAGGTCTACAACAACATATTGACACCCTGAACCAAAATTCCGTCTTCTGTGACGGAAAACTGGATAGAGAGATAGAGGCTAGAGTACAAAAGCAAATGCTGTAACCTACCAGCTAGCCCCATTGTTAAGGCACCCAAAATTTCACAGGCAGCTAAGCAACAGATGATCAACAGCATTTTTATACTTACTTTGTGTTATCAGAGCCAAACATGGACATTGAGCAAAGCGCAGTCATAAAAAATAACTATATGTGAAATGCGTTGCCTGCAAAAGTTACCAACAACACAAGAAAAGACAGAATCACCAACATCAGCATAAGAAAGAAAGTTGGCACAAAACCGTGCTTGAAATATACATTATATATTGCATAGATAAACAAAGAATGAAGTGGTTTGGCCACTTAATAAGAATGCATCCAAACTCCACAGTATACAGTCTTCTACAACAGAACATCGGCAAAGAAGACATGAGGAAGACCACGGAAAAGATGGCATAGCAGAATCCTGTCAAAGAGCAAAAATAACAATCACCCAAGCCACCAGAACAGCGCAAGAAAAAAAACAATGGCACTGGGCAACAACCCGGTAGGAGTGCGATGATGAAAGAAGATATTTTGTATTCTAATAAAATAAATTTGGGGTCTCTGTGGCTAAGCCTTTGCCTTGTGTCCCGAAGGTCGTGGGTTTGAATCGGACAATAATGTTCTGTTCACAAGTACATTTTTTCTTGAGACCACTAGGATTGTTGCTAGAGCTATGGAGTTAATTTTGCTTTGTGCAATACTCTCAGCAGATGGCGTACCATTTCTGCAGAGAGGACCGGCCATATAAGGTACAACCAGGTGCAATGAAATCAATCCTTCGGCTTTAAACCCTTTATAATAACTTAGTTAAATTAAAACTAATGCTCACAGTATCAGTTCAAGATGTGATTTGCAGCCGTTTTATTCTAGAAAAAGACTTTATCTCTAAATGCACATTCTGGCAACGCAACTCATATGATAAAGAGAGGGAAATCCTGAAATGAAGTTTGCTGAGTGAGTCAAGAAATATCGGACTCAATTCCATGGATATGTTTGAGCAAGTTGTCCAGAACAGTGTGGTATGGAGAAATTACTTGCGGCCCTATATAATGTGTAAAACTATACCACAGGAGTATATATAACTCATATGATATAGATTGATTCCTTTTGTACAGATATTATTTGAAAAGAACTAGCTTCTACATTCATCTAGCATAATTTTAGATTTCAGAGCCGGAGTAGAATAGTGGTCAGAGCACTTGCTTCCTAGAAGAATGGTCTCTGTTTGATCCCCAGTTGCAGTGGCGTTTCTAAAACTGCAAATGGAACTCATGTTGATCCAGTCTCACATGTATACCAGAAAAACACTGGGAGTAAACTTCTATTCATTTTCTTATAGTATAAAGAGTACAGAGCAAGACCATGCAAAAGATAGCGCAACAGTATCAACAATAGTCTTAGGAAAATGAAAGAAGCCTAAAAAGTGACTTCGAACATGCACAAACAAGATCACTACTTTCCTTCCCCAACACTTCTATCAAGAAGGAAATGGTAGAAGAGAAGAAGAACTTACTCTGTGTATGATGATGCCTCGTCGCCACTGCCATAGTGCGTCTCATTAGTTCTGCTGGACTTTACGGCACCAACTCGCAAAATGACGCTCATCGCGAGGGAACTAGCTGTGGCTGTGGACTGGCTACATCCACAGTTACGCTATTTACGTCTTCCAGCATGGCAGACAGATACAGTAAAACCTAATTTGAAAAAATAGAACAATAATTATAAAAAAACAACAATTGAACCATGCAGAATTATACATCTTTATTCAATAACAGCAGTACATACTTGAGATTAGATTCAACAATTTAGAATAGGTCATGCGAAATTCTAATTTTGACGGACATGATTTCTGGCTGCATAAGTTTACTATTTAGTTTCCTATTATGTTATCGATGTCATGGCACATGGCAATTCCCATGCATGCTCTGTACTTCGATGCAGAAGCCATCCCAAAGTCCACTCGCTCACCTTACCTATGAGAAGCTAATTAGTATATCTTCTTTCTCTACTATGAAGATGATAGTGTCTGGCATGTCCAAACTTAACTCCTAATTCTTGCAACCTAAGACTTGCCCATATCACATAAAAGAAAAATACATAACGCATTGATAGCATCGGCTCTGTCCATACTTCTGCCCGCTTGAGTCGGGCAGTTTGCAATAAAATCAGCATGTTCATTGCCCTGCACTCCAGGTGTGTACAGCTAAGTCAGTGTCTTGAGATGTGATCTTCAAATGATGTTCGCCCATTCCGAGTGAAGACTTCCAGATTCAATCATTTGAAGCATTTTTATTTCCTATTTTTACTTACGATATTCTGTTGGGGAGACTGAGCACTATGGGTCTGCCCAGAATGCAATGATGTCAGTTTAGTAACCAATAACTTATGTTAATCGCATATTATAAACAGCAGTATGCTAAGATAATAGGTATCTTTCAGATCTGAAGGATCATAGAGCTGTATAGCTGGATTGGTACTTGATAGCTTTGCTGATAAGTCCAATATGGGAGTGACTGTCACAATTCCCCACCCTCCCTTCAAATGATGAGACAGGTCTATCGAGATGGGATTGCATCACGAATAAAGCCTCATTTCCTCTATATGTTTGATCAGACTGTCCAACGGCTGTGTGGAGCCGAGGCCTGCAAGGGAAGCAAACAATAGTACCCCTGCAACCTACAAGGCATGCTGTAAGAGGTGACTGAGGTAGGGACCTAGGAAAGCTACCCTAGTAAATAAAAAGCATTGTAGAAATTGGATGTGCGTGTAGGCGCATAAATGGCAAAACGTACAATCACTCTAAGGCTCAGATCACATACAGATCACACAGAGTGGTTAATAAGTGGTTGATATGGAGCGTTTGAATAAGACTGTTCAAAATGTAACATCCACTCCACAATTTTTTTCTGAAAGTACATCTGTCTTTGGCGACAGTTTCCCATGTGTTAATGTCGAGAGCCTTGCTTACAGATATCCTTGAACACTCCTACAATAACATTATATGGAGGAAATAACTGAGAAAAGAAATTGGCAAATGACGCCAATTTTAAGATGCAAACACGTCACCATGAACACAAAAGAGCAATGTTCAACACAATCTTTCTCCCACATTATGTTACCAGTGCCAGACCTGGACGCTGACAACAAACGATAGAAGAAAACTAGTCACAACAGAGATGAAGTGTCTACGCAGAATGCTGGGTGTAACAGAAGAGACTGGTTGAGAAATGAGGACATCAGGAAAAAAAAGTGGGTACAACATCAGTACTAGACTTCATCAAGAAACAACAAATTAAATGGTTCGACACATAAGCAGATTACCATCAGACAGTGCACCCCAAAGAGCAATGCTGCTCCGATACAATGGGTACAAAGCAAAAGGCGACCACGCAAAAGATGGACCTCAGATATAACAGAGGCGCATTAAAGAGACTATTTACAAAGCGTACACTTGGGCCCGTTTTATAAATCTCTTCTTGCTTGACCTGACGCTGTGAGGCAAACAGGATTCGAGAAAGAAGAAATGATTAAAATGATTGCAGAAAATGTGAGTTCTAATAAATAAAAAAATAAACCCTGCAAACACATATTATGCATCTTATTGTGAAATAAATTTGTGCAACTGATAGGACACTAATAATAATTTCTCTTGTACCGTTAAACGTTACATAGGGCCTGGAAGCAATTTCTCCATACCGCTCTATCCTGGGCAACTCGCTCAATCTCCTCCATGGAACTGAGACCGATATTGCTTGCCTCTCTCAGCAAAGTTCATATCTGGGTCTCCTTAGGTTGTCCTCTCTTTCTTGAACCCTTTGCATCCCACTTCAATGCCTGCTTTGATATTCTTTGATTATTTCTTCTCTATGTATTTCCAACATATCTCCATCTTCTCCTTCTTATAACAGTTGTTACTAGTGGTTGACCAATTTATCTGATTTCATCACTTCTGAATTGCTCCATTTTATAAGCTGACAAGACCTGACATGCTGCGGATTTAATATAATTTGTTGAAAAACAGGATTTTGAACCAGTACATACTCAGGTTAACATACTTCTTACTTATTGTTGCAGAGTACACCAATGTTGTCTATTAAAATAACTCAACTGTTGCACACTGAGCAAAGCATTATTTCATGTATATTTAGTGCTAACATTATATCAATGCATTCTGATAGCATTTCAGGTTTTTACTTTACAGCAAAGCTATCTGTTTCTTGATAGTGCTCCGGTCAAAAGCTTGGTAAAATGTGATAATTTTACTATATTTATATATTTTTCAAGCTGGTTACCAAATCCTAGAAAATAAGTTACCACTTCAATCAGTGATACTGTCACAAACAGGATTACTACACCTTATCTAACTGTTAAACTAGGTCAGACATATTGATAGTGGACATATTGAAGCTACAACTTCTGTTATGAATGCATCAACCAAAGTAAAAATTATTCACAGTGCCAGATATATTGAAGAGATAGAACAGTTGCTTCAATTGATTAATGGGAAAACATGGTAGTCACTTTGTTTCAGCGAAAAACCCAGGTACACATACCTATCAATTTATTCAGATATTTTGATAACTTTACAGGCATACTGTATGGCAACAAAATAATAAATTTACTGGTTGATTGATTTTACCATCATCATTACACTTCGGTGAGTTACCATATGTGATCTAATCTCTTTCTTACACAGGGAGATCTCAGCGACAGTGCACAAACTATAAAGTACTGACGAGGGTTTTCTGTGTAATTTAGAAGATGGTAAAGATTTTTCAAATGAACTTTGCACGGAAGGGTTTTCAGACTGCTCTTCTTGATTTCGAACTACCAAGGTTTTTACGCTCAAATTAAACACAGGGCTCAAATTAAACACAGGACCTGTTTTATCATCCTTCGCCGATAGGTCAAGGAACTCGATCTCACCTACACTGAGATCAGGGATCTCTGGAAAATATCCTGATGGCTCCATAAGGGAGTGAACCAAGTACCTTTGGAACAAGAGGCACCTAACCTCTACGCCGCCCAGAAACCCCCTAAGAATTTAGAAATAACAATAGGCTTATTGAAAGAGTTAAACAATATAAATAATAGGGAAATCCATTACTTGGGACATATAAAGAGACATGGCACCACTGAAATAGATACTAGAAGGACATGAAAAATAAATGATCAATCAGAAGACGCACACTAACAGTGCTGTACCATAGGATGCAAGCATCAAGATGTGCACAAATTAGTTTGTCAGAATGCACCACCATGGCAGGAGGCAGATTAGAGAGATCTAATAGTCAACTTTTGATGCAGAGAAGGAAGTCAGTCTACCAGCTGACGAACATCCATCTGGTACTAATGTCATGTAGCCCGTAACAACTTTAAATATGTAACTCAATGAGTATGATCAGGAAGATTGAACAAGACTGGGCTCGAAGACAATGGTTGGAGTCGTGAAGGAAGTCTTGGCTGAAAAAATCAGTTTTGTTTTTGTGCCAGGGTATGCAGGTGTAAGGGAAAAAGAACGCGCCGATAGGCTTGCAGGTATGGCTGTTGAGAAAATTGGGTCAGTAATGGACCCGGCTGATATCAAAATTCCCTAAGGGAGAGAGGATGTGCAAATGATTCAAATAATAGAGGTGAATCTATAACTCTAACCAGACTGCAAGAATTCCAAGTCAAATGTGGTGTAGATAACAGCACTATACTGGTCTGGTTGACAAAGTAGAATAGTAGACCAACAAAACAAAACCAGTGTCGTTAGTCACAATACGCTGAGAGACATACTGAGGAGGAGTTCTGAGCACTTTTAGACTAATTAGTTTGATGTGCTGTGATGATGATTTGACGACTAAACTAAACTTAAATATGTAACAAACACTATCATCACTATGTTTCACTGCCGTGATTGTTTAGAATGAAATTGTTATAACAATATTAATACCGGAAAGGATATTAAAAAAAAGTATAGAAGTTCCTGATCATCATCAAAAGGAATTATATTGTATGGTAGGATCATAAATATGGAAATAAAACACACACAAAAAAACCAGAATAAAATATACATTGTATATATAAAGAATTCAGCACACGTAAGTTGCAAATTAATTACTGTCACAATGTAGTTACTGAATAGTAATTCTAACAGACACAAGAAAACATGTATAAAATAAAACCTATATTTTTATATGCATACGATACAAAGTTATGATGACAGCTATATATCTAATCTATGATTATATACAAATCAAAAGTATGTGATTGCTTGAAGAGACAACAATTAAATGCAAAAACTGAAACTGTACATTAATCCATGTAGTTATTAACACAAAGTTAAAGCTGCAACTGTGATATTAAATATAATAGTTCTGTTGTGTTTAAAACTGTTATTGATTACATTAAGTATTAGTATTATGGAGAAAATGTCAGCCTCTGATGTATAATTTGTTTACTCTTGTTTTAGCTTTTACAATTTCAATTATTAATTCCTGATCAATATGAGTAACAAACAGTGAATAAGGAGCCATTTGATTTGGAGTCAATATTCAACTTGAGGTCGAAGAAAACAGTGCAAAAGTAGATTTTTATTATTAAAAGTTAATATTTTGTCTATAATAGTATAGTATTTAAGTATTTATGATCATGTCATCCAACTTCAGTGTTATTGAGCGACTGTAACTGTAAACCCCACTGGTTGCTATCAAGTACAAGAGTGGGTAGACTGTTTTAGCTAGTCATATTTTCAATGTTGCCATTTGGAGTTGCAAAATATCCGTAATAAATAATAATAATACCTAGCTGGTGTCTCTAGTCTTGATTTCACTACACTTCTTCGCAAATTCTATTTGAAGCAGTTGAGTTAGTTAGTTAGTTAGACGTTAGTAGTCGGTTACAAACAAGTATAGTTTGTAAATTAACAAACACTCAAAGAAAAATTAAACAATATTAATGTATATTGCATTTACTCGAGTGAAATATCAGACTTTGTATTTGAAATTCGAATAGAATCACAGTTGAAATACCCCATCGTCTTCATTTTTTACGCTGACAAACATTGAAAGTGCTGGTTTAAAAAATTGTGACTGATCATTATTAACCCGCCACAGCTCGTATGTTAATAGACGTTTAAAGCTAGGATTGTGCAAAAAACTTACCCAATATGAAATATTTACTTAATCCATTGCATAGAGCTCAATGAAATATCAAATTTGAGCAATTTTATACTTTCAGATTGCTCTCCAAATCTGCTGCAACGACGTAAACAAAACGAACAAAATTGTTTGTTTACACACAGTTAAAATGCTTCGATACAAATAATATTGAACAAACGTGTGCAATGGACAGAAGTGCTCAGATTAAGACCACTGCAGGTATTAATAACATATTATAAATACTGTTGTCAAATGATGCACAGTACAAATAGTCACGAAAATTAATTATTTTTCGTTCACTTTCTAATCCACTATGGCGGCCATAATATTGAACAGTTTAGGGGTCGACAAAGACGGTTAGCACGGCTTTTCTCGTGAGGCGAAATAGAATTTACAATTGTTTAATTTTTTTTAAGTTAAATACTAGTTTCTTTTATAATGTAATAATAAAATGGAATTACTGAAAATAATATTAAAAACTAATGAAAATATAGAAAGATACTCACTTCCGCGCGGATATGCATCGGTGCACATGCGCGGAAGCTAATAATGTGACATATCAATGTCCGATGTTCTGCTAGATAATAAACGTTTGCATGGTTTCCTTGACGTTAGAATTCGACGTTTCGGCCGTTGTTGATCACTTAACATGCTCGATCCGTCTTCCAGCGAGGAGGAATCTGATAATGCCACTGTTGAGGATGGAGATGAAAACTCCGATGTGCTTAGTCTTCCAAGCGCTGAACAGAGAAGTTTGTCTGCTAGCGGAGATAACTTGAGTGTAGTCGGTGGACATTCTCGGTCTAATAGTATCAGACCTTCTAGTCCTAGTCCATCATTAGTGAGTGACAGAGAGAAATTAGATGAATTCGATAAAAGTGAAAGAGAAGAGGAAGAAAGGAGACGTCGCCTACAGCTGTATGTGTTTGTTATGCGATGCATTGCTTATCCATTCAATACCAAGCAGCCTTCAGATATGGCACGGAGGCAAATAAAAGTAACAAAAGCACAACTACAAACAATAAAGGAACGTTTTCATGCATTTTTAAATGGAGAAACCCACATTGTAGCAGATGAAGCATTTACTAATGCTGTGCAGAGTTATTATGAAGTGTTTCTTAAAAGTGACAGAGTTGCGAATATGGTTCGAAGTGGTGGTTGTTCTGCAAATGACTTCAGAGAAGTGTTTAAAAACAACATTGAAAAACGAGTTCGAAGTTTGCCTGAAATTGATGGTTTGAGTAAAGAAACTGTTCTCAGTTCATGGATGGCCAAATTTGATGCAATATACAGAGGTGATGAAGATCCTAGGAAGCAGCCTCAGAGAATAGCGACAGCAGCGTCTGAATTGATTCTCAGCAAGGAGCAGTTATATGAGATGTTTCAAAACATATTGAATGTGAAAAAGTATGAGCACCAAATTCTCTACAATGCTTGTCAGGTACTAGTATGCTATAATTAATGCATTCTAACACATCATCTTACTATTCATTTAAACTAGAGCAGCACAACTATCACTTGTTACTAAATCAGAAAATGTTGATTGTTTCTTCTACCAATTTCATCATTCTTATTGTGATATATTATTGATCTTTGACAAGACGACTAATGTTAAACCCCTGTTCCAGGCCCCTAAGTTGTGTATAGTACCATACACATGTAGGTTAGGGCTTCCGTTTTTCTCCTAGTTGATTGTTTGATAGGACCATCATCATTGCACTTCCGTGAGTAACCATGTGTGCTATGATCTCCTTACACAGGAAGATCTCAGTGGCAGTGCACAAACTCTGTAACACCTGCGAGGGTTCCCAATGTAATTTAGAAGATGGTGAAAATGTTTTGTAGGAATTATATTTTTAATCTTTCATTTGAATCTTTATAATGAATTGTTTGATGTTGGTTGTTTACATTCATTCTTATTAAACAAGTTAACCGCTCTTTATGGTTTGTGCAGAGAACATGAATACTTTGAATCCTTGTTAGGCACCTACGGCATGTATGCAATCACATTCAAATTTCAGACAACCACTCTTTGTAATCTGCGTGGTTTGCGCTGAAAACATGAGCATATTGTGCCCCTAAGGCATATAGGACAGACACATACTAATTTCAAACTTGTTGATAAATGATAATGTATTATAACTGTGCATCAAGGTAATGCATAGAATCTTTCTTCTTCTTTTGTCAGCACACTGTTACCGGTTGTTAACCCAGTGTCATGGTTTTATGTATTTGTCTTGCGCTTCTCTGGTGACTTGTGTGATGGTTTTCTTAGTCCCCTGGCAGAATTCAACTGCATTATCTATCCACCTTTTCCTCGGTCTTCCTCTCGCCTTCCTTCCTGATATTCTGTTGTGGAAAGCTTCATAGGCAGTTTGGTCTGTTCGCATTCTTACTAAGTGGCCAAACCACTTCATTCTCTGTTTGGCTATATAATTCAAGCACGGGCTTGTTCCAACCTTTTCTCTGATGCTGGTATTCGTTACTCTGTCGATTCTTGTGTTGTTGGTGACTTTGCAGAGACATCTCATTTCACATGTTGCTATTTTCTTTGTATGTTTCTTATTCATTGTCCATGTTTGGCATTGGTAACATACGGTGGGTATGAAGATGCTATTGATCAACTGTTGTTTAGCTGTCAGGGAGATGTTTGGATGTCTAAGTAGTGGCGCTAATTGGTAGGTTATTGCATTTGCTTTCTGGACTCTTAGTTTCTATCTCTCTGTCGAGTCTTCCATCCTCTGTAAATATGCTTCTTAGGTACTTGAATTCCTGTACTTGCTCTATTGTACTGCCATTGATGCTGATGTTTAGTGTATTATGTTTCCTTCCTATATTCATTACCTCAGTTTTGGTTATGTTTATGTTCATGTCATATTTGTTACAGTTATAATATAAGGTGTCGATATGCTGTTGTAGTTCTTGTTGGTAAATCAAACATTGGTCGTCTGCAAATAACAATTTATTAATTGTTTCTGTTTCTAATTTTGACTCCTGTGTAATTTTATTCATGTATGATATAAAAAGTAGAGGTGAGAGGACACACCCCTCTTGCATAGAATACAAGTGGTAAAATGAAATGACAAGGTACTTGCATAGAATAAATGTGTTAAAATGGTATGACAAGGTATTTACATAGAGTAAAATGGTATGACAAGGTACTTGCATAGAATAAAAGTGTTAAAATGGTACGGCAAGGTACTTGCATAGAATAAAAGTGTTAAAATGGTACTGCAAGGTATTTGCATAGAATAAAAGTGTTAAAATGGTACGGCAAGGTACTTGCATAGAATAAAAGTGTTAAAATGGTACAGCAAGGTACTTGCATAGAATAAAGTGGTAAAATGGTATGACAAGGTACGTGCATAGAATAAAAGTGTTAAAATTGTACAGCAAGGTACTTACATAGAATAATTACAAAGTGCTTGCATAGACTTAAAGGGTTTAGACGGTATGACAATGTGCATATAGGAGTGCAAACCATTGTGTATTTAATCTGATTGACTTATTGATTTTATATTCCCAACTTTTAGTCATGTAATGTGTATCTAAAGATCTCATAACATATTCTAAACATGACACAGTGCATGAACGTTTTTTCAAATGACATATAACAAAGTAAGTTGATGTTTCGTCAGAAAAGTCTTTATCGAACACATGAAAAATGCATACATTAAATTAATACATAGAGCAAAAAATCATCAATGACGCATATAGTAATTAATCATGTTATTTTTCTTTACATTGTAATTTTGACTTTTTGTAAAGTGAAGAACCCATTTTCATGACGTGATATGTTAGGGTATACAATGTTAGGCTGTACACACCTGGAGTGCAGGGCAACAATTTTGCAAAATTTTTTGCAAACAATGTCCCGACTCAAGCGGGCAGAAGTATGACAGAGCCGAAGTCATCAGTGCGGTACACTCTCATTTATGTGAAATGGGCGAGTCTCAGACACTAGAACGAGTGCGAGTTAAGGATGGACATGCCAGGGAGTGTCATCTACATGGTAGTAGGGAAAGTTTAATTGATTGATGGATAGGGCCATCATTATTGCACTTCGGTGAGTAACCATTCATGCTCCGATCTCTTTCTTACACAGGAAGATCTCAACTGCACAAACTCCGTAGCACCGCGAGGTCTCTGATATAATTTTGAAGATGCTGAAGATATTTTATATGTTAGAGAGAGAGAAGATATACTAATCAACTTCTCATGGGTACAGTGAGCAAGTTGACTTTGGGATTGGTGCTTCAGCGGAGGACAGAGCACTCATGGGAATGCCCAGTGTACCATGACGTCAATCGCACAACATAACACAATGTTAGGCCTATATTTTACTTTGAGCAAAGGCACACATTGGATGATGGGGTCAAGAATGTCCTGACCAAATTTACTTCTAATATGCTTCTCTTGTACCCGATTAAGGCTTGGTCGATTTGAGAGCCATTTGTAGTCACAAAAATTCTACTCCAACCTAGGGTCGAACTAAGAACACTTATCTAGAAATCAAGTGCACTAACCATTGTGCTGTCAGAGCTCTTTATTGTGTCTATGTACACTTTTTGAAACTTAAACATCACATGGATCAGTTTTACTTTGTATTTAAGCAGAATGGACAACTAAAATTGATGTTGGATCAATTCAGTGATTTAATGATTTTGAAATTACATGTTATACAAGTAGAGCTGGCAGAGGGAAGAGAGAAATATGTTTAACAAGCATGCCACATGAACCATCAGTATGCATACCCTTCAACATTTGTTGGGGGAAAATGAGTATCTATGCCCGGATTGCTGTGACGTCAGTTCAGTAACCAATAACCCTTGAACCATCAACTATATTGATGCTCTGTGTAAAAGTGCAATCATATTTACTCTCTTTATCGTATTAGTAATCAATTTTTCTGAAGTCTACTCTATATGGCATAATTATGTGATTTTTCTGTTTCCTACTTTCATTTTTCCATGTATCTTAGTACTAGCAATGGCCATGCATATCTCTTCATCTCTTGTCTCTGCATTAATTATGTTCTTAGTGATGTGAGCTGGTACTAATCAATAACTAATATTGATTATACAATAACTAATGTTAATTGCTAGCGCTAATCAATAATAACCGGTCTTTGTCAGTGATGCTTACCTTATCATCTAAATATAATTAGCAAACTACTTTTTATTTTGTTATGAGGACATCATTATATTTTCTTGGCATGCTTTAAAAAAAATTAATTTATGTCTTGTTGTTCTAAGGTGGCAAGAGGGGGGGGTGTCCTGTTGCTCAGCGACGGCTTGTTGAATGAGTTCACTTAAATTTATGTAGAGTCCATTCAGTGATTTAAGGAGTCTTCTTCTTCTTTAAACGCTTCACATCGACCACTTGTTAACCACTCTGTGTGATTTGTATATGATGTGAGCCTAAGAGCGATTGTACATTACTTATTCCTCTCTGCTCCTCGTGGTGCATAGGGTCTCTAGATATTATAGTCTTTTTATGCTTCTATTAGTTTTTGAACAATTTGTTTTTTGTTTCTGTAACTACGCAATTATTTTTTAATGGGTGGGTAGTTAGCCAATCACACAACCCCCAACCTGAAGGACCAGGGTGCCACATATAATCTTGCCTCTCTCCTTTGACCTGTCCGGCTTGTGTAAACCTACAGGCATAGCTCTTTGGCTCATTGAGGTACACAAAACCACCACCCCCTCCTCCCGGTAATGACTTCATGGGAAGGGGCGATTTGACTGACATGACATGAATGATAATATCTGGAATAATTTTTGATAAATCTGTCTCGTAGACAAATGTCCCAATTTTATGGAAATTTTCCGACGAGAAATAAATGAATGTGTCTAAATACAGCATTTGTTGAGTCGACTGTGTATGTTTCTGCATTCATAATTCTCATATTTGGGTAAAGGGCAACATAAATTTGTCTGGGTCATAATCCTAATCTTAGTACCCTATGATAGGGTGAACGATGGAAGATTGTTGGAACTTCATCTCCCTATTCATTGATTTTCTTTGTGGGGCAAGCTTTGCCATTTGGCAGTTCCTTTGTCATATTGATTGCGGCTGCCTCAAGTATCTTCTCTCTAGCATCATTATTCACATTCTTAATCCCTATAGCACATTGATCATTCATATTCATGAATTCGTATGAACTCAATTCTGTATTTAGAAGTGTTATCCCTGTAAAGTTTAAATATATACTTTTTATGAAACATCAGAAATGACTGGTTGTTTGAGAAGTATCTTTGTATTATCTTCTTCTTCGAACGCTGCTTATCGACCACTTGTTAAACAACTCTATGTGATCTGATCCTAAGAGCGATTGTACATGGGCCAGTTATATGCCTACAAGTAGGTCAGCATATCCGATTTCTGCTGCACTTTTTATTTACTAGGGCAGCTTCCCTAGGCTCCTACCTCAGTTGCCTCTTACGATATGCCTTGTCGGTCACAGTGGTACTATTCTTTGCTTCCCTTGCATGCCCGGCACCACGCAGGTAAAGATTTGTGTCTAATTATACATCCTAGCTGAAGTTCTTTGACACTTTTCTGTTTTAACCGACAACATCGTGTAAGTTTTGCTCTTCAGAGTTAAGAAACATAATCAATGGCAGTCATATAATGCATGTGGCTAGTGAGACCAACATGTACCAAGAAAAGTCTTCCACAATCATTGCTTGGGTTTCCAAAGACTTTGTTGCCACCTCATGCTTCTAATGTAGCACTGTCCAACACGATGCCTACGGGCAATATAACGCCTGTATCGTACATTTATGACGCCCTATTTCACCTATTTTACTAATCAGATTTCTCATGAAAACACTTTTATTTTCTCCGTATCACTCCCATGACGATTTTTACGCTTTTGCAATTTTTTCTTTGTAACCATTCTACTGTCTCTAACCCCCAGTTGCTTTTACACTGGAGAAAGTGTCTGGATCTCAATTAAATTAGCATTATTCTGATTATTGTTAATAGTAGTAGTTGTATTAATGCAATTGAAGGGCTTGGTGGAATAAGGCCTATCCCACGTTTTTAAAGTTCTGAGAAAAGGCATTCAAAGTTTTTTAGTGCATTAAATCTTCATCTTATCTTCAATAATACAAATAAAAATGTTGGGCCTATCCCACAACAAAGAACTTTTGAGTGTACATACTGCATGGTTCCAGCTATCATATTATGAAGAAAATACTAATTCTGATGGAAGAGTGGGATAGACCCCTTTTCCACTTAGCCATTCAATTATCACATGGTTCTCTTGCTTCCACAACCATCAGTCAGATGCACCACAATATACAGGGTGTTAAAGATAAAAGTAGCCCCATTGACAAATTAAAAGTTGCTACATACGCATTGCGTTTTAGTCTATTTACTATTTAAACTGGTTCTGACTAGCTCATCCTTTGTCACATTTGTTCATCGCACCACACCATAATTACACACCATCAGATAGGAACTCGCTCACTTGACCTATACTACGTCATAATTGAACCTTCTCATTTTCAAAAACATATGCCTGATTGGCTTCCTTGATGGGGCTACTTTTATCTTGAAAACCCTGTATTAAAATGTTGGACAGTATTGCCTTAATGTGTCTCTTCATGTGCTCAGCTTTTAACATCTTTGCAATGTTTCTCCTCTTTTAGTTCTTTCTCTCTCTCTAGCCTGTGACGCCACTGGCGCTTAGGGCAACAACAAAGGCACACACCATTCTTCTCTATCCTTGACCGTCCTGTCTATTGTGTTCCAGCTGTGAGTTATTTATTTCAGTTCTTGTTCTACTGTTCTCCTCCAGGTCGTTTTATGTCTTCTACTTTTTTGTTTAACCTCTGGTGTCCATGTCAGTGCAGTTTTCATAACAGAGTTAGTTTCCTTGCATATCACATGTCCTATCCATCTCCAGCGTCTTTTTTGAATGATCATGCTCATATTCTTTTGTTATGATACCAAGGCAATGATGGGTTCACTTTGTAAAAGATGATGATGTTCGTCCATCAAGGATGATGATTACCACAATTTTCATCAAAGGGAATGTAGCTGCATTATGTTTGTCTGTGTGCACATAGATGACTAGTGAGCCCGATGTGGGCTTGAAATGTTCTTGTACAGTGTCGGCAAAAAATACTTACTTGCACATGTGGGGAGTTTTACTGCCTTTCTATTTTCACGTTTTTGTTCCATCCGTGCTGTTCTACCTGCCTCGCAGGCCGAAGAACCGTGTCAAAGTAGTGTGCGCCAGGCTGATCTGTCTTGAGTAACATTCTCCCAGTTGTTGACATCTAGGTCAAAGGATTTCATATAGTTCTTGAGTGTGTCTTTGAATCGTTTTATTTTACCACCCGTGAACGTTTACGCTAACGCTGCTCACCATACAAGAGTCTTTTGGTAGTCTGCAATCTGGCATTCAAACCACATGTTCTGCCCATCATGTATGGGACTGCACCAAGATTGTTTAGATGCTGGGGAGAGCAGCTCATTTTAGGACCTCAGTGTCTGGGATCATATCCTGCCATTTGATATTCTTTATTTTAAGGAAGCAGACTGTTTTAAAGTGGTTTAACTTCCTTGCGTGACGCTGCTATACAGTCTAAATGTAAAAGATAACTTGTACATGACAGTAACAGAGCCAGAACATCTGGTTAATGATAGAAATTTTGAAGGACTATTATGGTGATAAAGTTCTGCTCGAGACAAGCTACTGGATGATGATGATAATAAACCACCACTTCTTTTTTCTTCTTTTCTCTAATACTGTTTTGTCTCACATTGTCAGGATAAGAAGAGATTTCTATAATGGGCTATTGTATGCGCTTCTTAAATAGTGTTTTTCACTACCTCTGTTATTTCTGAGGTCCACCTTTTGCGTGGACAGCCTTTTACTATGTATCCACTGTATTGGAGTAGCATTGCTCTTTGAGGTGCAATGTTATGGTAATAATCTAACGTGACCGAACAATTTAATTTATTGTTTCTTGATGAAGTTCAGTACCGATGTTGTACCTACTTTTTTACATGATGTCTTCATTTCTAAACCGGTCTCGTGCCCGTCTGCCCAGCATGTTCAGTAAGCGTTGGACTACGGGTGACTATCCCTCTGTGTGTGCGGGTTCAATTCCGTGGGATGGCAGAAAAAGCCACAGATTCCCCAGATTTATGGTGTTCGTGGCACCAAACCGAAGGGTTACGATGTCCATGGCACCGAGCCGAAGAGCTGAAAAGCTCAAGTGCTTCTGGATCGGGAAAAAACCGGTCTCTTCTTGATACTCTCAGCATTCTGCGTAGTCACTTCATCTCTGTCATGCCTAGTTTTCTTCTATCATTTGATGTCAGCTTCCAAGTTTTACCACCACTGTAGTGGCATATAAATGACATTTGGTAACGAAAAGAAAAGGTCAGAGACCAAAAATAAAATCTTGGACTTGGAGCATAGGATCATGTCTTGCATAAGATAGCTCAGGGCCCTATTCACCAAAGTGAGCTAGGATGGGGAAAACAATTATAAAAAAAAAACCAAAACAATTATTTATTAGTTCATTTGGTACTTCATACTTAGTTAATTGGTTACTAGATGTACCGTAACTATGCTTGTTTGGGGGTCTCAATGGTAAAGTGGTTAAGATGTTTGCCTGATGTACTGAAGGTTGTGGGTTTGATTAAAAATCTAAAATCATGTTCCTGATTTCCCCGTATGACTCAGTCCCTGTCGGCAGAAATAGACCCTACTTGTTATATTTTGCTATTGTTTCTCAAAATGCATCCTATCCTACACCAGCGTCTTTTCTTCACCACTTGTTTCACTGGGATCTGTCTTGTTCTCTTCATAAGTTCCCCATTTGTAACCCTATCATACTATCTCAGCCCCTCTATTCTGCGCAGACACCAGTTGATGAATGTTTGCAATTTATTAATTATTATATTAGTTATGTTTTCGATGTCATGGCACTCTGGGTATTCCTATGCATAGTCCACCTGCTCACCATACCCATGAGAACCATCTTCAAAATTACATCGGGAACTCTCGAGGTGCTATGGAGTTTGTGCACTGCAGCTGAGATCTTCTTGTGTAAGAAAGAGATCAGAGCACACATGGTTACTCACAGAAGTGAAATGATGGTGGTCCTATCAGATCAATTATTCAACCCATGAGAAGTTTATTAGTATATCTTTTCTCGCTACCACAAAGACGACATTGTCTAGAATGTCCATACTCAACTCCTAATTCTCGCAATCATTCCAGTGTCTGACTCATCTATATCACATAAATGAGCGCATACTGCATTGATGACATCAGCTCTGTCCATACTTCTTCCAGCTTGAGTCGGGGCATTATTCTTTTAGTAGTTGATTGATTGGTAGCACCATCATCATTGCAATTCGATGAGTAACCATGAGTGCTCTGATCTCATTCTTACACAGGAAGATCTCAACGTCAGTGCACTTCTTCGAATGCTCCATATCGGCCACTTGTCAACCACTGTGTGATTTGTATGTGATCTGAGCCTAAGAGCGAATGTACGTTGTGCCAGTTATGCGCCTACAAGTAGGCCATCTCATCCAATTTCTGCGCTGCTTTTTATTTACTAGGGTAGCATCCCTAGGGCCTACATCAGTCGCCTCTAGCGACATGCATTTTGGTTGCAGTGGAACTATTCTTCGCTTCCCTTGCGGGCCCTGGCACCACACGGCGAGCGTCAGTGCACAAGCTGCGCAGCTTCAGCAAGAGTCCCTGGTGTAATTTAGAAGATGGTAATCAATTTTTATTATGAATTTTGCCAGGGCAGCCTCTTTCCGGCCTGCTGGATTTTGAGCTGCCAAGGGTTCTGTTACGTACTCAACATGAACACAGTATCTAGGTTTTATTGTCCATCTCTGATAGGACCTCGATCCCACCTACAATGAAATCAGGGATCTCTGGAAAAATATCCAGATGTAGTATCTTTTAACAGAGAGGTAGTGACGATAAATAACAATACGGGACTCTTTTGAGGCCCGTAATTGGAATGAGTACACTTTAAACCCTTTAACGAGGATCTATTGAAGGGCAAGTCTGGTGCCAGCAGCCATGGTAATTCCAGCTCCAATAGCTTATATTAAAGCTGTTGCAGTTAAAAAGCTCGCCCATGTGGTTTCCGGGTCCCAAATTCGGGGTAAATAATAGAACCACTATTACCTACACATGCTGTTTACAGCAAATGTGGAGGTTTGGCTTGGGATTAGCTACCCCACACTGTAAAAACTCTTAGCTTTAAAAAAACCACAGCCAAGCGCATGAGAGCTTGCAAGGCCTTGGTTGTGGACCTATGCCTCCTCGGAGGTGAAAGGGAAAAGAAGAAGTATCTTTTAGTAGTTCTCCATGTTGTAGCTTTGATAATTTAACAATAATTTTAATATCTTATTTGTTATTCTGTTTAGTTGGACAACGCTGACGAACAAGCTGCACAAGTTAGGAGAGAACTGGACGGCAGACTTCACAGTGTGGAAATAATGGCTAGGGTAGGTTGTTACATATTGTTCATATCAAAATTTTAAAATGTAATGCGCTGATTAAACCACAGAACATGTCCTACAAGACTGTCCCTTGTATGTCCTCCCTAGAAAGAGATGCTGGCCCTACAACACTACATTCAAAACTACATGACCCCAGAGATGAGTTCCAGACAACAGTCGACTTCATCATAAGAACAAGCCTGATGGAATAATCATAAAAATAACAATCGCAAAGAAGAAGAATGTTATTTTGCATGAATAATTGCATAGAAATAACGCAACCTGACCATATCATTGAAGAAAGTCACAGAATTTAAGAATGTAACATTGCATGAATATACAGTAGACCCTGATCCCTTACTTGACATCTAAATTACAAGTGCCTTCTGAAGTTGGAGTATGGCTTGTCTGAATGGTGAGGAACACTGAAGATAAAAAATGCAAGCCGTCATGCAAAAATCAGTAAGAGGCGCCATGACTTCCTGAATTCATAGTGGGTAAGCAAGAAAAAAATAGTTTTTACTACTGCTGTACTTTGTAAAACTGGCGAAACATGTAAAAACAAAGTACTATAGTCTTACAAAGTACAAAAATATTATACAGTGATGTTTGACCAAAAGCCTTTATCGAGCAAAAATACAAAAGAATGAAGAAATGCAGTCTTCCTATATAATTCAGATGGCCCTAATAATTTTTAGGGCTGTTAGAAATTTGTTGCATATGTTATGCCTGCTGTATAGGAAGTCTGAATTCTCAGTTTCTTTTGTATCCTTTGCTTGATAAAGGCTGTTTGTGTGAAACACTGTTGTATATTGTTTTTGTACTTTGTAAAACTACAATACTTTGTTTTTACCTGTTTTGTCATTGTTACATACTTTTAGTGCAGTCTTCCCTTATGTTGATATGTAAAACTTTCTCTGTATATCATGGACAGAGAAGAGAACAAATAGATCTATCCAGAAAGAACTAAAAATCAAAGAAAACTGGCTGATTCTACAAGTAAGAAAGAGAAAATTGAAGTATTTTGGACATATAAAAAGACATGAAATGCCAGAGAAGGCCATCATGGAAAGAGGCATACTGGCAAAGAGAAAAAGAGGAAGACCACAGAGAAGATGGATTCAGGATGTAACTGATGGTTTGAGCATGGCGCCTGCAGAGGCAGGACATCTGGTCTATGAGAAAGAGAAATTCCGAAGGACTGTTGTGGGGGGAAAGTTCTACTCAGGACAAGCTATTTGATGATGATGAAAACTGCTGTACTTGACTTTTTATTATTTTGTCTGAGAATCCATTGAATTTTCTTGACTTTCAGACTCGTCGTCATCCTAAGTTTGTTGTGAAGGAGATGGAGAGTATGTACCTTGAGGAATTAAAGTCTTCCATCAACATCCTCAAGTCAAATCTAGAGAGTCTACCTGTCTCCAAGGGAGGAACAGACTCAAAGTACTCACTGCAGAAGCTCAAGAGATACAACAGGTACATTATGTGCCTGAAAAATATACATTAAATTTGAGATTTTGTTCATTTCAAATGATCACGTAATCCCACACTGTAATATTGACTTTTCATATCTATAGATTGTCTATTGTCTTTCCCCAGGTGAATGATGGAATTGGTTGTCCACTCTTGTCGTTAAGTTTAGGGGTGGGAGCTTTAATTTGCGTTCCATGGCCATATGAGTCGCCCTTGATATTGTCTCTCCATCTTCTTCTTGGTCTTCCCTTGGCTCTAGTACCTGATCTATTTTTATTATATGCTGTTATTGGTAGATGGTTGTATTCTATTCTCATTAAAAGTCCAAACCACTGCATTTGTTGTCTTTCAATGTATTCGGTACATGTACTTATTCCCACTCTGCTTCTGATGTCCTTGTTTCGTAATCTATATTTCCTGGTGACCTCCACTACCTTCCTCAAGCATTTCATTTCATACAGGGTGAGCTTTCTGTGGTGTGTTGTTGTCAGAGACCAAGTTTGGCACTGGTAACAAAGTGTTGGTAGAAAAATACTTTTTATCATCTGTCTTTTATATCTATCTATAGATATATTTAGAATATAGGATAGTAGCGTGAGATGATAATATGTGAGTAGGATTTCATCAGAATCCTCTCTGATGTGGTGGAGTTAGTTGCACTGAGCTGATATCCTCCTGTAGTTGGAATTAATAGGGGTCTAAAACTGAAGGATTTATTTTATCGCACCAGGATTTAAATCATATGGCTCAGTGCTTCTCCGCAGAAATAGCGCGCCATCTGCTGAGAGTAATGCACAAAGCATGATCTCTGTAGCTCCTGCAACAATCCTATGGGTCTCTGGAAAAATGCACCGTGAGCAGAATGGCCGGTCCGATTCAAACCGCGACTTTCGGGCCGCCAGGCAAGAGCATAACCACTTAGCCACAGAGACCCCCTATTTGGACTTTAATGTTCAAGAATATTATACTGGAATTGCGCCAGTGTGAAACAGCAAAGACCCATACTCGATCAACTAATATATGCATCTGAAATCATCTCATTACAAGAGTACCAAACATGACAATCCAGACACTCACCGTAACCCTTTCGCTGCTACATACGTTCTGAAAGCTGAGCTAAAAATAGCTACTCTTTGTTTCTAGGTCACAAACGTGAATGTACGCCTATAGCAGTGACAGTAGCAATGTATAACGTGTTACACGTCTTTAGCCTACAGAGGAGAGATAATAACAGAGCTTTGATGCGTCTTTAGAAGTGAAGGGGGAAAACGTATATATATGTCCTTAGCAGCTAAAGGGTTAATGCTCACCTGAAAAACTTTCTGTCTCTTGCAAGTTCTCCCACCTCATTTAAAGTCATGTTCAAGGTTTCTTTGATGTCCTGCTGCCACCTTTGTCTTGGTCTTCCCTTGCTTCTACCCGCAGGAACATTGTCTTCATTTACCGTTCTCTCCAAACCACAGTGTCGCTTAACGTGACTGAAATATTTCATTTTCTGTTACATGATGTTGTTTATGAGCCAGTGCTCCGTGATATTAAGAAAAACTTGCAGAACTAAAATATATAATTTTTGGTATGAAGATAAGATAGGTTCTTGGTGCTTCTTACATATATTATGTCACAGAGAAGACTATATTTGTTTGTTTGTTATGTAAGAGATTAAAGCCTTTTTAAGCAGAGGCACACCCTTTCAACCTAAGAATGAACCTTGTGGTTATATCAGAGCGTGTAGGCCATAAACAAGAAAAATAAGTATTAACTCCTTTCGAAGAATCTAATATATACTATATATTTACAACTTAATCATCTGGGTGTTGCCGGGCCTTGCAAGTAGCAAAGAATAGTAACACTATGACCTACAAGGCATATCGTAAGAGGCGACTGAGGTAGGGGCCTAGGGAAGCTACCCTAGTAAATAAAAATGTAACAAAGGTTGGATGTGTTGGCCTTCTTGTAGGCGCATAACTGGCACAATGTATAATCGCTGTAACTTGGGTCACATACAAGTACACAAAGCAGGGTTTAACAAGTGGTCGATATGAAGCGTTCGAAGAAGAAGATTATACTGTATATTTACAACTCAGTGACTCATGTGTTGCCTGGGTCTTCAAGGGGAGCAAAGAATAGTAACACTGCGATCTACAAGGCATATTGTAAGAGGCGACAGTGGTAGGGGCCTAGGAAGCTACCTAGTAAATAAAAGCATAGAAGAAATTGAATGTGTTTGCCTTCTTGTATGCTCATAACTGGCACAATGTATAATCGCTTTAGCTCAGATCACATACAGATCACAAAGCATGGTTTAACAAGTGGTCAATATGAAGCATTTGAAGAAGAACACACAATAGCATTACTTGTACAATTTAAATTTGCATCTTAAAATAACTCATTTCATGATCTACAGTATTGTATTTGCTTCAAACATGGATGCTAACTAACCTGCTTGCAATATTTTCATTTTTATCCAAATCCTCTGCAAGATCGAACAGGTGTCTATAAATGTTATATGTGTGTATATATAATATATATATATAGATAAATATCTCCACACTGTTCCAAATCAATCGTTTCCCTTTGTCTTATTGTTAACCCTTCTTCTTTAAGCAGGCCTGTTGTACATTCATCACCTACAAGGTACTTTCTTACAAACACATCAGATGGTGGTTTTGTGTTTTTTATTTTCTCAAGCTGTTTGTACTAAATTGTTTGACCAATTTTTCTTTATTTGCGTTGTTGATAATTTATATTATCTTTTATAGCTTATGTTAAAATTTCATGTCAAACATTTAGAAATTGATGGTTTCCGCCTTTTTTTTAAACCTGCACCGCTCATGGAAAGTATATATTTTTATTTGTCTGAAATGATTATTTTCATGCGAATTATGTGATTTTTCTGTGCTGGAGCTGTCAAAGTTAGTGTCATGCCTGAAGCCCTCATCCTAGTTTCCTGTCCCTATATTTTTATATTTTGTTTGTTTATTCAATCATGTCCGTGTTTGATAATTATTAACACAGATATGGATATGCACAAACAGAAGAGTACTTAGACTATCATGGACAGAGAAAAGTGCAAATGCTTCTGTTCTGTAACAGCTTGATGTTAAACAGAGTTGGCTATTAAAGAGCATAAAATCAAGGAAAATTAACTATTTCGGACACATCAAACAACATAAGTGCCTAGAGAAGATTATTGTGGAGGGAATGGTGCCTGGAAGAAGAATGAGAGGAAGACCTAGAAGACGATGGGTGCAAGATGTCACTGACGATCTAAGAATGACTGCGGCTGACGCAGTCAACTTGCATAGAGTATAGAGTTTTTCAGGACTGCTGTCATGGAAGCCAAGTTCCGGAAGAGACAAGCTACTTGATGATAGTGGCGCACAAACATCCACTCGTGCTTGCATGCTCAGCGACTCTATGATCATGATACCGAAGACCAAGACTAGTTATGTACAAAGGCAGTGGACACAATGAATATTTAATGCGACAATTCAGACACTTACCTTCATCTTTGTCCTAGGTCGCTCTGGGTGATGAGAGAACCGATACACTGGCGAGCAATGCTGCGATCGAGAATGGGCCTGCTAGTAACAAAAGTGACATTAGCAACGCTCCAAGAGAAACCATACGATTTTAAGATTTCGCTGATGAAGATAAAGTGTATTCTTTATTATGGTTGCACACGTTATGCATACTGATAGGTGCGGCAAGAAAGGAAAACCACGAGAGAAACCCCAGTAGATATATTAACCAACACAGAACATTATTTGTTAGTCTAAACCAGTGTTTCCCAAAGTGGGCAGTACCGCCCTCCCTGTGGGCGCTAAAGCCTTCCAGGGGGGCGATGGTGGCTTCAGAAGCATTTGGGGGCAACTATTTTATAGTGATTTTACAATTGAATAACCATTAAAAATTTGAATTCTGCATTTTAATTCATTTTATGCCCATCTTACATGATCCATTTTTTCATCAATTTTCTATTCTTTGTATATAATCAGTTTAAAAATTACCATGAATGACAGAAATACATATATCAATTTTCTAGTGAAAATAGAGCATGTATATATATATATATATATATATATATATATAGGGGGTGTTTGGCAAACTGTTATATAATGGGGAGGGGGTGTTACAAAGTTTATGTCGTGCAAAGTGGGCGATGGGCTGAAAAAGTTTGGGAATCTATGGTCTAAACACACTGAAATACGTGCTTGGGAGGAGATCGGAGCAATTATGGACATGTGCGATGGAGATGATCCTGAGAAGAGACTGTCGTTACTGCCTATAATACCGCTTTTTGTGCATTGTAGGACAGGAGGGACATGTGCCTGTGGAATTTAATGGCCGCATGGCTAGTACAGTCATCGTGAAACTGTTCAGGTTAGGATTTTCCTTTATGCCCCGACAAAATTTTTTTAAACCTTACCGTTGATTGAACCTGGGTCTCCTGCATGGGAGCCGCGCTCTAATCCATTCCGCCAGACGCTCCACCTCAAATAAACAATAACGCAGATATGCATAGATGATGCATGAATATATGTTGCAGTTATGTTTTTATACCATTACATCTTTCGTTTCAAATCCTCAACTTATTATTTCATGATCCCGTCTTTTACTTGTCGTAAGATTCTCATTTTCTGGTTTCAAAATCCCATCTTTTATTTCTTACCTGAATCCCACTATTAATTGTTCCAGAATCCTGCATTTTATTTGTTTTAAAAATCCCACCTTTTTTATTGTTTCAAAATCTCACCGTTGAATTGTTCCAGAATTCACATCGTGAATTTTTTTCTTGAATCCGGTATTGATTGTTTCAGAATCCCATCTTTCAATTGTTCTTGAATTTCACCTTTGATTTTTTCCAGAATCCTACTTTTTATTGGGCCATAATCCCACTATTAATAATTCCAGAATCCTACTTATTATTGTTCCAGAATCCTACTTTTTATTGTTCCAGAATCCTACTTTTTATTGTTCCCAAATACCACTATTAATTATACCACAATTTCACCTTTTAATTGTGACAGAATTCCCACCTATAAATATAATAAATTAAATTAAAGATATGATTGATAAATAAGTTCTATATTCTTTTGAAGGAAATATAAATGCTAACATTTTAGTTATTTTAATGTAGGGACTTGATTGATTGATTGATTGATAGGATCATCATCAGTGCACTTCGGTGAGTAACCAAGTGTGCTTTGATCTCTTTCTTGCACAGGAAAATTTCACCAGCAGTGCACTAACTTCATAACACTGACGAGGGTCCCCGATGTAATTTAGTTATTGGTTATTGGTTACTAAACTGACGTCATTGCACTCGGCAGACCCTTAGGTGCACAGTCTCCCAACAGATATCGAAGAGTATGCATACTGATGGTTCCTGTGGCTCTCTGATTAAACACACCTCTCACTCTGCCTCTCAGGCATCCAGTTCGACTTGAACAACGGGTAACTCCAAACTGCTTAAATTGCTTGATCGATTCAACATCGATTTTA
The DNA here is from genome assembly GCA_020796225.1 of Arion vulgaris. NCBI lineage: Eukaryota > Metazoa > Mollusca > Gastropoda > Stylommatophora > Arionidae > Arion > Arion vulgaris. The sequence continues at coordinate 9,751,507 of CM036773.1, forward strand.
GTGTCCAACAGAGAGTCTCGAAGAGACCGAAGAATATCCCCTTATCCATCTTCAACTCCCCAACAATCGATGCTGTTGATGCAAGCCTGTCCGCTCTCTCATTACCGTAAACACCCGCATGCCCAGGACAGTATATCCACGTAAGCCACTGGAGGTGAGAAACTTCTATAGACGACATCCACTCATACCGAAACCTGCCCTTCTGGATCTTGTGAAGCATCGACTGAGAGTCAGATACAACATCTGCCCCAGTAAATCTCTCTCTCTCTCTTTTAGCCTGTTACGCCCTTGGCGTTTAGGGCAGCAACAAACGTACACCATTCTTCCCTGTTCATGGCCTTCCTCTGTATTGTGTTCCAGCTATGATTCATTTCCTTCAGCTCTTGCTCTATCGTTCTCCTCCAGGTCGTCTTGGGTCTTCCACGCTTCGCCTACCCTCTGGAGTCCATCTCAGTGCAGTTTTCGTGTCGGAGCCAGTCTCCATGCGCATCACATGTCCAATCCATCTCCAGCGTCGTCTTCGGATGATAGTGCCCATATTCTCTTGTTGGCATCGTGCAAGCAATTCTTGATTCGAGATAGTAGTCGCCCAGTACACGCGTAAGATTTTTCGCAGACAAGTTGTATGAAAGGCGGAGAGTCTGGACATATCCTGTTCTGTCATTCTTCAGCATTCCGATCCGTACAGCAATGTTGACAGCACACAGCTGTTATAGATACTAGTCTTGGTTCTGATGCTGTATTGGGCAGATTTCCAGGTGGTCTGAAGGGTCATGAATGCACTTCGTGCCTTACTCATTCTGTTTTTAATGTCAGATCCAGCGCCTCCTTCATTGCTAATAACACTTCCAAGGTATGTGAAAGCGGTTGTATCTCGGAGGGTTTTACCTTCTAGTTTGACTGGTGCTGGGGTTGCTATGTTCAGAGTCATTACTTCAGTTTTCTTCTGATTTATTTTCAGCCCAACCATCTCACTATATTGGTTAAGGCGGCAGGTCTTTTCCTGGATATCTCTATGTGTATGAGATAGGAGTGCGATGTCATCTGCAAAATCTAGGTCTTCCAGAGTGGATGTGAGCGTCCATCTAATACCTCTTGCCTTATCTTCCGTTGTTTTACGCATCACCCAATCTATGACAGTGTTGAATAATAGGGCTGACATAACACATCCTTGTCGCACGCCTGTTTTTACTTCAAACTTTAGTTCTGAAGTTTCAACACTGCATGCAAACTTGCTGTAGCAGCTTTTATAATATTTATAAAACACAGTGGGATTCCATACCATCTTAAGATATGCCATAGACTTTCGCGGTGTATGCTATCAAAAGCCCCAGTAAATGAAGTCCCAGAAATCCAATGGAGGGCAGCAGTAACGGCCTCAACCTCCATCCTCATACTAGAAGTAGTTGTCCTGTATGCCCCATTTCTCTCTGCAACAACCCTACCATGTGCATTAGCCAAGAAACCCCAGCCGGATTTCTCACCACGTTGAACCGACCCATCGGTATATACAACAACATCATCATCCCTTGCATTATCTTCTATCAGCTGCTTAACTGCGAGATCAGCCTTCATGTTGCCGCAGTCTCTACATTCTCTTCCAGGAGTAATGATAACGTTGAGATAGTTCATCATGCTACCATCTGTTGGGATCCATTCTTCCCTTTTGGTAGAGTCGCAACCGTAGTCACCTGGTCAATTGTTCTCTCAGCCTGGGCCATCCACGACATGCCACGCTTGATTCTCGTGCCCTTAACATCATTAGTGTTCTTGTGAAGTGGATGTCTCTTATCCGAAGTAACCGGCATATATGCCTTGGTTTGGGCGATTGCATGACGGGAGCGTAGTGACAGAAGGCCAAGCATGTATCTCATCTTCACAATGGGGTATCTCTAGTGCAGCCCAGAACTATACGCATACCTTCATTCTGAACCCGTTCGAGTCGTTCACATTGTGATCTAGATATCGTAAGAATTCCGATGTAATTTAGAAGATGGTGAAAGTATTTGTAAGGCTTTTTATTTTTTTAATCTTTCATATGAATTTTGCCAGGGTAGTGGCTTTTTGAAATTTTCTTAAAAGAACTGGCAAATTTTCAGTGATCACGTCCACAGTAGCTCGCCGAGGTCATTTTCAAATGTTCTCTGCCCAGAAACTCTGGGTGTACCCATATTCACATTGTAGATTGGCTATTGGTTACTAAACTGATGTCATTGCACTCCAGACAGACCCATAGGTGCTCAGTCTCCCCAACAGATATCGAAGAGTATGGATACTAATGGTTCCTGTGGCTCGTTGATTAAACACACTCCTCACTATGCCCCCCAGGCATCCAGTTCTACCTGTGCAATGGGTAACTCCAAACTGCTTAAATTGCTGGATCGATTCAACATCTATTTTAGTGTCTGCATCCAACAGTTGTGAAGAGACCAAAGAACATCCCCTTATCCATCTTCAACTCAACAATCGATACAAGCCTGTCCGCTCTCTCATTACCGCAAACACCCCCATGCCCAGGACAGTAGATCCATGTAAGCCTCTGAAGGCTAGAAACTTCTATAGGCATCCACACATACCTTCTTCTTTGAACGCTCAATATCGACCACTTGTTAACTACTCTGTGTGATTTGTATGTGATCTGGGCCTAAAAGCAATTGTACGCTGTGCCAGTTATGGGCCTACAAGTAGGCGAGCACATTCAATTTCAGCTATGCTTTTTATTTACTAGGGTAGCTTCCCTAGGTCCTACATCAATTGCATTGGTACTATTCTTTGCTTCCCTTGCGGGCCCCGGCACCACATGGACGCACTCATACCGAAACTGTAGATACACTGTAGAATATGCCACGATTGTCATTTCATATTTTAAAAAAACCTTATCCTTTACAGTTGTTGTATTTGTATATGTTGGTATAGACAACTTCATCTCTGACTTGCAACCTTCTAACCTGCAACAGTGTTACTAATGTTTTGTTGTGTGTTTTATCTTGAAATCAAAGGGGAAGCTTTAGGTGACAAATGAAAGCATGCTTTTCTATATGTATTTATTTGAAATTTCTCATAAGAATACTTGGGGTACTTTCATTTTAATTCATCCGAAACAAAGGGAGACCTGGGAGTTTCCAGGAGGTGTCCGGTGATTCCCAAATGCAAAAATTTACAAGAGGTTTATTCTATTAACATTTTTAGCGGTTTCTGTCTGGGAAAAAACCGCTACTCGAATTGCCATGTGCCAATGCTGACATTTCAAGGAAATTCATGATTTACGTCTTCAATGATGATCAGTAATCGATTGATTAGCCAAACAGTTTCAGACTTTTCTGCCATTAACAAATAGTTTTTTTTACCAACATTTGAGAAATTACTTTCCCTGTCCTTAAAATCAACTGTCCTACAAGTTGAGAATTACATACTATAAGAATAGCAACAACAAATCTATAAATAGTTACAACCTTTCTAAAAATAGCTATACCCTTTGTTTGGGGTGAATTTAAGTGAAAGTACTGAGTGCTGTATTATTATTATTATTATTATTATGGATGTTGTTGCTAATGTGTGCAGTTTTGTTACATAATAAAGTAATGTACAACTTAGCAACAATCGTTGGCTGCACTGTTCAGATATGTTCCTATAGATCTGGCAATTTTATGGACTTTTGGGACTAAGGAGTGTTGCTCATTAGGATATAAGACAATGTGATTAAGATGACAGAAGTCAGGAGATGATGAAAGTGAGGGTCAGTGAACCAAGACTCTACCTCACCTCCAACTGGTGACTCTGGTAGCAGGCTGCATTGCTGCACTATGGTTGAATGAGTAGGGACACTATACCGATGACAAGTTATTTGACTTGTGGTTTGGACATTTAATGAGAATGCAATACAATCAACCACCAATAACAGCATACAATAAAAAGAGATCAGGTACTAGAGCCAAGGGAGACCAAGAAAAAGATGAAAAGACAATATCAAGACCACACTAACTAAACACAGATATAACACAACAAGGTAGACTATATGGCCATGGAACGCAAATTAAAGCTCCTACCACTACACTTAATGGCAAGAGTGGACAACCAATTCCATCATCCACCTGGGGATAGACAATAGATAGACAAGTGCTGGGCAGATGACACTCATCAGCCCGGAAAGACAGGTCGTCTACGGGTCACTGCCCTGAAAGACAAAGCAACCTGCTGCCTTGTGGGTTTTGGCTGGGGACAGCAAAAGGCTAACGGAGAGTGAACCCAGTAAACGCTGGTTGAAATCGAACACCACCGAAAGATAAGCACTTGAGTTCCAATTGGTACTGAAGGCTGTGCACGTATATCCCGTTCTGATGTTTGGCTGTTTATATATCAAAATAGAATGATAAAAATGGTTTAAGAACCAGAGAGAGAGAGAAGTTAGTTTCTTTAAAAAAAAACGATCAAATTCTCCATTATAAAAGTCACTGACAAAGTAACTCAGATAGGTCAATTCCAAATGTTCTCAGTACTGAAAAACTCTAAGTGCACCCATATTCGCACTGTATATACCCAGTGCTAAAATGCTGTAAACTTCTTCGAACGCTCCATATTGACCACTTGTTGAACCACTTTTTGTGATTTGTATGTGATCTGAGCCTAAGAGCGATTGTATGTTGTGCCAGTTATGCTCCTACAAGTAGGCCAGCATATCCAATTTCTTCGCTTTTTTTTATTTACTAGAGTAGCTACCCTAGGCTCCTACCTCAGTCATCTCTTACGACAGGCCTTGTAGGTCGCAGTGTTACTATTCTTTACTTCCCTTGTGAGCCCCGGAAACTCATGGGCAGTCTGTATACAAGTGGGCCGGTCCGAAAGACACGCTTATTGGTAGTCTCACTGTAACTAGCAACACATCGTAACAAATATTTCACTCAGGGTAAACATAGAAGAAAATATGTTTACCCAAATACAAATTAAACCTTACATTTACCAGTCTCAGCCAGAGGCCAAGAAGAGTGGCGAACAACCCTATGCTCCACGAGGAGCGGAGAGGAATAAGTCATTTACCAGTCTGAATATACATTTTGTAGCTGTGCTGATGTGTTTGTCTGGCATGGACATTCTATATTATATGTCCGTTTTAACAGTGTCACCTCAAGTTTGCATGAATGTGCTTTTATCTTGACATGATCTCCCAAAGTTTGCATGAACCTTGACATGATCTCCCAAAGTTTGCATGAACATTGACATGATCTCCCAAAGTTTGCATGAACCTTGACATGATCTCCCAAAGTTTGCATGAACATTGACATGATCTCCCAAAGTTTGCATGAACCTTGACATCATCCAAAGTTTGCATAAACTTTGACATGATCTTCCAAAGTTTGCATGAACATTGACATCATCTCCCAAAGTTTGCATGAACCTTGACATCATCTCCCAAAGTTTGCATGAACCATAACATCATCTCCCAAAGTTTGCATGAACCTTGACATCTCCTAAGTTACAAAGTACTGTCCAAAGACTGACAATAAAGTCATCTGATCATGTCTCTACACTGTACCATATCATCACCCGGCTAGACAGTCCAAAGATTGGTAGGCAGGAGTGCAGGGTAACGAACATGCTGAGTTTCTTGCAAACAATGCCTCGACTTAAGCTGGCAGGAGTGTAAACAGAGCCGATGTCATCAATGTGGTGCACGCTCATTTATGTGACATGAGCGAGTCTCAGACACTGGAACGAGTGCGAGAATTTGAAATTAAGTTTGGATATGCCATACAGTGTCGTCTTCGTGGTAGAGAGAGAAGATATACTAATCTACTTCTAATGGGTATGGTGAGCAAGTGGACTTTGGGATGAGTGCTGCAGCGGAGGATTAAGCACACATGGGAATGTGCAATAACATCGATCGCATAACATAATTGGTAATAAAATCATATGATCCTGTCTCCACACTGTATTTTGTCCCCAGCTGCTCTCTTTTGTTCAACTGTGTCTGAACTGTGCATGCCCCCATTGTCACCTGCATGAGTGCTATGTCCCTGCATGAATGCTATTTCCCTGCATGACTACAATGTCATGCATGGACATTGGCGTTCGAATTTCTCTCTAAATGATGAATATGTTTCAAGAATAGCTATATATTGAATTTTTCTCTGTAATATTATGTTGTATATGTGTTTTATTGAAGCTGGTTTCAGTTACTCTTGTACAGAAGAAGAAGTATTATATTGCTTGAGAAAGTTGTATTAAAGATCCTGAACAATTACTAACTTTATAATATAATGATTTAGTTCTGCTTGTGGTTAAAATGAAGATGTGACGATGTTAAGAAAAGACACTTTTAATATTAAAGATTTTATTTTACTGGTAATTTTAGTTTAGATATAATATTTTACCTGTAACTTTAGTTTAGAAATAATATTTTATCTGTGACTTTAGTTTGAATAATATTTGTAACTGTTTAGAATAATATTTTATCTGTGACTTGTTAGTAATTTATTAATTTTAGTTTAGAGATAATATTTTACCTGTAAGTTTAGTTTAGAAATAATATTTTACCTGTGACTTTAGTTTAGAGATAATATTTTACCTGTAATTTTAGTTTAGAGATAATATTTTACCTGTAACTTTAGTTTAGAGATAATATTTTACCTGTAACTTTAGTTTAGAGATAATATTTTACCTGTACCTGGTTATGGTATGATATTTTACCTGTACCTATAATTTAGAGAAGATATGTTACATGTAACGCAGGTATCCTGGGTGTAACTATTCTTAAAAAAGATTTCTTGCATGTAATTTTGCAATAAAGTAGATATTCATGTAACCTTGCTATAAGAAAATGTTATGTATATATTTCTTATAGAGTCAGTATGTAACATATAACTGCTGTAGAGTTAAATTGTACCTGTAACTTTGTTATAGAGTTAAATTGTACCTGTAACTTTGCTATAGAGTTATGTTTTACATGTAACTTTGTAATAGTTAATTTTACCTGTAACTTTGTTATAGAGTTAAATTTTACCTGTAACTTTGCTATAGAGTTACATTTTACCTGTAACTTTGATATAGAGTTACATTTTACCTGTAACTTTGTTATAGAGTTAACTTTTATCTGTAACTTTGCAATGGGGTTAAATGTTACCTGTTACTTTTGACACATTTATTTCTATATCACATGCTATATTGATATATATATATTTTCTATTAAAAATTGGTTTGAACAAAAACTTGTTTGTTCTCAGAACTCAACATTCCAGTACAAAGCTGGACATGAACGAAGACAATGACCCTGGACTGTCCAAGATGGACGTGGTTCTCAACTTTACTCTAGAGGTCAGTAGCATCGGAAACTGATTCTATTTGATAATATTTTCATACCCTTCTAAATCTGGTGAAGGAGACTGAGCACCTATGGGTCTGCACAGAGGGCTGTGTCGTCAGTTCAGTAACTTTATTCTTCTCTTCTGCTCTGAACGCTCCATATCGACCACTTGTTAAATAACTCTTTGTGATTTGTATGTGATCTGAGCCTAGGAGTGATTGTACGTTGTACCAGTTATGCGCCTACAAGGATAGGCCAGCACATCCATTTTCTGCATTGCTTTATTATTTACTAGGGTAGCTTCCCTAGGTCCCTACCTCAGTTGCCTCTTACGTCATGCCTTGTAGGTCAGTGTTACTATCCTTTGCTTTCCTTGCAAGCCCAGGCAACATACGGCAAGTTCAATAACCAATATTATCAATGTATTTAATAACTGCATCTCAAGCTTAAGCGGTAGTGAGCTCGATCACAACCCAAGAGTACCTGGTTCAAACTCAGTGGTGAGCAGTTTGAAAACAAATTCATTCCGTGGATTTTACGGAAGGTAAATATAGACTTTACTGTTCAGAAAGCAATGACAAACTACTGAGCGTATAAGTGGTGCCTAGAAAATCTCATTTACTGTGGTTGATGGCAACATCCTGTAAAGGATATGCCACGATTTTCATTTGATAACTATTGTGTGTTATCATTTTTGTTCAGTGTTATAAGTGGTTGAGGTCTTTGAATAATAACTCCATTCTTACACTTGAAGATCTCAGTTATAGATTGACAGGACCATCATTATTGCACTTCAGTGAGTAACCATGTGTGCTTCGATCTCTTTCTTACACTGGAAGATCTCAGTTATAGATTGATACGACCATCATTATTGCACTTCGGTGAGTAACCATGTGTGCTCCGATCTCTTTCTTACACTGGAAGATCTCAGTTGTAGATTGACAGGACCATCATCATTGCACTTCGGGTGTAACCATGTGTGCTCCAATCTCTTTCTTACACGGAAAGATAGCTGCAGTGCACGAACTCCGTGGCACCGGTGAAGGTCCCCTATGTAATTTTGAAAATGATGAAGATATTTTTGTGGGTATTTTATTTTTAGATCTCAGTAACATTGCACAAATGGGTAAATGGGACTGATCTAAGACAAGTGCAGCAATTTAAATACCTCGGAGTCCTTGTAACATCAGATGGCAGATGCCGATCAGAAATAAAGAACAGAATAGGACAAGCGAAAACATCATTCCTGAAAATGAGAAGCATTATCTGCAACAAGTCCTTGTCAATCCTGATCAGAATGCGAGTTATTCAGTGCTACATAGAACCAATACTGACATACGGATGCGAGTCATGGACAATGAACACACAGATTGAAAAATCTCTGAGGGCCACAGAAATGTGGTTTTATAGAAGAATGATGAGAATCCCATGGACTGCTAAAATGACTAATGTTGAGGTGTTGAATGAGATCAAGACACAGAGAAAGCTTATCATCAATATAAGAAAGAGGCAGTCATCATTTTTCGGGCATATGATGAGGAGGCCAGGTTTAGAACACATCGTGACAACCGTAAAATTGAGGGTAGACGAGACAGGGAAGACAGAGAGAGAAAATGTTGGATGGCCTGACTTCATGGCACGGTAGGCGTCAACATCTGAGTTGATAGCAAACACCAACGACAGAGATTTGTGGAGATTCATGATCGCCTACGCCAGCCGGCACGGCACCTGATGATGATGAACATTGCACAAACTATGTAGCAACTGCAAAAGTCCGCTGTATAATTCTGAAGAAAGTGAAAATTTGCAGGATTTAAAATTTCCAATGAATTTTTCCAGGGTAGCGGTTTTTCGCAGCCTACTCTTAGCTATTTTCCACTGACAAAAGTTCTTTTATGTGCCCATCTTTAACACTGGAGCTGTATTTTATTGTCTTTTGTGTCTTATTGGTTTTTTTTACTCTCTCTCTCTTTTTATTCTGTTACACCCTTGGCATTTAGAGCAGCAACAGACACACACCATTCTTCTCTATTCATGGCCTTCCTCTGTATTGTGTTCCAGCTGTGATTCATCTCCTTCAGTTCTTGATCTGTTGTTCTCCTCCAGGTTGTCTGGGGTCTTCCACATTTTCGTTTACCCTCCGGAGGCCATCTCAGTGCAGTTTTTGTACCAGAGCCAGTCTCCATGCGCATCACATGCCCGGTCCATCTCCAGCGTCGTTTTCGGATGATGGTGCTCATACTCTCTTGTTGACATCGTGTGAGCAGGTTTACAAGCACCTAATTCACAGCACAAAGTAAAGCTGAGAACAATGATGTTAATTATTAGTAGTTTTTATCAGTTATGTTTATGCTAATCTTTAAATGATTGTCTCAATCATGTTACCGCAACCATTTGATTGTCCTGTTTGACCAGGTTCATGTGATTGAAGTGAAAGGATTGAAATCTCTAACACCAAATAAGATTGTATATTGTACAATGGAGGTGGAAAGTGGTGAGAAGTTGCAGACAGATCAAGCTGAAGCCTCTAAACCACAGTAAGTAAGATCAATTAATTTATAACCAGTTTCAAAACTTTAGTCAATTATTATCATCAAACTGTCCTTAGGAATTTCCATCTCTCATAGGCCAGATGTCCCATTTCTGCAGCCGTCATGCTCAAATCATCAGTTCATCATCATCAAATAGCTTGTCCTGAGCAGAACTTTGCCACCCCAACAGTATATTATTGTTGGGGTTTTCTAGGCATTGTCTTGGAAGGTAGTCTGCCATTGCTTTCCTTCCTGGCAGTGACCATACTGGTCCATGACCATAGCCATTGTCTCTATTACAGAGATCCTCTGCCTACTGTCGCGAGTTTTGAGACCATATACGTTGACACTCTGTCGGCTGCTCCCTCAGTCATCCACCACCTGCTCCCATGGCTTCCACGTGACCCTGCCGGGGAGGGGCTAAACGTACTCCACCTTGCCCATGGGTGTCCCGTAGACTAGCGGAGGGAAGGAGGCGCCTTACATCTCCTTTGAAGAGGTTTACCTCTACCCCACTACTCCAAATCATCAGTTATATCCTGAATTCATCTCCATGGTCTTCCTCTTTGCCAAGACCACCTATGCAGCCATCATGCTGAAATCATTAGTCTCTCATAAAATAACTTGTTCTGTGCAGAACTTTGCCACCCCTGCAGTCCTTCTGAGTTCCTCTCTCTCATAGACCAAAAGTCCCTCCTCTGCAGCCATCATGCTCAAATCATTCTCTTCTTCTTCTTCTTTGCGTTCGTTCTTTATGACCAATTTTAATCACTCTTTGTGATATGTTTGATCTTTGCCAAGAACGTGTATACGTTGCACATTGGTTTGGTAGGCCCCTAACGCATAGACTTTTACACGTTTAGGACACGTGCATCCGATTTCAGCCAAACCTCCTTAGTCGCCTCTACGACATGCGTGGCAGGTAACAGTGGTTCTATTCTTTACACCCCAAATTTGGGCCCGGAACCACTCGGGCAATACTCAAATCATTATTCTCTCATGCTTGTTCTGAGCAGAACTTTGCCACCCTAACAGTCCGGAATTTCTCGACCCATCGCACATGCGCCTTCTGCAACAGGGTGTTGACACTTGTTCTCATCCAACAGTAGGTAACGGGGGACCAAAAACTTCTCCCTTATCCATCCTAAACTCCCCAACAATTGATGCTGATCATGCATGGCGCTCTCTTCATAACTGAAGGAACTGTGCCCTATGATGAACACCCACAATGTGGTACCAAGATTCTAATCATACCTCTAAAATTGGAGAAGTCACACCTCATGTATCGAAGGGGACACTGATAATAAGGAAAACAGGCCTTCACGCAAAAATCAATCAGAAGGGCCATACCTGACTACGCCTGAATTCATAGCGGGCAAACGCAGAAGATGATTTTAAGCAGTTTTTCAGGTTTCTTGTTCAATTCTCTCTTCTCTTATTCCTCTCCGCTCCTTGTGGAGCATTGGGCCTCAACAGTTGTTCGCCACTCTTCTCGGTCTCTGGCTGTTTTCTTTATTGTTCCCAGGATAGTCAAGCACTCTTCAGTTCCTCAAGAAGATTTTGTCTTCAGGTCTGTTTAGGCGTCTCTTTTCATTTTCCTTGCGATTCCACTCAAGTGCTTGTCTAGTGATGCTCAACTGTATCTTCTGTAGGGTATGCCCGACCCATTGCCATTTTCTCCTCTTGACCTGGGTCATTATGGGTTCCTGTCCGGTTCTTATCCACAGGTCTGTGTTTGCAACTCTATCATACCATCTGGCTGAGAATCCGCCAAAGACATCCGTTGACAAAGGTCTGAATCTTATATATATTTAACTTAGTGACTCACCGCGTTTCTGAGCCATACAGCAACACAGATTTCACATTTCAGCTGAATATCCTCAACTTTGTTTTTTTGGAGATGGCAGTGGATTTCCACACTGTGTGCAGGATAGCAAAGGGTTGTCAGGCTTTCCTTAGTCCTAGCATTAATGTCCTCATCTGTACCTCCTGATTTGCTGATCTTGCTTCCAAGGTAGACAAATTCACCACCATCTTCTATACCCCTTCCGTCAATCAATATTGGGTCTTTCTGTATGTTTTTGCTTCACAGTATTTTTGTCTTATCTTGCTTGTTCATTTTGCAGAATGTTTAATAGATATATTGTAGTGATGAGAAGTAGTTAAAATGACAATATTTTGTGTACTCAATTAGATGGGACACACAAGGGGATTTTACGACCACCCACCCTCTTCCAGTTGTGAAAGTGAAACTTTATACAGAAAGTTCTGGCATGCTGAGTCTTGAGGACAAGGAGTTAGGAAAGGTAGTTATATTGAATGTGCGTTTATTGTCGTTAAGGTAATGTTTCCTGAGCTTAATGTAGTGCAGCATCAGCTTAATGTAGTGGAGCATCAGCTTAATGTAGTGCAGCATCAGCTTAATGTAGTGGAGCATCAGCTTAATGTAGGGAAGCATCAGCTTAATGTAGTGAAGCATCAGCTTAATGTAGTGAAGCATCAGCTTAATGTAGTGAAGCATCAGCTTAATGTGGTGGAGCATCAGCTTAATGTGAGTGGAAGCATCAGCTTAATGTAGTGAAGCATCAGCTTAATGTGGTGGAGCATCAGCAATGGTGGAGCATCAGCAATGTGGAAGCATCAGCAATGTAGTGAAGCATCAGCTTAATGTAGTGAAGCATCAGCTTAATGTAGTGAAGCATCGCAATGTAGCATCCAAGTGTGACATCAGCAATGTAGTGCAACATCAGCTTAATGTAGTGGAGCATCAGCTTAGTGTAGTGCAGCATCAACTTAATGTAGGGGTTGTATTATTCAAACCGTTGTTCATTATTTCAAAAATAATTTGTATTATCATTCAAAGGTTGTGATCAGACCGACAGCAAGTAGTTCTAGGACTCCAGAATGGTACTTTATGCACAAGGCTAAACACTTTCCTGATGAATTACGTATCAAGATAGCTGTTAGAATGGATAAGCCACAGAACATGAAGCATTGTGGGTAAGACAGCTAACATTTCTGTTGTAGACTAATTTCTTCTGCTATGCTTTTCAACTCCCAACAGAGCATATGTCTTTAACAAACTTCTTCCAGCCTTTCCTCTGTCTTGCCATTCTTCTCACATCTTGTCTATCCTTTTAATATTATCTTCCTGCTCCCTTCTCCAGGTATTTCTATGCAGTAACCTACTCTTCTTTTCCTGCAAGTTTCAAAACAATGCCTGTTTTGCAATGCCTTTTTTTTTTATCCAGAAGCACTTGAGCTTTCGGCTCGGTACCATGGACATCTTAACAATTGGGTTCGGTGCTACGAGCACCGTAAATCTGGAGAACCTGTGGATTTTCTGCCAGCCGCGGAATTGAGCCGCACTCACAGGGGGCTTGTCACCCGCCGTCCAACGTGCTACGAACACGCTTTGCAATGCTTCCAGTCGGTCTTTGCGATGTATGTCCACCACCAGTGTCTGTAGACTAATTCACCAGAACATTATTACTGACCTAGTTAGGCAATCAGATTCCCTGTGGAACAGTCCTGTCCAAGGATTTTAAATATTGGGACACATCTGACAGATGGTTGTGGGGATGCTGGCGCCATGTGATGATTGCAATACTGAGTGTACTGATAATAATTATAATAGCAATTTGGTTTGATTTATTTGATAGGGCCATCATCACAGCACTTCGGTGAGTAACCATGTGTGCTCCGATCCATTTCTTACACAGAAAGATCTCAGCTGCAGTGCACGAATTCCGTAGCACCGGCGAGGTCCCGATGTAATTTTGAAGATGGTAAAGATATTTTGTAGGAATTTTTATTTTTAACTTTTTCTAGTGAATTTTGCCCGGTCAGCAGCTTTCCAGTCTGCTCTTTTCAATTTTGAACTGCAGAGTATTCGTTTATGTGCTCAAATTGAACACACGACCTACGTTTTATCGTCTGTCTCCGATAGAACTAGAAACTCCTTCTCACCTACAATGAGATAGGGATTTCTGTAAAAAATATCAGACGACTCTACAAGGGAATCTTCTTCTTCTTTGCGTTAGTCCTTACGACCAACTTTAATCACTCTTTGTGATATGTTTGATCTTTGCCAAGACGTATATCGTTGCATATTGGTTTGATAGGCCCTAACGCATAGACTTCTACACGCTTAGGACACATGCATCCGATTTCAGCCAAACCTCCTTAGTCGCCTCTTACGACATGCGTGGCAGGTAACAGTGGTTCTATTCTTTACACCCCAATTTGGGCCCGTTAACCACTCGGGCGTACAAGGAATAATAGCAACGTTAATATGGTTAATATGTTGACGCTTTCTCCAGTGAAAAAAACAAGAATGGTGTTAGGGGACAGTAGAATAGTTACAAATATAGTGTTTACTTGACATCTGTTCAGAGTAAAATAAGGCAGCATGAATGTACGACATAATCGCCATTCCGTACACGATGCTACTGTGGAGAGCACTGCTGTGGAACATATGGCTACTGCTGACACTTTCCACTGATTTCTATTTGATGCTATCTTGAGTTCTGTTCATATTGCATTCTGTTTCTTTGATTTCTTGCATTATCTTTCTTCTGTCGCCCCACTCTTCTCTGTATTTGCTGGTTGCAGTTCCATGCTTATCTCAGTATATTGTTAGTATATTATTTACTTAAGAGTAAATAAATTAAATGGTTAGTTTTCATACCATGTGGTATATAAGGAAATGAGGTGTTAGGCATGTGTTATTCTTTTACCAACATCAAATGATATGTTTGAAAATGATATAAAGGCGAAGGACTGGCTTAATTACACCGGGTTTCCCCATATGGCTCAGTGCCTCTTGACAGAAATATCATGCCACCTTCTGAGACTGTTGCACGAACTCTGTAACTCCTGAAGAAATCCTAGGATCTCCAGAAAATATGCACATGGAAATTGAACAACGCTGTCCAGATTCTAACCCACAATTTTGCAATGCAAGGCAAACAGTCTTAACCACTTTTCCACAGAGACCCCGAATGTTATGGAGGTAATCCTTGTCAGTGCCCTGAAAACATCTGTGTAAAGGTACAAATAAATTGTTGAAATACCAACACTTGGAAAGAGCTGGTGCTATCCTCATAAATTCCCCTCCTCCTCCCATGACATATGTGGAAAGTTGCAAAGAAAAAGAAAGTAAATACCTTCAAACAAGGGGAAAATGCTGGGAAGCTAATCTCCATCAGCACCTTAACAACAGTTATACACATGAAATTCTAATGCATACATTTTATTCTCTTGTCTAGGTATCTGTATGCTTTGGGTAAAACAGTTTGGAAAAAATGGAAGAAGAGATACTTTGTGTTAGTTCAGGTATGGTACTTTGTGAAGCAGCATTTATATATTTCTTTCACACTATTTTGTCATCATCAATATCATTATTGTAAATTTTCTTCTTCTTTGCGATCACTATTTTTATGATTATACAGTCAGACGCGTTCTTATAATCTTCTTTGCGATCGCTATTTTGATGATTATACCGTTAGACGCATTCTTATAATGAAGTTGACTGTTGTCTGGAGCTCATCTCTGGTACCATGTAGTTTTGAATGTAATGTGTTGTATCCTTCGTTGGCTGTGGTAGGGTGTTTCGTTGAGGTTTCGTATCCAATACTACTTCTACGCTAGGCTCATTATGTCGATCAACAGCATAAGTTTTATCGGACGATATAATCATCATATATTAGCATGAGATGCATGATACTATGGTTTCTTGTGCCTATCCATCGAGCTAGACCACAGTCTTCTCTAGCAATAAGAGTACTGAAGTCAGAGGAAACCACTGAGGCGCACTATAGTAATCAGGTTGCCACGCACTAACGCATAATGAGTATGTCTATATATTCTAAACATTATGGCGCTTGCCCTGTGACGGACACTCCCTCGAAAGGGCCCAACCCCATCTGGCCTAACGAAACAACACTCGACATAAAACTACATGGACCTCTATGTGAGCTACAAAAAACAGTGAAGTTCTTCTTTGCGTTCATTCTTTATGACCAATTTTAATCACTCTTTGTGATATGTTTGATCTTTGCCAAGAACGTGTTACGTTGCACATTGGTTTGGTAGGCCCCTAAACGCATAGACTTCTACACATTTAGGACATGTGCATCCAATTTCTTCCAAACCTCCTTAGTCGCCTCTTACGACATGCTTGGCAGATAACAGTGGTTCTATTCTTTACACCCCAAATTTGGGCCCCAGTAACCATTCGGGCGTAACAGTGAAGTTTATACAAGAGACAATGTTGAATAACGAAAGGAAGTTTCTTGTGCACCTTCTGGCATAGTATCGGCGACTTCAGCACTTTTTCAGAAGGAGAGAAGGCTCATCCCTTTTAACTCCGTACTCAAGTTAACCTAACACTACATTTAACAGAACCGCTCACCACCATATTGAAACCGGAAGTTCCTGTGTTGTGCGTAAATTTCCTCATTCTCTATCTCTGCTTCCATGATGGAGTAGAAGTTATGGTGGTGGCATCCTGTTTTTCTTCTTATTTTAACACTCCATATCGACCACTTGTTAAACACTCTTGGCGATTTGTTTCTGATCTGAGCCTAAGAGCAATTGTACGTTGTGCCAGTTATGCGCCTGCAAGTAGGCCAGCACATCTGATTTCTGCAACATTTTTTATTTACTAGGGTAGCTTCTCTAGGCCCTTACCTCAGTCACCTCTTATGAAATGCCATGCAGGTCGCAGTGTTACTATTCTTTGCCACCCGTGTGGTGCCGGGGTC
The DNA here is from genome assembly GCA_020796225.1 of Arion vulgaris. Classification (NCBI taxonomy): domain Eukaryota; kingdom Metazoa; phylum Mollusca; class Gastropoda; order Stylommatophora; family Arionidae; genus Arion; species Arion vulgaris. The sequence continues at coordinate 9,768,102 of CM036773.1, forward strand.
CAGAAGGGAAGCAAAGAATAGCACCACTGCTACCTACAAGTAAGAGGTGACTGATGTAGGACCTAGAGAAGCTACACTATTTTTTAAAAAGCGTCGTAAAATTTGGATGTGCTTGACACATAACTGGCACAACGTACAATCTCACTTAGACTCAGATTACATAAAAATCACACAGAGTGGTTAACAAGTGGTCGATATGGAACGTCAAGAAGACTATTCTTCGCTCCTTGTGGGCGTCGGCAACACACATGCAAGCCTATTGGTCATTGAAAGGCAATGGGTGGAGCGCTAGTGCTGGGCTTGATTTCTGTTTTCTCCTGGCATGTTTTCTGTCGGCAAGTGTTCTTAGTCTGGCTTCACCAGTTCTCAGACCTGTTTACAGAACCTGGATATGTCCCTGGCAAACTTCTCCCAGTCTTGTGTAGTGATGTCAGTCATCTTCAAATAACATTTGCATAAGTGTCTTTGTAATGAAGGAAGGGTCTCCCGACTGTTTTTGTTAGAAGCAAGATCTCCGTATGGAATATCCTTGGGGGTCCGGATGTCATCCAACCTAGTCAGGTGACACAACCTTTTTAGGTGACATTACAGGGAATGAAGATCATACATGGCATGAAGGATATACAGGGATTGAAGGTCATACATCGAATGAAAGATGTACAGGGAATGAATGCCGTACAGGGAATGAAGGCCATGCGGCGAATAAAGACTGTATAGGGAAGGTCATACAAGGAGCGAAGGAAATACAGGGATTGAAGGTTGTACAGGTAATGAAGTCTGTACATGGAATCGTCGTACACAGGAAATGGCCTTACAGGGACTGAAGGCTGTGCAAGGAATGAAGGTCTTAAAGGAAATGAAGAAAATATTTACCATTGAATGCTTCCGAGTGCTTGTAAATTTGCATGCTAATAATATAGCAATAATAACTTTGATGTGAACATGATTTTTGCGTATTGTTTCTTGTATAGGTCTCTCAATACACATTTGCAATGTGTTCATACCGGGAGAAGAAGCCAGACCCAACCGAGATGATGCAGTTAGAGGGGTTTTACTGTCGATTATTGCGAACCTCTCCAAGGTGCAGCTGGTGTCATTTGTATCTCAACTTGTTCATCATTTCTTTCTCTTATTCAATCAATCATGGTTTCTTATTTGTTTCTAGTACATCATCTGTTATTCAATCAATCATGGTGTCATTTGTTTCTAGTACATCATCTGCTTTTCAATCAATCATGTCATTTGTTTCAACGTGTACATCATCTGTTATTCAATCAATCATAATGTCAATTGTTTCTAGTACATCATCTGTTAGTTTAACTATATCGTTATTATCAATGTTGTCATTTGTTTAACTAGTACATCATCTGTTATTCAATAATCAATGTGATGTCATTTGGTTTAACTAGTACATCATTGTTATTCAATCAATCAATTGTGATGTCATTTGGTTTAACTAGTACATCATCTGTTATTCAATCAATGATGATCTCCAATGATGCACACACTGTTTTTTTGTGCAAAAGTTATTTCCAATCCTGGAGGAGCATAGAGTTGCAACTAATCACTAACATTTATATATTAGCTTTTTAGTTTAGCACTTCTAATGAAACATATTGCTCATAACACAATGTCGTCTGTTTTTTTCCTTGCATTGTTTTCATCAAAGTTAATTTTATAGATATAAATTGTTAGCCATAGCTCATGTCTACAAGGCATATCATAAGAGGCGACTAAGGTAGGGGCCTAGGAAAGCTACCCTAGTAAATAAAAGCATTGCAGAAAGTTAGGCACATAACTGGCACTGTGTACATTTGCTCTTAGTCTCAGATCACATATAGATCACACAGAATGGTAAAAGTGGTCGATATAGACCGTTCGAAGAAGAAGAATAAAACCTTTTTTAAACCATTTTCCACGAGATTTTAGTTTGAAAATGCTCAATGTAGAATCGGAGACATATTTCTTAGCATTCATGTTTTTTTTCTTTATGTTGCAGATTTAGATGGAGGAAGAACTTTTCAATTTAGTGAAGGAAGGTGACAGCTTGACGTTTGCCACCGAGGATGAGTCAGAACGGACGTTGTGGGTTCAGGCTGTCTACCGAGCAACTGGTCAGACGCATAAACCTGTTCCACCGGTTGTACAAACGAACAAAATCTCTAATACTCAAATCTCACGTATGCAAGGAGGTACGTGAGTCATGTATTACTATGGAGCATGTATTACTATGAGTATTCTATCTATATCCTCTTTGTGTCCCGATTGACACATAAGGTTTCCACAAGAGACTTTCACTGTTGCCGTTCTGTTGCCTTTCTACCAACCGTCTCCCACATCAGGCCACACTCCTTCAACTCTCCACAGTTCTTCTGCATATTTCCTTTGGACGCCCTGGCCTTCTCTTCCCATCCACTGTCCATCTGAGAGTTATCCTAGCCAATGCCTCCACTGGCATAGGACATACATGTCCAAACCACCTCCATCTTCGTCTCTTAATGATGGTCTACAAGGATGCACAGTCTGTTCATTTCAAAAGGTACTCATTTGTTATGGTATTTGGCCAGAAAATGTGAAGGATTCTTCTTAAACATTTATTCTAAAATGTCTCCAACTTGTGTATTATGTGTTGGGTAATTTTCCAGCATGTATTCATACTATCAGTATTATAACTTGTAAATTTGATCTACAACCTGTTTTATTTTTGACATGCAAAATCAGCACTCCAGTCCAGAAAATTGACAGGTCTATAGACCCTTCTGTGTAAACTGGGCAAGCAGCGTAGGGTCATCTTGTAATGGATATCATCTCACTGTAGAATACCAGGAAATGAAACAGACCAACTGGCCAAGGAAGGTGCTGCAGGAGAGCAACCAGGTGTGTCAGTTACTTACCACCAAAATAAAATGATGATTAAATCAATCAGAAAGCCACCAATACCAACACAAGACAACAACTATAATATGAGCAAATTAGAACAAGTTGTCATTCTCCGCCTTAGAACAGGACACAATCGACTCCGCAGCCACATGTATACAAAATTTAAGATTGGCAATTCAGCCATGTGAACAGGCACATTAGACTGCAGGGCACATACTTCAAGACTGCCCAGAATATGATATACTAAGACAAAACTCACTAGCCTAACGAAACAACACTGGACAGAAAACTACACAGACCTCTGCGGGAGCTACAAAACTGAAGTTTATGCAAGAGACAACATTGAATATATAGACAATATTTCAAGTGAACAAAAGGAAGGAAGGAGTATTATGGTTGTAATTTTCAGTTTTCCTTCATTTTTCATTTAAAATGCTGACAGCACAAAAGTATGACTTGGATAAAATTGAAAAGGTAATAATGTTGTCCCTAATGTGTTTCTTCACTTCAGATGCAGACAGAGCACGGAAGCATGGCTTAGATGAATTTGTGATTGCTAATCCTTGTAACTTTGAACATCACGAATTGTTCAGTATACTGCAGACATTGACGCTGGACTACAGGCTGAGCGATGCATTTACTTGTTTAGTAAGATATTTTTTCTCGTCAGTTATGAATTCTTCTTCTTCGAACACTCCATATCAACCACTTGTTAACCACTCTGTGATTTCTATGTGATCCGATCCTAAGAGCAATTGTATGTTGTGCGCCAAGAAGGCCAGCACATCCGATTTCTGCTATGTTTTTTATTTTCTAGGGTAGCTTTCCTAGGCCCCTAACTCAGTTGCCTTATGACATGCCTTGTAGGTAGCAGTGTTACTATTCTTTGCTCTCCTTGAGGGCCCGGCAACACACAGGCGAGTTATGAATTCAGATCTAGCCATGACACTTCTTACTGATTTTTGTGAGAATGCTTTCTTTCTTTATTATCAGTGTCCCTCACGTTTCAGGCAAGCCTTACTCCGACTTCAGAGGTACTATAATGTAGATCCCCAAGTAAAGGGTAGATACGCAGGCTATAGGTCGAATTACTGCAAGTGTCAACAATTTTCAGAGTTAACACTCATCTGTGTTTCAGGCACATGCAGGTCAATGGCAATTAAAGAACAAACACAAGGGGGTCAATCTGAACGTCCTCATAGAGTGTGGCTGCAACAAGGATTTTTATTTAAACCAAGCCATGTCAACTGCTAGATTACAAGAGTTTAGTTTGAAGATGGAAGTGACCAGAAAATAACATATACCTGTTGTGCTGAGTATGCTCATCAATCAACATTGAACTGGTACGGTTAGTTGCTGGACTCTTAGGAGGTATTCGGAAGAAGATTGAAACACCTATGGACATATCCGGAGTGCAATGAAGATATTCCAAGTAGTTGACTTGTTTTCTCCATTCCTCTTTGCAATGTACTATCATGTGCGCTAGCTAGGAAACCCTAAACTGAGTTCTCACCACGATGCACATACCCACTGGTATATACAACATCACCACTTGCATTATCTGCTATCATCTCCTTAATTGCAGACTCTTCCTTCATATTGTCCCAATCTCTACATTTCCTTCCAAGAGTAATGATAACATTGTGAAAGATAGCCTTGCTCCCAACTGTTGGAATCCATTCTTACCCTTTTGGTGGGGTCATAACATTATCAGAGGGAGCTGCCATGGACCGAATTACATTCTTAACGCATTGAGAGAGTCTTTCTGAACAGAGGAGTTTCAGGGCTGTAAATCCCACTCTCTGACCAGATTGAGAGAGATGTGTGTCAATATTGGTGCAGCACGAAATGAGTGTCATACCAAATATGCAAAGAGATTGACTAATCAACATCGAACTGGCATATTGGATTTGTTGAGGCGGAGATTGAAGCACCTATGGACATGTCCAGAGAGCTATGATGATAGTCCTCATATAATTGATAACTGTGGTCCCTGACCAATTGTTCTATTATTTGGACAATCCACTACCCGTCTCTTTTTTATTCTCCTGCTCTCAATATTATTAATATTCTTATGCAGTAAAGTCAATTCTGAATGTACTTTAAGCGTACTTTATTACATTTTCTAGGGTTGGTTCAGTCCAGGCCAAGTGTTTGTTTTAGATGAGTACTGTTTTCGATACGGTGTGAGAGGCTGCCACAGAAATCTATGCTACCTGAACGATTTGCTGGAGAGAGCAGAGAAAGGAATTTTAATCGACCCCACACTTGTACATTATAGCTTTGCCTTTTGTGCCTCACATGTCCATGGAAACAGGTACAAACATGTTCTTTATTGTTGATCATTCTAGCACTTAAGGAGGCCATATCGTTGATCATTTTATTACTTGAAAATCATGACAAATCATTTACAGAACGTAGCCATCAACCACAGTAAATGAGTCATGATTTTCTAGGCACCACTTATACGTTCAGCAGTTCGTCATTGCTTTCTGAACGGTGTGGTCTATTTTTACCGTTCATAAAAATCCCACTGAAACTAATTTGCTTCCAAACCGCCTACCATGAAGTTTGAACCAGGTACACTTGAGTTGTGATCGAGTTCACTACCGCTTAAGCTATAGACGCTCACGTTCTATCACCTAAGGGTGCTATATTGTTGATTGTTCTATCACCTAACTAATTTGCTACATAGTTTTTTTGGCCTCTAGACGGAATCAATTTTTTTTAGTTCCAACAAATATTGCACTCATAGTTTAGCAAAACTAAAATATTGTTTCTAAATATGATTTTCAGTAGGACTTATTATATATCAAATTGAGACAAATGGAACAGTTTCACAAAATATTTTCTGTATTAGCAAATATAACGCAGTGTTAACTATGCAGGAAACATATTAGCATTCATTCAAAATAAAAATTGAAATTGAGAGAACAAAAATCCAACTTACCAAGGGTCTTGATGAACAAGTTGAATAGGTTGAATAAATAAATCTGACTGAAGGCGACTGCTCTTTATTTTAGTAATCCATTTATGAATACATAAACATTAAGAAAAGTGTGAATGGGTACATTTTTTATTAGTTTCAGTTTGGAATATTATTATTTTTTATAACTGTTTACAAACTATTATCATGACTATTCATGAAAGTTTTTTTGTCACAAGGTAACTTAGAACGAATGTTAAACTTGGTTACACTTCTATTTTTGTAAAAATCACTGATGATATGCGTTGGTTATTTTTACACTTCACTTTTAAGTAGTACCGGTTAATATAAAAGTAAAAGGAGCAGAAAGTAATGAAAAAGCAATGAAATAGTACAACGACATTCAAGTGAAATTTCATCAATGCAATAAGCCATTTTGTGCATTCAAATGTTTCGTATGAAAGTCAGTTAATGATGCCATATTATTGATCATTGTTTCACTTATGGTCTGTCACCTGGTCAAACTTTGAAGTCTTCCAACTTCTGAGTTCTGGTCATTGGGCATGGCACATTCAGGTGTCATCTGAAAGCTGATTGGTTAAAGACAACATACCAGGTCTGGAAAAGGCATTCAGTGTGAATACTTTTGTCAAAATTGGGGGATCTGGACTGTGTGGATGATTTTGCCTTGCTCTTACACATACTACAAGATATACAGGAAAAAAATGGATGCTCTGGCAGCGAGTCAGTCTTGAAATCAGCCAAGAGAAGACAAAAGTGCTACTAATCAACCTACAGAAAAATTAGATATTGATTCAGGAAATAACTATAGAGGATGTTGGTGGATTTGTCTACCTCTGAAATAAGATAAGTAGGCAGACAATGAATTGAATCCTTACAGGTGTCAACATTTTACAGAATTACATTCATATTTCATTCTATGACACATCAGGGTCAATGACAAGAGATCGAACATGCTGACTGGCTCTGCCACCATATTGGGAGGTCAGATAGTGGATAGAGCTGACATTCTGAACACTCTCATAAAGTGTGGCCACAAGGAGGATTTTCATCTAAACCAATCCACATCATTAGCTAGATTTTCAAGATCTTTGATTGAAGATTGGAGTGGCCAGGAATGAACAGCACAACCGGTATATCAGTAGACTCATCAGTCAACATCGAATTGGTACGGTAGGCGCTGGACTCTGTTGGAGACTTTATGAAGGAGATAGGAGCAGTTATGAATATGTTTGATTGATTGATAGGACCATCATCATTGCACTTCGATGAGTAACCATGTGTGCTCTGATTTCTTTCTTACACAGGAAGATCTCAGCGGTAGTGCACAAACTCCATAGCACCGGTGAGGGTCCCGATGTAATTCTGAAGATGGGAAAAAAATTTGGTATAATTTTTTTTAAATCTTGCTAATGAGTTATGCCTGGGCAGTGGCTTTCCATCCCTGGGTGAAATCCCACTTCAAGAGGTAGAATCATACACATATTTGGGCAGCAACGTAGACAAAGAGAGTGGATATTAAAATAAGAATACAGAAGGCAAGAGGAGCTTTCATTGCACTGGGAAACATTTGGAAGTCTAAAGAAATCAAATCTATAACAACAAATTTGGATATTTAATTCTAATGTTAAAGCAGTTCTACTGTATGGGTCAGAAACATGGAGAACAATTAAAACAATAGCGCATAAATTGCAAACATTCATCAACTGGTGTCTGCGCAGAATAGAGGAAATAAGATGGTATGATAGGGTCACAAATGAGAAACTTATGGAGAGAACAAGACAGATTCCAGTGAATGAACAGGTTAAAAAAGACGCTGGCGCTGGATAGGACACACTTTGCGAAACCGGAGGGGAATATAACAAGAAGGGTCCTTGCCTGGAACCCGCAGGGACAGCGAAAGAAGGAGAGGCTGAGAAATACATGGAGACGAGATTTGGAGGCGGAGATCAACAATATAAAGAAGAGCTGGAGGGAGCTGCAGATAGGAAGACTTGGCATGAGTTGGTTGAGGGCCTTTGCCCCAATCCGGGTTAAAAAGGCAAAGAGAGAGAGGTTTTCCAGCCTGCGCTTCTCAATGTTGAACTACCAATGGTTATTTTTGCGTGCTCAAATTGAACATGTGACCTATGTTTTATCATCCATCTCCGATAGGACTAGCAACTCGATCTCTTCTACACCGAGATCAGGGAGTTCTGGAAAAATATCCTAATGGTTTCACGAGTGGCATGAGTAGTAAATGAGTAGTAAATGAAATGAGTAGTAAGCACCTAACATCTACGCCACAGGGACCCCCCATGCTATGGGCATGTCCGAAGTGCAATGAAGATATTCCAAACTGAAGCCAGCAGAGTCACTTTCATTTTCAACCCTTGAAATCTCACATACTGTATTCTGTTGTCTTTATTTTACAAGGCCTGATGGAATCGGCACAGTATTGCAGGCAGAGAGAATCACATTTGATGAGATTAAGGAGCGGCTGAGGGTTCTTCTGGAGAACCAAATCACTCATTTTCGGTAAGAAAGATGTTTAACAATAATTTGTTTTCTTTTCTCTTTCAAGTTTGTTAGTATAAGACTTATATTAAATCTATCGAACGGGTTACGGTTTTGGAGTTACATGTTGTACAAGCAGAACTGGATTACTGAAGGACAGAATGAGGACTGTTTTTAATAAGTGAACCAAAGAAACCATCAGTATGCTATGTTATGTTATGTGATTGATGTCATGGCACATTGTACATTCCCATTCATGCTCTGTCCTCTGCCGCAGCACCCATCCCAAAGTCCACTTGCTCACTGTACCCAAGAGAAGTTGATTAGTGTCAGTATGCATACCCTTTGATATCTGTAGGGTGAGACTGAGAGCCTATTGGTCTGCCCAGAGTGCTATGATGCGACAGCGGCCACTCCCCGGGCAACGGCTGTGACAGGCCGGCTAAACCAAGCATGGGTAACCGATTCGGTATTAAACCAATTGGGAATCCAGGTATGCCAACCCTGCATGCGAAGACTGGACTCGGCAGATTGTGCGGAAGAAACTATACTCTGGTTCAAAGGACAAGAAGGCGTCTGCCAGCAATACGATGCAGAGCGTAGTGAGCATGGCCAGGCACGTAGAACGCCCTGGTCATCCGCTGCATCCAGAACCTTCTCCAGCTGTCTCGACTTTGTCCTGCCACTGGACACAGAAGGAATTGGCAGAGAGTGAGATCGACGGACTCGCAACTCTTTCTCACTTTAAACAAAATCATCGCGCAAGTCACCATTTCCCTTGGATGAAAATTTGTGTGGTCATCATCACCCGTGATGGCGACCATCATCATCATCATCATATCAGTTCAGTAACAATAGCTAATAGTGTGATATTTAGTGATGGTGTTTGTGGTGATCGGTGATAGTGGGGCTGGTGTTGATTGATGATAGAGTTGGTCATAAGAGACACTGGAGATTGTTATCTAAGGGTGTTGAACACCTATGGGTCTGCCGGGTGTGCAATGATGTCAGTTTAGTAAACAATAACTATACAAGGATGTATCCAGTCCACCGCCACTTTTTTCTATTTATCTCCCAGCCTCGTCGGTTTCAGTTTGTAATATCTTCATTGCACTCCGAACATATCCATTGGTGTTCCGATCTCCTTTGCAATATCTCCAACGTCTAGTGACTAACTGTACCAGTTCGATTTTGATTGATTAGCATACCCATATATCTGTTGTGCTGTTATTTTCAGGCCACTCCAATCATCAATCCCAGTTCTTGCAATCTCTCAGTTGACGTGGATTGGTTTAAATAAAAATCTTCTTTTGCGGCCACACTCTATGAGGGTGTTCAAAATGTCAGTCCTATCCATTGGCTGGCCCTTTGACATGGTGACAAGGCCAGCCAGCCAGCCTGCTGTCTCATTGCCAACGATACCCATGTGCCCTGGAGCGATGATAAGTGTAATTTCGCAAATTGTTGACGCTTGTCGTGATTCAATCATTTGCCTTGAATAAATAGCCTAGTTGTTTAGCAAAGCAAATATTAACGCCAACAAATAAAGAAACTTGGCTGAACAGATGGGCCATAAGAGACATGGGAAGAGAGGATTACAGACATGGCCAGCCCTAACCTTAATGACAACATTGACCACCTTACAAGAAGAGATCAGAGCACCATTTTTAGACTTCGAATCTAACACTTAATAATCCCTTGAACAAAATTCAACCACAACACACTCCAGAGTGCCAGCTGTGTGCACATCATCATGAAACCGTTACCACCACCACCTCTTCAGGTGCCAAGCATTAGATGACGTCAGAAACATCCTCCTTCCTCCAAAGCCATATAAAGGGAATACATTATACGAAACAAAAGAACAACTTACAAACACATGCAGCTACCACTGCATAGCACTGGGCTGAAGGCAGCTGGATCATTGAAGAAGAAGTGTTTATGTTGTGAGATTTGTTACCTAACCGTGTGTCCAATCTATCGCTACTTTTTTTCTATTGTATCCCCCAGCCTCGTTGATTTTACTTCTCACATATACCATCACACACATATTTTTACAGGTATTGCTTCCTTTTTGGGCGACCGGAAGGTGCATTGAAGGCTACTCTTTCACTTCTAGAACGAGTGAGTATATTTTTCATTTCATGCTAGTTATCTGCGATGGTATAATAGGACCACAAACATGGAACTGGGGGATAGAGCAGAACAACGGCAGATGGAACAAGAAATAATGGGCAGACGGTGGCGATGGATAGGACACACACTGGGTAGACCCTTTGACAGCATCATGAGACAGGCCTTCCAATGGAACACAATTTGTATGGGAGCCAAGCCTGAGAGCGATTGTACGTTGTGCCAGTTATGCACTTACAAGTAGACTAGCACATACAATTTCTGCTGCAATCGCCCAAACCAAGGCATATATGTGGGTTACTGTGGATAAGAGACATCCACTGCACAAGAACACTAATGATAAGGGCACGAGAATCAAGCGTAGCATGTCGTGGATGGTCCAGGCTGAGAGAACAATTGGCCAGGTGACTACTGTTGTAACCTACCAAAAGGGGAAGAATGGATCCCAATATACCGCCCGAGTGGTTACCAGTGCCCAAATTTGGGGTGTAAAGAATAGAACCACTGTTACCTGCCATGCATGTCGTAAGAGGCTACTAAGGAGGTTTGGCTGAAATCGGATGCACATGTCCTAAACTTGTAGAAATCTATGCTTTTAGGGGCCTACCAAACCAATGTGCAACGTATACACGTTCTTGGCAAAGATCAAACATATCACAAAGAGTGATTAAAATTGGTCATAAAGAACGAACGCGAAGAAGAAGAAGAAAGAAAGGATCCCAATAGATGGTAGCATGACCAACTATCTCAACGTTATCATTACTCTTGGAAGAGAATGTAGAGATTGGGGCAACATGAAGGCTGATCTCGCAGTTAAGCAGCTGATAGAAGATAATGCAAGGGATGATGATGTTGTTGTATATACCGATGGGTCGGTTCAACGTGGTGAGAAGTCCGGCTGGGGTTTCTTGGCTAATGCGCATGGTAGGGTTGTTGCAGAGCGAAGTGGGACATACAGGACAACTACTTCTAGTATGAGGATGGAGGTTGAGGCAGTTACTGCTGCCTTCCATTGTATCTCTGGGACTTCATTTACTGGGGCCGTTGTTGTATCTGATTATCAGTCGATGCTTCACAAGATCCAGAAGGACAGGTTTCGGTATAAGTGGATGTCGTCTATAGAAGTTTCTAACCTCCAGAGGCTTAATTGGATATACTGTCCTGGGCATGCGGGTGTTTACGGTAATGAGAGAGCGGGCAGGCTTGCATCAACAGCATCGATTGTTGGGGAGTTGAAAATGGATAAGGGGATATTCTTCGTTTCTTCGCGACTTCTATTGGATGAGGACACTAAAATCGATGTTGAATCGATCAAGCGATTTAAGCAGTTTGGAGCTACCCGTTGTACAAGTCAAACTGGAGCCTGAGAGGCAGAGTGAGAGGTGTGTTTAATCAGCGAGCCACGGGAACCATCAGCATGCATACTCTTTTATGTCTGTTGGGGGAGACTGGGCACCTATGGGTCTGCCTGGAGTGCAATGACGTCAGTTTAGTAACCAATAACCAATAAAATTTCTGCTACTTTTTTAATTTACTTACTAAGGTACCTTCCCTAGGCCCATACCTCAGTCGCCACTGTGACCTACAAGGCATGTCATAAAAGGCGACTGAAATAGAGGCCTAGGGAAGGTTCCTAGTACATAAAAGTGTCGCAGAAAACGTATGTGCTGGCCTACTTGTAGACGCATAACTGGCACAACGTACACTAGCTCTTAGGCTCAGTTTATATACAAATCACACGGAGTGGTAAACAAGTGGTTGACATGGAGTGTTCGAAGATTTTTTCCTTGCTGGCCCCGCCAATACACAGGCAAATTAACTAATGAGAACTAACTCCCAGTGAATGAGAAGTCAGAAAAACAAAATTGTATAGTTTCCTATTTTGTTGTTTAATTATCTAATCTTTGTTGTATGTCATTGTTGTACAGGTTCTAATGAAGGATATAGTCACGCCTGTACCGCCAGAGGAAGTTCGACAAGTCATCAAGAAATGTCTAGAGAACGCTGCTCTAGTTAACTACACCAGAATCTCTGAATATGCAAAAATTGAAGGTAAAACACACCGCCCCATGCATGCATACACCAACAAACAACACAAATAGTTAAGCAACCTTAACTCTAAGTGGACCAGGGCAGAAGCCATGTTTTTACAAGCCATTTGTTTTTAGAATAATAAACGCCCTTTAATGTGACGTTTGGTCCACAAGGAGTTAATAGAATATTCTTGAAGTAATAGAATTTTCTTGAAGGATCTGTTTCACCCTACTATCTACACATTTTTTATCCTGACGCTGTGAATCAAAACAGGATTGAAGAAAAGAAATATCTGTACATTTATTCAGTTTCTTCTTCGAATGCTTCATATTTAACACTTGTTAAATCACTCTTTGTGACTTGTATGTAATCTAAGCCTAAGAGCAATTGTACGCTGTGCCAGTTATGCGCCTACAAGTAGCCCAGCACATCCGATTTCTGCTACGCTTTTTATTTACTAGAGTAGCTTCCTAAGCCCCTACCGTAGTCACCTCTTACAACATGCCTGTAGGTCGCAGTGATACTATTCTTTGCCTCCTTGTGAGCCCGGCAACTACAGGCGATTTATTCATTTACAAAAATGTTTTTACAAGGAATATTTTGTACTTTAAAATAAAGCAGATGTGTGTGTTCATGCTATCTAGCTTGATATAGACAAGAACATGTTAATATGTTTTAAGATAAAGGGTATTCTCTATCTCAGTTGTGCAAGTTATGCATACCAATAGGTGCGGCAAGATGGGAAAACCATGAGAGACTCCCCGGTAGATACATCAACCAACACAGAATGGGGGTTGTTAGTCTAAACACACTGAAATACATGCTTGGGAGGTGATCGGAGAAATTATGAACATGCCTGATGTGCGTGGAAGATGATACTCAAAGGAATGATGTTTATATAAAATACAGACCTGAATGGTGAGGGGCACTGGTTATAAGGAAAGCTGGTCTTGATGCAAAAATTGGTCAGATACATCATATTGCAGTGCAAGGGCATAACCACTTAACCACAGAGACCCTCAATATAGCAAGAGAATATGAACACCATCATCCAAAAGAGATGATGTAGATGGATCATTGAACATGTGATATACACAGAAACTAACTTTGTTACAAAAACTGCACTGATATGGACACCAGAGAGTAAACAAAAATGGGGAAGATCCAAAATGACCTGGAGGAGAACAGTAGAACAAGAACTGAAAGAAAGGAATCATAGCTGGAGCATAATACAGAGGACGGCCAAGAACAGAGAAGAATGTTTGGCATTTGTTGCTGCCTCAAGTGTTTAAGGCGTCAAAAGAATGAGAGAGTCTCGCTATGCACATAAAATTCTGTAACTTCTGTTTCCCTACTCGTATAAACATCAACAAATATAATCTCTATCCCTTTCTATATAACATGTTTGTTACATATAATTGTTATATAACAATATTTGTTGCTGCCTTAAGCAATGGTGGTGTCACAAACTAGAGAGATTGAGAGAGTCTTGCTGTTCACATAAACATTCTGTTTCCTTACTCATATAAACTTATCTAATATAATCTCTATTCCTGTTCATATAGCATATATGTTGCATATATTTGTTGTATAACAACATTTGTTGCATACTCACATAAAACCATCATCTCTTTATCTTGGGCACACAGGCCGTAAAAAAGGTGACAAAAATGGATTTCTTAATCTTGCCATTTTGATGTGTAGATTTACAGTCTTTGTGGTTACAGCACTTGCTTGTAGAATTTGGTTTATTAAAGAAAAATAATTTAGCATTGACTGGTACATAGACGATATGTTCTGTTTGATGTAACATTGACTGGTACATAGATAATATGTTCTGTTTGATGTAGCATTGACTGGTACATAGACAATATGTTCTGTTTGATGTAGTATTGACCAGTACATAGATATGTTCTGTTTGATGTAGCATTGACTGGTACATAGATATGTTCTGTTTGATGTAGCATTGACTGGTACATAGATATGTTCTGTTTGATGTAGCATTGACTGGTACATAGATGATAGTTCTATTTGATGTAGCATTGACTGGTACATAGATATGTTCTGTTTGATGTAGCATTGACTGGTACATAGATATGTTCTGTTTGATGTAGCATTGACTGGTACATAGATATATTCTGTTTGATGTAGCATTGACTGGTACATAGACGATATGTTCTGTATGATGTGGTATTGACTGGTACATAGACGATATGTTCTGTTTGATGTAGCATTGACTGGTACATAGATATGTTCTGTTTGATGCAGCATTGACTTGCACATCGATATGTTCTGTTTGATGTAGCATTGACTGGTACATAGACGATATGTTCCTTTTGATGTATCATTGACAGTAAGTTAGATTTTCTGTTTGTTCCACAATGTACACATTTACAGATGTAGTGTGTCTATTATGTTGTTGAACGTACACTGAAACACACACAGAATCACTTCTAATGTTATTGTTTTCAAATATATGTTTTAATTGCATTTTTTCAGTCTACTTTTATGTGAGCATTTTTTTCTTATCTCATATCAAGTAAACAGTGTAGAATGTCTCTAACATACCAACTATCGGTGTCAAAATAACACTATTTATAAAAAAGTGTTTAGTTACTTTTCTTTGATTCCAACTTTGTCCTACCAGTGTCAAATTTGACACAACAGCAAATGAACAAAATATATACCTATGAAGTAGGAGAAAGCTTGCCTGAATGGCAAGGGACACTGATAAGGAAAGCAAGCATTCACGTAAAAATCAGTCAGAAGCGGTGTACTAGTTGCCCTGAACTGCACCTGAATTCATAGCGGGTGGACAAGAAGAAGAACAAAATATATAAACACTGATATAACACAACAATGGAGACTCATCTGACCTTGGTGCCCGCCTGCCCAGCGCGCTGGACTGCGGGTGACTAGAGTCTTCTGTGCGTGCGGGTTCAATTCCGCAGGCTGGCAGAAAAGCCACAGGTTCCCCAGATTCACAGTGTTTGTGGCATCGAACCGAAGGGTTACATGTCCATGGCACCGAGCCGAAGAGCTGAAAGCTCAAGTGCTTCTGGATCAGAGAAAAAATAAAAATCTGACCCTGGAACGCAAGTTAAAGCTCCTACCCCTACACTCGACTACGAGAGTGGACAACCAACTGCATCATCCACCTGGGAAAAGAAGACAATAGACAATGATAAAAGAAAAATGACAACAGAGTTGAAATTTCTGGGAAAATATCGGGAATAAAAAGGAGAGATAAGATCGAAATTTGAGATTTGGTAGAAACAACACCAGTGCTAGAACATATTAAGAAACAATAAACCAACTGGTTCAGTCATGTAACACGATTACCATCCAGCAGTACACCACAATGTACACTACTATTCAGATACAATGTTTCAAAGTAAAAGGTCTCCCATGCAAAGAATGGACCTCAAAAATATTAAGAAGCGATAAGAAACACTATATGCAAGGTGGCACTCAAGGGCACTTGCCAGAACTTTTTGCATACTCTGAATGCTGAAAGGTGCACAAGAATAAAGGAAAGAATAAGCTAATTTTCTTATTTAGTTTTCTTCTATGTAACAAAATATTCAAGATATTCAGTTCAACTGTGAAATCTGTGTTTCTGTATGGCTCGGAAACGTGTCGAGTCACCAAGTTAAATACAAATAAGATTCAGATCTTTGTCAGCGGATGTCTTCGGCAGATTCTCAGATTGAGATGGTATGACAGAGTTGCAAACACAGACCTATGTATAAGAACAGGACAGGAACCCATGATGACCCAGGTTAAGAGGAGAAAATGGCGATGGGTCTGGCATACCCTATGAAAAACACAATCAAGTGTCACTAGACAAGCACTTGAGTAGACCTCACAAGAAAAATGAAAAAGAGGACATCCTAAATGGACTTGGAGACAGAGTCTTCTTGAGGAACTAAAGGGTGCTCGACTTTCCTGGGAGACCATAAAGAAAACAGTGAGAGATTGGGAAAAGGTGCAAACAACTGTTGAGGTCCTATGCTCCAGAAGAAATGGAGAGGAATAAGTCAAGTATACAACAAAATGATAACATTTCTGGTATTTTTCTATGAAAATGTTACTGTAAGACTTCGAAATGTAAGCAAATCAGTGAACCATATTTTTTTATTACAATGACCTGTTACAATTTTATGCATGAGAAATTTGTTTTTACAGTGAGAATGAATGTACTAGGTTGTTGTAGTTGTTCTTAGAACCCAAAGAAATGTTCACTTTGCACTCTTGGTTGATTTGTTGATTGTACTATCATCGTTGCATTTCTGTGAATTAACATGTTTGGGGGACTGTTGCATAGAGGTTAGGAGTTCACCTCTCGTTTCAAAGTTACTCGGTTCGCTCCAAAGGTACTCGGATCACTTCCTTGTGGGGCCATCAGGATATTTGTCTAGAAATCCCTGATCTCAGTGTATGTGAGATTGAGTTCCTAGTCCTATCGGAGACGGACAATAAAACATGGATCCCATGTTCAATTTGAGCACAAAAAAGCACCTTTGGCAGCTAAAAATCGAGACGAGCAGGCTGGAAAGCCACTGCCAAAGCAAATTTCATTAGAAAAGATTAAAAATAAAATTCCTACAAAATATTCTCATCATCTTCTGAATTACATAAGGAACCCTCACAGGTACTACAGAGTTCATTCACTGCCGGTGAAACCTTCCTGTGTAAAAAATAGATCAGAGCTCACATGGTTACTCACTGAAGTGCAATAATGATGGACCAATCAATCGATCAAACCATGCATGCTTCAATCTCTTTCTTACGCAGCAAGATCTCAGCGACATTGTACAACTTTCCGAGACCCATAGAAAGTCCCTGGTGTAATTTTGAGAATGGTTTAAGTCTGGAAATTGTGTTATGTCCGGACAACAGATTATCAGCTTACTCCTTTCGAACTCAAAGGGTTCTTTAATGTACCCTGCTTGAGCACAGGTTCTTTCCTTTACCATCGGTTTCTGATAGGAACTTGTTCTCACTATGTTGATATTAAGGATTACTGGCAAATATTCTGACCACCCCACATGGGGTTCGAACCGAGTACTTTTAAAGTACAAAGCACCCCTGAAATCGGAGAAGACACGGCACACCTGTTTTGCGGGGACACTGATAAAAAGGAAAGCAAGCCTTCAGTTAAAATAGCACTGCATTTGGCCAATAGTCTAATAATGTTATCAACTTTGCTATTGGTGTTCCACCTCATGGTATGAAAATGTGTTGTTTACTTGACTTGACAGTTTTTTGCTAATTATAGTAACTGTTTTTGTTTTTCATTGAACTCTTTTGTGAGTTTTTGTTGCATTTTTGGCTGAAGTATTCAACTTTCCAATCGGCTTATTTACAGATGTACAGATGATGTCTGCGATTGAGACTCTTATTTATGTATGCATTCTTCTAACTTTTCTACTTCTTTCGCACATTTAATTTTAGTACAGCAGTTTGTGGATTCTGGTTGCAAACATCATTTGGGAATTATTTTTGGTTGTTGTTGTTGCAAATTTGTTATATATATATCTGGTTCCTTGTGTGCGTTAGTTCTTATCAACCAAGTTAACTAATTTATGTGATTTGAGGCGAGAACGTAAGTTGAACCCTGATATACCCATGCAGCATGTAGGACAGGCTCATCCTTCTTCTTCGAACGTTCTATATCGACACTTGTTAACCACTCTGTGTGATTTGTATGTAGTCTGAGCCTAAGAGCGATTGTACGTTGTGCCAGTAATGCGACTACAAGTAGGCCAGCACATCCTATTTCTGCTATGCTTTTAATTTACTAGGGTAGCTTCCCTAGGCTCTACCTCAGTTGCCTCTTACGACATGCCTTGTAGGTCACAGTAGTATTATTATGTGCTTCCCTCGCGGGCCCCGGCATAACACAGGCGGACTGGTTACAAGATTGCAAAAGTATTGATATAAGGGGAGACTGCAGTAAAATTATGGAAAATGGCAAAACACGTAATAACAAAGTACTGTAGTTTTACAAAAACAAGGACAATAGACAGCAACTTTTCAACCAAAAGGCATTTATCAAGCAAACGATACAACAGGAGTGACGAATTTCACAGCACACTACATATAGACTACAACAGAGATGTATTCCAACAGGCATAAAATGAAAATCTATAACTAAAAACGAATAATGAAATAAATGCAGAAAAACTAGAAGTGGAAAATGAAGAGAAACAATAGAAAATCAAGTAAATATATAACTTATATACATTTAACATATACACAAAAAATATGGAGCATGAGAAGAGAAGTACTAAGAAGCATAGGAATGTAGAGCATGAGTCCATGAGGTTGCAGGGTACCATATAAAGAAATAAAACGATTCTCCAGAGCAAATCGACTACGATCATCAGAGGAACATGATCAAATGGCCGTGACCTGGATGTTGCGATCTCCCAAATGGTCAGTTCCATTGAAATGGGTGGCTACAGGGGTCACAGAGTGTTGGCGTATATCGCGAAAGTGTTGGCCGAAACGGTCACTAATCCTGTTTCGTCTATATATACCTTGTCACACCGCTTGCAAGTAAAGGTGTAGATTATTTTGCGGGACTCGCATGTCAGATTGCAAAAGTAGGAAGATCATATTCCTGGAAATGCTAGAAAAAAAATTGCAAAATAATGTTTTCTTCAGATATAACTAACATTAAGCAGGAAGAATCAAATAGAGCACCTTGAATGTATGACAAAATATTCACAAAATAGATGAGACTGCAGTAAAACTATTTGATTGGCAAAACACGTAATCACAAAGTACTGTAGTTTTACAAATTACAAAAACAATGACAAAATACAGCACGTTTCGACCAACAAGGCCTTTATCAAGCAAGCGAACAACAGGAGTGACAAATTTAAAAAAACAAATGGACAACCAAATACAAACGTTTCTAATGAAAATCTGGGAATAAAAACGAATAACGAAATAAATGTAACACAAAAACACACATAAAAACTAGAAATAGAACGGAAGAGTAGACGAGAACAGTGAAAAATCGAGTAAATATATAACTTGAATACATGCAACATATACCCATATAGATTACAAGTCATGGGAAGAGAAAGTACTAAGAAGCATAGGAATGTAATCGTTGAGCCCACGTGGTCGCAAGATACATAATGGAGAATCAGTTGATTTCTTTGTATGGTACCTTGCGACCACGTGGGCTCAATGTTTACATTCTATGCTTCTTAGACTTTCTTTCCTATGCCTTGTAATCTATATGAGTATATGTTGCATGTATTCAAGTTATATATTTCTCGATTTTCATGTTTCTCTTCCGTTCTATTTCTAGTTTTTATGTGTGTTTGTGTTACATTTATTTCATTATTGTTTTTATTCCCAGATTTGTTAGAAAGCGTTGTTTTGGTACATTTGTTTTTTTAATTTGTCACTCCTGTTGTCGTTTTCGATAAAGGCCTTGTTGGTCAAACGCTTGCTGTATTTGTCATTGTTTTGTAATTTGTAAAACTACAGTACTTTGTGATTACGTGTTTTGCAAATGTATGACACAGACTTCATGGCACTGTGCTGGACAGCTCTGCTGTACACAATACAATGATTTACTTCTCTTCTTCTTCTCCTCTACCATTTACTTCTTTATAGAAGTGGGGCGGAGGACATAGTGATCTTGTGTGTGCTTGTTTTAAGGTACTTTGTAAGCTGATATTCATTTTCGTAAGACTGTTCTTGATGCCATCACTCCATCTTTTGCATGGTCTTCCTCTTGCTTTGTACTCATTATACTTTTTCTGTGTGCATCTCTGTGGTAGGCGATACAGGAATTCTTGTCAGGTGTCCAAACGAATGATTTACTGCGATTGAAAAAAACAGTATAAAACATGAACACTTCCCCTTGCTGATGTTCTAGAAAATAAGTAAAGTCCATAACCTGTTAGGGTCGTAGGGGTGTCACTGTGGAGACATCTGCACAAAAAGCACGCCATGAGTCTGTCTTCAACTCCTCGAGCAAGTGTGGAGAAACTCTGTCCTGACCAGCTCTTGATGTTGTCAAACCAGGATTTTCTCTGCCCTCCTGTCCTTCTGCCACCCTCAACTGTTCCCTGTAGGATAATCTTGGAGAGTGAGCCATGTCTCATCACATGCCCGAACCACGCAAGTTTACGCCTTTTCACGATTGTTAAGAGTGGCACTTATCGACCTGCAAGGTTGATTATTTGGTCTCTTACATAGATGTTCATCTTATGTTCTATGTAACTAATACGTAGTACATGTTTGTAACACTTATATTCGAAGGCCTGGATTCTTCGCTCCAGCTCTGCATTGAGCGTCCAGCTCTCACAAGCGTGCAAACGAATGGATAGCACCATTCTAGAATACAACTTTATATCTCTCTATTCTTTGTTATTTTTTACTTGGCACTGCACTTGTCATTTTATTGAATATATTTATTGTTTGCACAAATAAAGTCACTGTTTTCAAGTTTATTAATTTTATCAGCCATCAACAGGGTGTTTTCTAAAAAATGAACTTTCGTGATAGATAATAATATAGACAAAACTATTCTCTATTCTGAGCAACTCTTTCAGTCTTCTCTGTGGAATTGAGTCTGATATTGCATGCATCTCTCAGTACAGTTCATTTCATGGTTTCTCTAGGGCATCCTTCTTCTCCGTCAAACATTCCACATCGACCACTTGTTAACCACTCTGTGTGATTTGTAAGTGATCTGAGCCTAAGATCGATTGTACCATGTGCCAGTTATGCGCCTACAAGTAGGCCAGCACATCCAATTTCTACGATGCTTTTTATTTACAAGGGTAGCTTCCCTAGGTCCTACATCGAAAAAGGGTGGAGACTGCAGTAAAACTTGGAAAAATAGGTAAACACGTAAAAACAAAGTACTAGAGTTTTACAAAATACATAAACAGTGACGATAAACAGCAACGTTTCGACCAAAGGCCTTTATCAAGCAAACAATACAACAAGAATGCAATTTGAAACACTACAAATGGACGATTACATGTGGAAACATAAACCTATCTGATGAAAATCTGGGAATAAAAACTAACAACGAAATGTGTTATTCCCAGATTTTCATCAGATAGGTTTATGTTTCCACATGTAATCGTCCATTTGTAGTGTTCCTCAAATTGTCATTCTTGTTATTGTTTGCTTGATAAAGGCCTTTGTCAAACGTTGCTGTTTATCACTGTTTATGTATTTTGTAAAACTGTAGTACTTTGTTTTTCGTGTTTATAGGTCCTACATCAGTCGCCTTTACAACATGCCTTGTAGGTTGCAGTGGTACTATTTTTGCTTCCTTGAAGACCCGGTACCACACGGCACCTAGGGCATCCATTCTTTCTTGAACAATTTCTCTCCCACTTCAGTGGCTGCTTTATAATTCTTTGATAATATCTTCTCAGAGTATGCTCAACAATTCTCCACCTTCTTTCTTAAAACAGTTGTTACTTGTGGTTCACCAGACATTTCTCTGATTTCATCCCATTTTATGTTAATTTTGTTCGCAGACATCTATTTTCAAATGCATTCAACTTGCTTTCTGTATCTTTAGTCATTTTCCAACTCTCTCTGGCAAATGTTGAAATTGATACAACATTGGAATTGAAAATTTGTAATTTAGTTTTAAAACTTTATAACTTTGTTCCATATTTATGTTGACACTTAACACGATAATGAAAAGTCACAAAATTGTTTACTTTAATAACTTGTTTACAAATATCAAACTGATGGAAAATTGAAGACAAATTTATACTACTCACAAGTTGCTCCATGTAGAGGTTCAAATTGTTAGTGTTCATACTATTTTTTCACATATTATTTCACATATTGTTTTTTCAACTTATATTTTTAATAGTGTTATTATTAGTTTAGAAAGAAAAGCAAGACACTGGGCAACAACCGATAACAGTGTGACAACAAAAGAAAGAAAGAAGTTTATTAGTTCTAATTCAATTTTTAATGTAATTAGTTCAATTTATATTTTTTATATTATTATCTACTCATTGTTTTTCATATATAAGATTATCATTGTTTTTGTATTTTGTAAAACTACAGTACTTCGTTATTACGTGTTTCGCCATTTTACATAGTTTTACTGCAGTCTCCATCTATATTAATATTATTAGTTCCATTTACATGTTTAACTGATTGGCTCCAATTATCCGCTGGGAGCTCTACTATTTATTTGTTTTAGAACGATCTAAAGAAAATTCATTTACCTACAAAATGGTATATTACTCATAAAAATCTGTTAATAATTAAGAAAACTGCAGCAGAATTTGTACATACACTTGCAATGGGAAAATAGGGCATAAATTTAATTCAGCCACACATTGTTTTTCAATTCAGTAGCTAATCAGTTAATGTAAATTATTAGCTCAACTGGCAATTGTTTAATAATATTATTAGTTTAACTGATATTTTTGAATATTATTGCCCACTAGGAGCCTGTGGTAGGTATTTCCACAGTTTATCTAGATATCTGTGTTGTTATTGCACAAGTTTCTCTCTCTATTTTGTTGTTTATAAATATATAAATATATCTATCTTAGCATGTAGATAGATGTGCAGTTACTTACTACACTTTTCAATGTTATATGTATTTCTTTTATGTACCATATTTGTTGTGGCTATGTTTTTATATCCATTGATTGCCCGACTCCCAGCGTACTCATCGGCTCAAGAGAGAGCATGCGCGGGCTCCGAGTTTCGCCACACGAGGTTCCGTGTTCATCTTTCCAGCTTTTCCCATCGGCCGGGAGAGACGAGCATTAATAGTCACTCTGGGAATTCGCTCGTCTGTGTTGCAAGCGGATCCCATCTAGCGTGACTATCTTTGCATCTCTACTTGCACCAGAGTAGCTCTCCCACGGCACCTGCCCTCTTAGCCAGACCGGAATTACCGTCTGTTTCCAGGGCCACCACGAGGAGGTAAGGGCAGGAGATTAGTGCCAGCTCACTAACCTTGTGAGCTGTTGCTTCCTTGCGCCTTTTACCCTGTATGTGATCTGAGCCTAAGAGCGCTGATCCAGTTATGCGCCTACAAGTAGGCCAGCACATCTGATTTCTACTACGCTTTTTATTTACTAGATTAGCTTACTTAGGCCCCTTCCACAGTCGCCTCTTATGACATGCCTTGTTGGTTGCGGTGGTGCTATTCTTTGCTTCCCTTGCGGGCCCCTGCACCACACATACACTGAGATCAGAGATCTCTGGAAAAATATCCAGTTGGCTCCACGAGGGAACCTGGTACCTTTGGCATGAGATAGAGATGAGCACCTAACCTCTGCACCACAGAGTAAATAATATTTACTTGATTTGTCCATCCATTACTGTAGTTGCTTTGTGTCAACTTGTTTCAATTTGTCTGCCAAACTCTTGTTATCCAATATTTAAAAATAAATGTGCTCCATGTTTTTGAATTTGTGGACATGTTTAAGCTTGATGTTGTTGGCATTGTTGTTAAATGGGCATGGTGTTCTGCTGAACTTCAATATTGAATTTATTTCCTGGGAAGATGACACTCAACAACCC
Organism: Arion vulgaris; assembly: GCA_020796225.1. NCBI lineage: Eukaryota > Metazoa > Mollusca > Gastropoda > Stylommatophora > Arionidae > Arion > Arion vulgaris. The sequence continues at coordinate 9,792,148 of CM036773.1, forward strand.
GGGAGAGAAGGTTGTCTAAGAGTAGCTACCTAAAGAAAATAGCAACCTGTTGCCTTGCAGGTCGGCTGGGGACAGCTCAAGGCTGACGGAGAGCGAACCAAGTAAACGCGGGACTAAAACCAGACACATCACTGAAGGATAAGCACCAGAGCTCCAAATGGCGCTGAAGATGTGACTGAAACATACCCATGCTAAGGCTGCATGAATCAGATTTCCACATAAATGAGATTTATGGGGAAATCTGGTACATCAGTCTAAGCGGTGATCGAGAGATATAGAATTTATTTAGCCGTAGTGTGCTAGTATGTTAGAATAAAGTACCAACACAATGTTGGTATTGATATTGGTACATCCGAAAAGAACAACATACTAAATATGAAGAGAGTGATTAATCAACATTGAACTGACGTGTTGGGCTGCTGGATTTGTTGAGGCGGAGATCGGAGCACCTATGGATGTGTCCAGAGTGCTATGATGATGGTTCTCATATAATTGATAGAGAGCCGCGGTAGCGAAGTTGTTAGTGAACTCGCTTCTCATGACTAGTGGTCTGGGTTCAACTCCCGCAGTGCGGGTGGAATTTTCCAGACTGCGCGGCTCTCAGGTCACCCAGCCTCAACTGGGTACCAGACATGCTCTGGGAAAGTAAAGGCGGCGGGTGTGATGCTGACCACATCACCCATCGTGTGCCGACGGTCAATGAAAATACAGGCCTAACACTGTATTGCCCTATATACCACTAGGTATGAAAAGGGTTCCTTTACTTTTTTTTTACTATATAATTGATAACAGATAACCTCCACAAACTAAACTGATTGATTGATTAATAGGACCGTCATCACTGTGTGTCTGTGAGTAACTGTGTGTGCTTTGATCTCTTTCTTACACAGGAAGATCTTAGCGGAATGTATGAATTCCATAGCACCAGCAAAGGGCCCCAATATATAATTTTGAAGATTGTAAAAACTTTTGTACAAATTTAATTTCTTCCTTGCGTGCGGTTTTGTATGCTTGTCTAAACCGTTAGATGGGTTGCCTCTATGAAACTGCATGTCAGTTGGAGTTTACTTTCTTAATATGTGTGTGCACATTTATATTTCTGTATGTGTGTAGTCTACATAGCACAGCTTTTGTGTGCTGGATTCGGTGTCGAACATATAATGTTGTTAATGTCCATACATGTGGTCAGTCATCTATCTATTGATTTTATACTCTTTTAGAGTTTACTCACAATAACTAAGATACAACTGTATTTCATATTTTAGTTGTTGTTTTTTAAAAAATTATCTATTTGTAACCAAGAGTGTAAAAAATAGTGCTGTATCCTTTACAGTTCGTCGCCATCGACCACAGTAATCGAGTTATCGATTTTCTAGGCTCCACTTTTACATCGTGTAGTATGCCAATTCTTTCAGAACAGGGTTTTTATAACCAAGACATGATAATATTTCACATTTTAGTTGTTATAATGTTGGTATTTATTTTTATAACCAAGATAGAGCTATACATCACAGTAAAGTTGTTATAATGTTGATATTTATTTATAACAAAGACAGAGTTATACATAACATTATGGTTGTTATAATGTTGGTATTTATTTATCACCAAAATATTAGTATATTTCACATTTTAGTTGTTATAGTGTTGGTATTTATTTATCAACAAAACAAGTTATACATAACATTATAGTTGTTATAATGTTGGTATTTATTTATCACCAAAATATTAGTATATTTCACATTTTAGTTGTTATAATGTTAGTATTTATTTATAACAAAAAACAGAGTTATACATAACATTATAGTTGTTATATAGTTTGACATTTAATAAAAATCTATTATATTCTGACCATGTCATGTAAGTTACCGAGATCTGACCGCGATTATTTTGTAGATACCAGAAAGTCTTGCACATTTCTTTGACATTACACAGTTATCCAGAAAAGTTAAATAACTCTTTAATTTTCTTATACCTGTGTGTATATATATATAAGCTGTTTTAAAATTGGGAGAGAGTTGTATGAAACAAAACAAAAAGTACATACTGAGTTAAACCAAATATTTGTATGTTAATGTTGAAGACGCTGGTGACTAAATAATTGGTTGGTGGTACGGACAGAGTTAAACTCTAAAGAAGTTGCTAATCTGAAGATGAATTGGGGGTCAATGTGGAAATTGTTACTAACAGTAGTTTTTGTGGGATATTTAAAAAAAAATATGGCAGGGACATTAAACAGCGAAATTAATATTTTCTTGTGCCTTGATGAGAACCTTCTGGTTGATATGTTGTTTCCATTGATTGCTGCTTGTTTCTGACTTTATCAACGCTGATCAGATTATTGACTTTTGCAATGCTTTATATAGTGTTTCCTATACTTTGATTTCTATAAATACCTTGATTCAAGAGGTATGGTCCCTCCATATTAGCCTACCTTATCGTGGCTAATCTAGTGAAGAAAGCAACTACAATGGAACATCTCCACTACATGTTTCCAGAAGACAGCTGGACAAGAATTTACACAGATGGATTGGCAATGGAGGCAACCATGAATGGTGGGGCAGGAGTGTACATTAGGCACCTTGATGCTACTACTGTGTCTCTAGCGGCTCCTACTGGAAGAATATGTTCCAACTACAAAGCAGAACTCTTAGCCCTTCTGATGGCAGCACAGCACATGAATAAGCTGCAAGCACCTGCAGGCAAGATGGTATTTCTTACAGACTCACTGTCAGCTATACAAGCCCTGGAGGCTAAATCCGCTGAAAGCACAGTACAAAACCTAAAAGAGAACTTGCTCAGCTTTCAGAAAAGGCAGAAATTCACTTGCAGTGGATTCCATCTCACTGTGGCATTGCAGGCAATGAGAGTGCCGATGTCTTAGCTAAGGAGGGCAGTGCCAAGAGCAAATTTACCAACCCTTGTCTTTTCAAGAGGTTAAAACCCTCATACAGAGAAAATCTGCAGTAGACTGGAAGACAAACACTGGATATGATTATGGAAAAGACTCCCTCAAAGACCTAAGCAGAACAGACCAGGTCATTATATTTCGACTACGCACGGACACTGCAGACTCAACAAACACTTATATAGACTATGAATAAGTCAAACAGCTCTCTGCCAGTGTCAGCAGGCGGAACAGACACCAGAGCATATCCTGCAAGACTGTCCTCTCCTGTGTGAGCTGAGAAGCAACATGTGGCCACACCCAGTCAACCTGAAAACTAAGCTTTTTGAAAACCTGACAGACCTGAAACTGACTGCCCAGTTTGTGGTCCACAGTAAATTAGCGCATGACCAGAGATCGCTGAAGAAGAAGAGGAATGGTGAGACAAACTGGATGACGGCACTGGTACAGACAAGGATCAGAGAAACACCAGCATTTTTTGCCTGGGCACACAGGAGTCTAGGGGAATGAACAAACTGATAGATATCAGAAGGAAATGCTTCTTCTTCTTTTGTCAGCACACTGTTACCGGGTTGTTAACCCAGTGTCGTGGTTTTATGTATTTGTCTTGCACTTCTCTGGTGACTTGTGTGATGGTTTTCTTAGTCCCCTAGCAGAATTCAACTATGTTATCTATCCACCTTTTCCTCAGTCTTCCTCTCGCCTTCCTTCCTGATATTCTGTTGTGGAAAGCTCCATAGGCAGTTTGGTCTGTTCGCATTCTTACCACATGGCCAAACCACTTCTTTCTCTGTTTTGCTATATAGTTCAAGCACGGTCTTGTTCCAACCATTTCTCTGATGCTGGTATTCGTAATTCTGTCAATTCTTGTGTTGGTGACTTTGCGGAGACATCTCATTTCGCATATTGCTTTTTTCTGTGCATGTGTCTTACTCATTGTCTATGTTTGACATTGGTAACATAGAGTGGGTATGAAGATGCTGTTGATCAAGTGTTGGTTAGCTGTCAGTGAGATTTTTGGATGTCTAAGTAGTGGCGCTAGTTGGTAGGTTATTTTATTTGTTTTCTGGACTCTAGCTTCTATCTCTCTGTCGAATCTTCCATCCTCTATAAATACACTTCCTAGGTACTTGAATTCCTGTACTTGCTCTATTGTACTGCCATTGATGTTGATGTTTAGTGTATTATGTTTCCTTCCTATATTCATTACCTCAGTTTTGGCTATGTTTATGTTCATGTCATATTTTTACAATTGTAATATAAGGTGTCAATATGATGTTGTAGCTCTTGAAGGAACTGCAATGGACGAAATTACATTTTTAATGCATTGAGAGAGTCTTTCCAAACAGAGGAGTTTCAGGATTATGAATTCCAGTCTCTGACCAGATTGAGAGAGATGGTTGTCAATATTGGTACAGTCCGAAAAGAATGACATACCAAATATGCAAAAGATTGATTAATCAACATCGAACTGGCATGTTGTGCTGCTAGATTTGTTGATGCAGAGATCGGAGCATCTCAGGGCACATCCGGAGTGCTATAATGATAGTCCTTTTATAACTGATCCCTCACCTTCACAATTTGTTGCCTTTTTAGACTAAGGATTACATCATGTTTTAGAATGTCTTGTTTATTGTTATTGTCTAAAAATAATATATTGATCTGACTTCCAGAGGTGTTGGCGGAAGATGTTCCTCACAAGAAGAAACTGGATGATATCATGCATCTGGCTGAACTGTGTATTGAAGTTCTGCAACAGAATGAAGAGCACCATGCAGAGGTAACTAGTTGACAACAGTCACAACATTGTATATGACAGAGACCTCCTTCTTCTTTGAATGCTCCATATCAACCACTTGTTAAACCACTCTTTGGGATTTGTATGTGATCTGAGCCTAAGAGCAATTGTATGTTGTGCCAGTTATGCGCCTACAAGTAGGCCTGCACATCCGATTTCTGCTGCGCTTTTTATTTACTAGAGTAGCTTCCTGGGCTCCTACCTCAGTCGCCCCAATGACATTCCTTGTAGTTTGTAGTGTTGTTATTCTTTGCTCCCCTTGTGAGCCCTGGCAACACACAGACGATGACAGAGATAAATGAGTATATGATCAGTTTAAAAAAACACTATTTTTACTGCCTGTATTACTGCAGTTTAGGGCGGTGTAAGACAGGGCCTGAGAAATTTAATGGCTATTGCTATCACCCCGAAACTGTTCAGGTTATGATTTTTGCTTTATTCCTGACATAAAAAACACTTTGTTATTACCAGGATCAAACCCGGGTTTCCCAAATGGGGACCACACTCTAACCCTTTTGGCCAGACACTCTTCACAACATTGTATGGCAGAGATAGATGAGTATATAGTCGGTACCATACAGAAAGTATTCAAATTTCTCTCTGCTTTACCTAGTCTTGTTGTCTTGTCTGTAATTAGTGTAATCTTGATTATAAAGCTAAATGTCTGGTTGTGTGTCACAGAAAAAATGTCAAGTACTGAAGTCATGAAAGTTGGGACATCTTATTCCTGCAGAGTTGTTAATGTCAACGCAACCATTTTTCACTTAATAAAGTGCTTTCTGTACGAGTCTGAGTTAGTTGAGTTGATTCCTTCCTTCCTTCCTTTCATTCACTTGAAATATTGTCTATGTATTCAAAGTTGTCTCTTGTATAAACTTCACTGTCTTTTGTAGCTCACACAGAGGTTGGTGTAGTTTTCTGTGTTGTTTCATTAGGCCAGTGAGTTTGCCTCAGTATATCATTCGGGGCAGTCTTGAAGTATGTACTCTGCAGTTTGATGTGCCTGTACACATGGCTGAATTGCCAGTCTTGAATTATGTATGCATGTGGCTGCAGAGTCGATTGTGTCCTGTTTTAAGGCAGATTAACAACTTGTTCCTATGGATGAGTTGGTTAAAAATTGTTTAATTTTCATAGCATTTCCAGTGAGCCGTTATAGTAGGTTGTTGTATCCACTTTTCTTCTGTCTTCATTTTTTTCCCATCCAGAAGCACTTGAGCTTTCAGCTCTTCGGCTCGGTGCCACAACACCATAAATCTGGGAACCTGAGGCTTTTCTGCCAGTCCACGGAATTCAACCCACACTCACAGAGGGCTAGTCACCCGTAGTCCAACGTGCTACGAACACGCTGGGCAGGTGGGCGATGTCTTTATTTCTAAACCGCTCTCTTCTTGATACTCTCAGCATTCTGTGTAGACACTTTACCTCTTTCGTGCCTAGTTTTTTTCTATCTTTGATGTCAGCGTCCAGGTTTGGCACTGATGATAGTATAATGTTGGGAGAAAGATTTCTACAGTGTTTACACATTTTATTAGTCAAAGCTTGGTTGCTGATATGGAAGTTGATAACATGTGCTTGTGCGCATGCCTAAAAATGTAGGGCTTCAGTGCCAGCTTGACCAAAAATTTGTTCCTGCGATTGGATCGATAGGTTCCTGTTCCTTTACTTGGGGATCTAAATTACAAATACCTCTGAAGTCAGATTAAAGCTCGCCTGAATGGTGAGGTACACGGGTGATATGACAAGCAAATCTCCACACAAAAATCTGTCAGATGCTCCATTTTTTGCCTTTGAATCAAAGCTTGTTAACTAGAAGAAGTTTCATCTGCTGCATTTTCATAAAATTGTTTGTCATTCTAATGCCAGCTGACATTAGAAATTTTTACACTGCAGTATTAATGTATGAATTAGTATTCTGTTCCTAGGAGATTTCTCATTCAATACTCTGTTATAGTCTAGATAACAGCTACGCCTGACATGGTGACCCGGCTATAGCGTTGAAGTGCAGGAGCTAATTCACATCTAGTCAGATGCTCCATGATTGGCCTGAATCAATGCTGAAAATTAAAAATTAGTCAATAAAGAATTAGATTTGTCACTCAAAATATAAAATTCACTGAAATATTTCTTAACTATGTTCATTAAAATTATTAATATGTTAATTTTGTTCTGAATTTTATTTCAATTTTGTACATATGAAACAGTAACCTATCAATTTGACATAATCTTGTCTTATCTGTTGTGGTGGTGGTAGTAATGTTTGGTCTATCTGTTTGTTTAAAATTCCATCTGTTGTTAAGTGGTATTAGTATCTCTGGCTGGCATACTAAGTACAGGAGGAGTAGCTCACTGCATAGTTAGGTAGAATTAAAACAAGTCATTTCAAATATTTCATGAATGGTGTGTGCAACAGTAGTAGTTTTAATAGTAATAGCGGTGGAAGTGGTAGTAGTAGCAGCAGTAATTGTAGTAGTAGTAGTAGCAGTAGCAGCAACAGCAGTAGTAATAGTAGCTCCACAAGTAGTAGCAGTCATATTAGTAGTTGTTGTGGTAGTAATAGTAGCGGTAGTAGTAATAGTAGCTGCAGTAGATGTAGTAGCAGCTGCATTAGGATTAGTAGTAGTAGAGCTAGCAGTAGATGTAGTAGAGCAGCAGCAGTAACTGTTATAATAGTAGTGTACAGCAGTAGTAATAGTAGTAGTATCAGTTGTAGTAGTAGTTGTTGTAACAGTTGTAGTACAGCAGCGAAGTATATAGTAGTAGTAGTTGTAGTACACAGTGAATATATTTGCTTTCAGCTTCAGTGTTATTGTTACCTTGACAACTGTGTGTTTGAAAATATTCTCCAAATCTGCAACACTTTTTATTTACTAGCATAGCTTTCCTATTCCCCTATCTCATTCTCCTCTTACAACATGCTTTGTAGGCCGCAGTGTTACTATTCTTTGCTTCCGATGAGGGCCCGGCACACACGTGCGACAACAATAGTTCATGAAATAAAAGATGCCAACTGCTGTAAGGATCTTAAACAAAAAGGGGGCTAAAGCCGAGGGATTGACTTCATTGCACCAGGACTTACCCAATATGGCTCATTCCCTCTCCGCAGAAATGGCATTCCATCTGCCAAGGTTATTACACAGACTCCATAGCTCCAGCAACAATACTAGAGGCCTCTGAAAAAATACACTTGTGAACAGAGCGACGCAGTCTGGATTTGAACCCATGACCGTCGTAATGCAAGGCAGGGCTTAACCACTTAGCCACAGAGACCCCCAAGCTGATGTATGGATAAGATTAAAAATACTACAAGTTTTACTTTGAAATTTTTCTGAACTAAATGAAAGGCATCCTCTCCAAGTAATGAAGGATTTAGCACCACTTAACATATGAATCCTGAGGTAATATACATCAACAAAGAAATAAAAAGAAGGAGATGGAAGTGGTTGGGACATACATTAAGACTGTAGAAGACCAGACACCCACATGTGACTTTGAAGTGAAATTCAGAAGGCAAGAGGGTTAGGTGCTCGAGTGGTTGCCGGGGTCCATATTGGGTGTAAAAATAGAACCACTGTTAACTGCCACACATGTCTAAGGCGACTAAGGAGGTTGGGTGGGGTTTTCTAGCCCACCCCCTACAAAATACTAGATAGCTACAGAAACCACAATCAAGAAAATTCATACCTCGCCACCCAAGGAAGAAGAAGGACCCCACAAGGAATATGGCCTTGGATAGGTGGGCTGGGAAGGCTTTGGTTGCGGACCTATGCCTTCCTAGGGGTGAAGGGTGAAGAAGAAGGGGGGTAGGGGAAGACCTAAAGAAACTGTACACAGAAAAAAAGAAAAGGTGAGATGACCTGGAATGAACTAAGCTGGCTTGCTCAAGACAGATCTGGTTGGAGTAAATGTGTTAATGCCTTATGCTTCAAGGGAGTTAAGAAGAAGAAATACAGATGAATCCTAATGTTGATTGTGAAACCTGCCCTTGTTTTGCATATTCTTTTTATATTGTTTAAAATTATAGTATTTTGTGAACCTTTTATCCCTTGTTATCATATCCATTTTTGTGATGGGAATTGTTTCTTGGAATTACTGAAATATTTTTTAAAATCTTACTTCCTGTTCCTGTGTTGGTAAAAGTATGTGTTCCTTTTAAATGGCGATATCAACAAATTCCTGTAGCCTTCCTTGAATGTGTTCCTGTAACCCTTCTCTGCCCTTTGGCTAAGATCATAGTGTGATGCCCATTTGATCACTGCCTACATGTAGGAGCTTTCATAGAGCCAATAGGCAACTAAAAATATTTTCAAAATTCTGAGCAGCTCTCATTCATAAGTTACAAGCGTAGCTGAGTCCACCTGCTACGGCACTGATGGTTAAGGCACAACAAAATATTTTTTTAAAAGTGTTACATGCTTAGACTTTGTGGAACGCATAGATTGTGTGACCTGCCTAGTATTCGTTACTTGTCTAACTTGTGCTATGGTGAACATTGGATTTAGTTGTTGCTGTTTTTTTTTGTTTTTTTTAACACATGAAATATGAATAAGTAACGATCCTCTGCAAAATGGAGTGGTATGTTATGTTATGCGATCGACGTCATGGCACATTGGGCATTCCCATTCGTACTCTGTCCTCCGCTGCAGCAGCCATCCAAAAATCCATCTGCTCACCTTAGCCAAGAGAAGTTGATTACTATATCTTCTCTCTCTCCCAAGACAACACTGTCTGGCATGTCCAAACTTAATGCCTAATTCTTGAACTCGTTCCAGTGTCTGAGACTTGCTGATGTCACATAATTGAGAGCGTAAAAATGGAGTGTGGTTAAAACTACAAAAACTGAAAATGAAGGATTGAGTTCAGCGCCGGATTTACCCCCATATCACTTCTTCTTCTTCTTTTGTCGTCACACTGCTACCGGGTTGTTGCCCAGTGTCGTGGTTTTCTGTTTTTGTCTTGCGCTGTTCTGGTGGCTTGTGTGATTGTTATCTTTGCTCTTTCACAGGATGCTGCTACGCCATCTAACCATTTTTTCCGTGGTCTTCCTCTTGCCTTCTTTCCCGATGTTCTGTTGTAGAAGACTCTGTATACTGTGGAGTTTGGATGCATTCTTATTAAGTGGCCAAACCACTTCATTCTTTGTTTATCTATATAATTCAAGCACGGTTTTGTGCCAACTTTCTTTCTTATGCTGATGTTGGTGATTCTGTCTTTTCTTGTGTTGTTGGTAACTTTTCTCAGGCAACGCATTTCACATGTAGTTATTTTTGTGACTGCGCTTTGCTCAATGTCCATGTTTGGCTCTGGTAACACAAAGTAGGCATAAAAATGCTGTTGATCATTTGTTTCTTAGCTGCCTGTGAAATTTTTGGGTGCCTTAACAATGGGGCTAGCTGGTAGGTTACAGCATTTGCTTTTTGTACTCTAGCCTCTATCTCTCTATCTAGTTTTCCGTCTTCTGTGAATATGCTTCCTAAGTATTTGAATTCTTTCACTTGGTTTATTTTAGTGCCATTGACATGGATGTCTAGATTATTATGTTATTATATACTAATTATATTAATAATATTGATGATAATAATAATAGACATCCATTGCAAGCGAGGATAACAATAGCCTCAGATGTGTGTGGTTGCACCTTTCTAGCATTTGAAGTTAGTGTTGAGTTCATTTTTGAAACACAATCCCCTACCACAGGTGAAACATATATGATCAGGGTTGGATATGTGGCTGTTTGTGTGTTCCTTCTTTTCGCGTAGCGTAGCTTGTTTTTCTCTGCACCTCATCAGTATGACGATTCTCAGCTGTGCCAGTTCTTCTTATGGTGTTGTAGCGCAACATTTGGCAACCTTGCACACAAACGATTCCCAGCACTGGGTTTCTATATTGAAACATTTTCGATACACTTGAAGGTTAGTTTAGTTTAGTCATCAGATTATCATCACTGCACGTCTATCCAAATAGTCCATAAGTGCTCTGATCTCCCCCTCAGTATGTCTCTCAACATGTGGCGAGTAACAACGCTGGTTCTTTGTTGGTTTACTATTCTTCTTTGGCTACCAGTATAGCGTTCTTGTCTAGCTACACCACACTTGACTTGGTATTTTTGCAGTCTGGTTAGTGTGGTAGATTCACCACTATTACTTGAATCATGTACATGCCCTCTCGTCCTTGGGGAGTTTATAATATCAGCCTGGTCCATTGTACTTAAAGAGTATCGCTGAAGTGATTTTTTTTTCTGTTCACCACCCGATCGTTTGCTCTCATGTAGTTCACCATACATCAGCTGCTTTAGTGTGCCTTTATCAGGTATCTGAGTAACATGACCGACCCATCCTGCTTAGACCTTCTGCAACAAAGTGTGGACACTTGGAATCTTTGCTCTCATGAGGACTTTAGTATCTGGGGTTTTGTCATTCCATTTTATTTTGTGCAGCTTGCTGAAACATTTAAATCCCAGCTGATACTCTATGTTTGATTCTTCTTCTTCTTTTGTTGTCACACTGTTACCGGGTTGTTGCCCAGTGTCATAGTTTTCTGTTTTTGTCTTGCGCTGATCTATTGGCTTGGTTTAAATTTATTTTTGCTCTTTGACAGAATTCTTCTGTGTCATGTATCCATCTTTTTTTGTGGTCTTCCACTTACCTTCTTTCCTGATGCTCTGCTGTAGAAGACTGTATACAGTGGAGTTTGGTTGCATTCTTATGTTTGAATGCCACACCAATATCTGCCACTTGTTCATGTGTCTGGTTGAAGTAGTCACCCTTTCTGTAAGACTGAAGTATAGACCACAGCTGACTTAGACTACTTGCCTGAGTGTTATGTTATGCGATTGAAGTTATGGCCCATTGGACATTCCCATACATGCCTTGTCCTTCGCTGCAGCAGCCATCCCAAAGTCCACTTGCTCACCATACCCATGAAAGTTGAAGTATATCCCTCTCTCTACCAGGAAGGCAACATAGGCTGACATGTCCAAACGTAACTGCTAATTCTCGCACTTGTTCCAATGCCGGATACTCGCCCACATTACATAGATGAGAGCGTACCAGAATGACACCCCTCTACCAACCACACCTAGATATACCTTAATGAAGCCAATCATCCTCCTTCTGTGCTTGATAAAGACCTTTTTGTCAAAACACAGTCATTATACATTGCTGTTTCCTTCATTTTTCTTTTGTTGATGCTAATTAAGTGTGTATGTAGAAGTCTGAATGTGTAGTGTGCTTATTGTGTATACATGTCGCATGACTCTTGCATTAATATTTTCATACTGTGCTTTCTCCTTCCTTGGCTAAATAGGCATTTTCATCGGTGAGTTTTTCCATCAGATATTTCAACTTGCAAGTTATATTTTTTCTAATCTTCAATTTTTCATTTTCGTTATAAGAACATATTTTACTATTTGAAGACTTTATTCCCAATGTTATTTTATTTCTTGAATAGATGTTTGGCTGTTTTATTTATGCACTATCACCAATTGTAAATCTTTGCACCTGCACAGTTAGGATTTTTAAAAACAAAATAGTAAGAGAGAAAAAACTGGACAAGTGATCGAGAAACTGACTTCATTACCAGCCTCTTACAGTCATTCTCTCAACATTATTATCTTATCATTATTCTCTCAACATCATTATCACAACATTATTCTCTATCATAATCTCAACATCATTCCCTCCCACCATTTTCTCATATCATTCTCTTACAGTCATTATAACACACACAGTCATTCTAACACACCTTGGATGTGCTTGTCCTACACATGTAGGGGTCTATAAACTTAGGTGCAATGTCCAGTCATTCTTGGCAACAATCAAACATGTCACAAAGAGTGATTAAACTTGTTGAGAAGAGCGAACGCAAACAACAAACTTCTTCTTCGAACGCTCCATATCGACCACTTGTTACCACTTGGTGGGATTTGTATGTGATCTGAACCTAAGAAGGATTGTACATTGTACCAGTTATGAGCCTACAAGTAGGCCAGTACATCCGATTTCTGGAATGCTTTTTATTTACTAGGGTCGCCTGTGTGGTGCGGGCCCAAGGAAGTAAAGAATAGTACCACTGCGACCTACAAGGCATGTTGTAAGGGGCGACTGATGTAGGACCTAGGGGAAACTACCTAGTAAATAAAAGCATTTCAGAAATCGGATGTGCTGGCCTACTTGTAGGCGCATAACTGACACAATGTACAATCGCTTTTAGACTCAGATCGCATACAAATCACACAGAGTGGTTAACAAGTGGTCGAAAAGAGCATTTGAAGAAGAAGAAGAATTTACTAGGGTAACTTCCCTAGGTCCTACACCAGTCGCCTCTTACGAAATACCTTGTAGATCACAGTGGTACTATTCTGTGCTTCCCTTGTGGGCCCCAGCACCACACAGGTGAAACAACAGACAATTCTCTCTAACATTCTTTCATTTCATCGCAAACATTCAACTCTAATCCACACAAGTACAGTTTACACTTTACGCACAATAGTATCTATTCCGTCACATTGTTTTGTATGCACATCTTCTAACAATTGCCAAATATTTCTGTATAATGTTCATATCAAACATAATTCTTCTTTTTCATTACCATTATTTTCCCTCATAGATTTGATATAAAATTTGCTAAATTTAATATTTTGTTTTAAAATGAGCTAGTGTGCTCAGCATTATATTTGTCAATATTTCTTTTCTACCACTTAATCTGCATGAGAACTGCAGTAGCGTAGTTGTTAGTGAGCTCACTTATTAGGCTAGTGGTCCGGGTTCAATTCCACAGTGGGCGTGGAATTTTTTCAGACCGTAACGACTCTCAAGTCGATCCAGCGTCAATTGGGTTCCAGGATAAACACTGGGAAGTAAAGGCGATTGGCCTGATGTTGACCACATGACCCAGCTTGTGCCGACGGACAATGAAAAATATAGGCCTAACACCGTATTACCCTATATGATAATAATAATTCCTCTCGTCCGTTATACGTTACATAGGGCCTGCAAGTAATTTCTCCATACCGATCTATCCTGGTCAACTTGCTCAATCTCCTCCATGGAACTGAGACAGATATTTCTTGCCTCAGCAAAGTTCGTTTCTGGGTCTCCTTAGGTCGGCCTCTCTTTCTTGAACCCTTTGCATCCCACTTCAATGCCTGCTTTGATATTCGTTGATCATTTCTCCTCAATGTGTGTCCAACATATCTCCATCTTCTCTTTCTTATAACAGTTGTCACTAGTGGTTGACCAGCCATTACCCTATATACCAATGTTATAATAAAGGTTCCTAGGAAGAATAATAATTTCTTTTCTACCACTTGAGCTGTATCTTAGAGATTTAGAGACTTTTTAAGTTGTCATTATCTTGGTTTTTTTTAGTTTACAGCTACTTGGATATTGATAATAAAAACAGATAATGGCCATTGATTCATTCATATGTGTCGATTCCTCCCTGCCAATAATGGCTGACACATTCTGTTTCTGAGGACATCTTTTTTTGAGTTTGTTCTCTAGATAGTTGCAGTCCTCTGCTGACATGATCTATCTTCCTGGGTTTGTCTGGAGTCGTCCTACTCTAGGTGACTCCAGCTTTCTTCGCGGCTCACCAATCCAGACTTTATGCATGGTGTGCTTCCTGGACACTATAGTTTACTCCCATATACTTGGGGAAAGTCTCGTAGAAGACAAGACAAGAAAAAGGATCTCAAGGAAGGGAGAGAACGGCTGCTATTTCTCCCATAGCTGGGTGATGGTTGGTTGCAGCCAGAGCATTTAACACTCACCGGCGGTGTCTCCTTATGAGTCCCCATCCTGCTCCCCGTCCTTTGATCTGGTCTTTCACCTTCAGTCTGTTCAGCTTGGTTAGACTTGCCATAGCCTGAGTTAAGACTCCTGCGACATAGCCGAAGGATTCTAAAGGCACACAAACCCTCCAACCACAATAAGGTAGGCTAATGTGGAGGGACCTTAAGTCTGTTCGGTTTGGTTATACCTGCCAGGAGTTAGACTTCTGCTGATATAGCCTGAAGGATCCTAAAGGCACACAAACCCTCCAACCACGATAAGATGGGCTAATGTGGAGGGAAAACAGATAATGATATTTAACACAAATGTCAAGGTTGTCCTTCTGTATGGAACGGACACATGGAGAACAACTAAAGAGAACATCAAAAAAAAGATGCAGACATTCATCATTAGATGGCTGCTCAGGATACCCCATCTGAGATGGTATGACAGGATCACAAACAGGGAACTGTGGGATGGAGCGGGACAACAGCAGATGGAACAAGATATAAGGGGCAGAAGATGGTGTTGGATAGGACACACACACTGAGGAGACCCCCAACATGAGATGGAACCCCCAAGGTAATAGAGGTAAGGGAAGACCCAGGAAAACTAGAAGACAGAATGCAAGAAGATGGGAAGAGAGTATAGAGATCTGGAAAATGATGGCCTTGATAGGAGGGCTTGGAAGACCTTGGTTGCAGACCTAGGGGCGGAGAGTGAAGAAGAATCTGAATCTTAGGGATTTAGAGACCTTTGAATTTGTCATTATTTCTGTTTCTAGATTACAGCTGCCCCCGGTTAGTAGATATCTTTTGTTTCTTATATATCAGCTTGTAGTCAGATTTAGCAGTAATATAGCTGTTTCTTCAAGTTTCTTCATATTTATTTGTTGTATATCGTCATTTTTGCAGAACCACTAGCATTGTCAGATGTTGTTATTATGAATCTAGCAACATTGTTAGATATTATTGTTATTGTTGTTTATGCATTATAAAGGATATCTGCAAGGCCTCAATTAAGAACTTTTCTATCGGTTCCAACAAATGGGAAAAACTTGCTGATGACTGAGGTTTGTGGAAAGCAACATTACGCAAAGGTGCAGAATCTTTTGAAAAGAGACACTGGGATGAGCTGAAAGGCAAGAGAGAACAGCGAAAACTCAGAAGTTGCCACAGTAAAATACTTGCTTATTGACCGTCTGTAAAGTGAAAAAGCCATATAAAAATATATAATGTTGTTTCAAGTCTATTTGACTATCAGTGGAAAAATAATAAACAGCTTAAAATATACAGATGACACAGTCTAAAGCCAAAGGATTGACTTCATTGCACCAGGTTTTACCCCATATGGTGCGGTTCCCTCTCCGCAGAAATGGCACGCCACCTGCCGAGAGTATTGCACAAAACACTAGCTTCAGCAGCAATCCTAGGGAAAAGTCTCTGGGAAAAATGAACCTGTGAACAGAACAACACGATCCAGATACGAACCCACGACCTTCAAAGCAAGGCAAAGACTTTGCTACATAGAGGCTTAATCCACCACCTAGAAAACAAAACAATACAGTCATTTTTACAAGATCCTAATTTTTGTGAATACATATCTTGTCTGTTAATAGTGAAGAAAATCATGAAATCTCATGATGATTATAAAACAGATAGATGTTTCTCATTGAAAATGTTTAGATATTGATAGTTTGTAATATATTTCCATCTTGGACAACATGGGGCGTCTCAAATTATTGTACAGTTTAACTGCATTTACTCAAGGTGTGAGTTTATTTTACTGTGGGATGTGGGCTTTTAGTTGTACTGTTTAAGGTTTTTAAACAGGATGTAGGCTTATTTTAATGCTGTGTGTGGCATCTGAGTGTGATTTGGACTTATTTTGATTCTGTTAATGACATCGAAGTGAGGTGTGGGCTTTTAGTTGTACTGTTTACGGTTGTTAAATTGGATGTGGGCTTATTTTAAAGCTGTGTGTGGCATCTAATTAACCATTTTTTCTTATTTTATTGCTGTTTAAGACATCTAAGTGTTAGTTGGGCTTTTTTTAGTATTGTTTGTTGCACCTAAGTGGAATGTGGGTTCATTTTATTACTATTTAAGACATCTAAGTACAGTGTGGGCTTATTGTAGTACTGTTTATGACATCTGAGAGGAATGTGGGCTTATTTTGGTGCTGTTTAAAGCAGTGAGATGTAGGCTTATTGTAGTACCGTTTATGACATCTGAGAGGAATGTGGGCTTATTTTAGTGCTGTTTAAAGCAGTGAGATGTAGTCTTATTGTAGTACTGTTTATGACATCTGAGAGGAATGTGGGCTTATTCTAGTGCTGTTTAAAGCAGTGAGATGTAGTCTTATTGTAGTACTGATTAAGGTATCTAAAAAGGAATGTCTGTGGATGGGACATAAAATAGATGTTGAATCGATCAGCGATTTAAGAGTTTGGAGTTAGCTATAAAGTAGAACTGGATGCCTGAGGAGGTATCAGTGAGGAGAGCGTTTAATCAGCGAGCAACAGGAACCATCAGTACTTTTTTATATCTGTTAGGAGAGACTGATCACCTATGGGTTTGCCCAGAGTGCAATGACATCAGTTTAGTAGCCAAAAACCAAAACTGTTTAAATCATATAAGTAGAATGTAGGCTTGTTTTATTACTGTTTAAGGCTTTTAAGTGGGGTGTGGGCTTGTTGTAGTACTGTATAAGGTAGGCTTACTTGATTACTGTTCAAGGTATCTAAAAAGAAGTCAGACTATTATAAGATTTATTTTTGGTGGTTAGTTTGACCACACACATTTAAACAATAAACAAACCTCTATTTTTGTTGTATTAATAATATGTAAGAGTATTGTCATTTTATTCTCATGAATTTCTCACAGGCATTTGCATGGTTTAGTGACTTACTTGTGGAACATGCTGAGATATTTTGGTCTCTGTTCGGAGTGGATATGAACTCGGTGCTCGACACTCAGCCTCCAGATACATGGGACAGTTTTCCTCTTTTCCAGTTGCTTAATGATTATCTTAGAACTGATGGTAGGTACTTGTTGGTTTTGTTTTTATGCACATAGTTTTCTGTCTATACTTCTTTGTCAATTTATATAATATACTGAGGAAAACTCACTGACCTTTCTTTTTCTTTCTTTCTTTTCTTGTTGCCCGCTGTGAATTAGGATGTTAGCCTTGACGACTGATTTAGCGCTTCTGACTGATTTTTGCGTGAAAACCTGCTTTACCATTTGACTGGTGTCCCTCTCCATACAAGAGGGCCTTCGTCGACTTCAGAGGTACTCGCTGACCTAATTAACTCTTTCCATGCACCAGTTATTTCCTCAATTTTTTAAAAGTTGATTCAAGGATGGCAAAAACAGCAATTTTTGTGGAAAAATCATAACTTCTCATCAGTAAATAAACATATATATATATATATATCTTCTTATATACTAAATTGAAGAAAACTGGACAACCTAATAGAATAACAAGGTTAAAAAGTAGTAGAAGTAAAATTAGAAAGACTTCTTATAAGGGAAGCAACTCTAATCTCTCAGTATACTGCGAGTGGCGTTCAACGGAATTTCGCTGTGGCGCAGTGTGCGGCGAAAAACGTGGAAAGAGTTAAACAACACTGGACATAAAACTACACGGACCTCGGTATGAGCTACAAAATACAGTGATGTTCATACAAGAGACAACGTTGAATATATAAACAATATTTCAAGCGAACGAAAGGAAGGATTGCCACTTTTTTAGCCATACTTGATTTTGTTTGTTTGCGCAGAGTTATCTGTCCTTTTTTCCGATCCAGAAGCACTTGAGCTTTCGGCTTGGTGCCATGGACATCGTAACCCTTCGGTTCGGTGTCACGAACTCCGTAAATCTGGAGAGCCTGTGTCTTTTCTACCTGCCCGCGGAATTGAACCCGCAATCACAGAGGACTTGTCACCCGTAGTCCAAAGCGCTACGAACGCGCTGGGCAGACGGGCATCTGTCCTTTATGGGCAGCATCTGGCCAAATGGATTAGAGCGCTCACTATCATTCGGGAGAGTTTGCACACTGCCACAGAGATCTTCCTGTGTGAGAAAGAGATCGGAGCACACCTGGTTACTCCCCAAAATGCAATGATGATGGTCCTATCAATCAACCAACTCTAGTTTGCCGACTTCTGTCGCTCATTCATAGTATTTTAGAATCCAGCCTGTTACCAGGGTCACAGCATGGAGGTGACATATGATCTTGATCCATCGTAGCCTCCGATAACATATGGCCTGTGGGTTCAAGTAAAAATTTGAGAAAATATGGCCACGACTGTCACATGATCCTCACATTCCAGTGTTGTTGTATATAGACTCATTAATTTAAAAAACAACACAACACGCTACGTCAAGGTTATATTATGTTGCAATTTACGTTTAACACTAAGGAATACCAGTATTATTAACACTTTGCATCAATTAATAACCATGAATGCATAGAATTGAGTAAAATTGCAGAAAACCTTAGTGTTCTTTCAAACATATACAAAAACCAACCCCCATTAAACAGGAGTTTTAGATTTCCCATCTGAGCTAGTCAGCCTTATGTTACTGGGGTGCACAGTCATACCTAAATTGCTAACTTCTGTCATCTCATCCTCTGCATCATAGACCCCTCCATCATCCTCTCTGCATCATCACCCTCCATCTCATCCTCTCTGCATTATAAACCCTCATGCAATATAATCTGACCTGGGGACAAGATATAAGAGTGTTAAAGATCCATTACAGAAAACATTTGATGTGTAGATGACACAAGATCGGATTGTTGTTTTTGTATTCACAGAAAACCTTTGTAATGGAAGCTTTCACCAACAGATAAGAGATGCCTTTGCTCCCCAAGTTGTGAGATATGTTGATCTAATGGAGTCATCTATAGCCCAGTCAATACACAAGGGTTTGAGAGAGAAATGGGACCCCAGGGTAAGAATATTTCATCTATAGCCCAGTCAATGCATAAGGGGTTTGAGAGAGAGATATGGACCCCAGGGTAAGAATATTTCATCTATAGCCCAGTCAATGCACAAGGGGTTTGAGAGAGAGATATGGGACCCCCAGATGTAAGAATATTTCATTGAAAATTAAGGTTGCTACTAAACTTTCTTGAACAGAGTCTCTGTACTGAATTAGGGCTTGCCTTTTGTTCAAAGGTACTGATTTTCTCTCTAGTTAGCCATCAGGATATTTTTTCCAGAGATCCCTGATCTCAGTGTAGGTAAGGTCAAGTTCCTAGTTCTACCGGAGACTGACGATAAAAATGTAGTTCCCATATTCAAGTTGAACACATAAAAGAACTCTTGGCAGTTCAAAATTGAGAAGACCAGGCTGGAATCCGCTGCCCTGGCAAAATGCATTGGAAAGGTTAATTAATAAAATTCTTGCAGAATATGTTCACTATCTTCAAAATCACATCGGTGACCTTTGCCAGTGCTACTGAGTTCATGCACTACCGCTGAGATCTTCCTGTGTAAGAAACAGATTGGAGCACACATCGTTACTCACCAAAGTGCAATGATTATGGTCCTATCAAATCAATCAATCTTGTTCCCACTGTCTTCAGTTTTTTTTATGGCTCGCCTGCAATCTTCTTTTTTCTTCTTGCGTTTGCCTGCTATGAATTCAAGCGTAATCATAACGCCTGGTGTAACGCTCTGATTGATTTTTGTGTGAAAGTCTACTTTCCTTTTATCGGTGTCCTCGCTATATATGTATGCCTGCTCCGACTTCAGAAGTACTTGCAGTTTAGATCCTCAAGCGATTGATTGAATGCTTGATAGATTAGACCATCATCATTGCACTTCGGTGAGTAACCATATGTGCTCTGATCTCTTTCTTACGCTGGAAGATCTCAGCTGCAGTACATGAACTCTGTAGCACCAGCGAAGGCCCCGATGTAAATTTGAAGACGGTAAAGATATTTTGTATTAATCTCTACTCACCCACAATGAATTTACGCATAACCGTTGTGCCTTCTGCTTCTTCTAATGCTCCATATTGACCACTTGTTAAACCACTCTTTGTGATTAGTATGTGATCTGAACCTAAGAGCAATTGTACGCTCTGTTATTTATGCGCCTACAAGTAGGCCAGTACATCTGATTTCTGCAACACTTTTTATTTATTAGGGTAGCTTCCTTAAGTCACTTCCTCAGTCACCTCTTACAACATGCCTTGTAGTTTGCAGTGTTTCTATTCTATGTTCCTCTTGTGGCCCCAACAACACACAGGTGTTAAAGGTTATACTTTTTCTTCAGCAATATCAGGTCATGCGCTTAATTTACTGTGGACCACAAACTGGGCAGTCGGCTTCAGGTCTGTCAGGTTTTCTTTAAGCTTAGTTTTTAGGTCGACTTGGTGTGGCCACATGTTGCTTCTCAGCTTACACAGGACAGTCTTGCAGGATATGCTCCAGTGTCTGTTCTGCCTGCTGACACTGGTAGAGTGCTGTTTGACTTATTCCTAGTCTATATAATTGTTTGTTGAATCAGCAGTGTCCTGTACATAGTCTAAATATAATGACCTGGTATGTTTTGCTTAGGTTTTTGAGGAAGTCTTTTCCATAATCATATCCAGTGTTTGTCTACTGCAGATTTTCTCTGTATGAGGGTTTTGACCTCCTTAAAAGTCAGTGGTTGGTAAATTTGCCCTTTGATACTGCCCTCTTTAGCCAAGACGTCAACACTCTCATTGCCTGTAATGCCACAGTGAGATGGAATCCACTGCAAAAATTTACACAATCAACAACACTGCAAATATGGACAATATATTTCAAGACAACAAAAAAAAAAGAAGAAAGGGGTATCTTGCTGTCTTTATTTTTTTTTACATTTCCAATAAGACTCTGATCTCCACTTCTGTTATTCTGCATCAAGTATTCTTTTACATCCAGTCTTTTTTCTTCCCCTGTGGGTTCCGGTCAAGTTCATGTCTGGTAATGATCTTAGACTGTTTTCTAAAGAGTCTCTCTCTCTCCTTGTGCCATCTCTCACACCGTAATACATTACATAGGGTCTGCAAGTACTTTGTCTACATCGCTCTGTCCTGGGCAACTCACTCAATCTCTTCTATGGAATTGAGTTCTTCTTCGAACAATCCATAAATACCACTTGTTAAACCACTTTTTGTTATTTGTAGGTGATCTGAGCCTAAGAGCGATTGTGTGTTGTGCCAGTTATGCACCTACAAGTAGGCCAGCACATCCGATTTCTGCGATGCTTTTTATTTACTAGGTAGCTTTCCTAGGCTCCTATCATAGTAACCTCCTACAGCATGCCTTGTAGGTCATATTGTTACTATTCTTTGCTCGCCTTGCTGGCCCTGGCAACACACAGGCGATGGAATTGAATCCTATATTTTTGGCCTTTCTCAGCAAAGTTCGTTTCACAGTTTCCTAGGGCATCCCTCTTTCTTGAACCCTTTGCCTCTAACTTCAATGCCTGCTTTGTTATTCTTTGATTATTTCTTCTGAACATATCTCCATCTTCTCCTTCTTATAACAGATGTTACTAGATCTCTCTCCTGTTTGAAACATAGAAAAAATTGTAACAGATGTATTTGTATCCTTGCCACAGAAATGGATGCTCCACTTCAGAAGATATGCTGTGGAAGCTAGATGCCTTGCAGTCTTTCATACGAGATCTCCACTGGCCAGAAGAAGTATTTGCAGAGCATCTAGATCATAGGCTCAAGTTGATGGCAGCAGATATGATTGAGGCAGCAGCAAAAAGGTCAGTTAGAACACATAACAATCTGAAAACCCTTAGGAAAATCTATCGATCTTCTTCTACTAACGCTCCATATTGACCACTTGTTAACTACTCTCTGTGATTTTGTGTGGGATCTGAGCCTAAGAGCAATTGTACTTTGTGCCTGTTATGCGCTTACAAGTAGGCCAGCACATTCTATTTCTGCTACACTTTTTATTTAATAGGGTAGCTTCCCTAGGCCCCTACCTAGTTGCCTCTTACGACATGCCTTTAGGTCGCAGTGTTACTATTCTCTGCTACACTTAAGGGCCCTGGCAACAAACGCGCAGACCTATCGATCGATACATTGATCGATACTGCAATCTCATGTGGCAGAATGGTCAAGGAAGCCAGTGGTGCATTTAGTATGACAACAAGCAGCATGACAATGGAGGTACTGGCGGTGACCAATGCACTACTCTGGCTAGAGTCACAAAACTACACTCATGCGTGCATTCTGAGTGACTCATTGAGTATGATCCGAAAGGTGGAGGCCGGTTCGGTGCGCAGGCAATGGACTGAATCTCTGCAGGCGTCAACAATTTGTAGAATTACACTTGTCTTTGTTCCGGGGCACATGGGTGTGTGGCAATGAAGAGCAGACAGACTGGCTGGCTCTGCGCTATATCAGAGGGCCAGCCCATGGACAGAGTTGACATCGTGAACGCCCTCATAGAGCGTGGCTGCAGAGAAGACCTTCATCTAAACCAATCCACGCCAACTACTAGATTGCGAGAACTGGGTTTGAAGATTGGTGTGGCAAGAAAAGAACGGTACAACAGGTATACGAGTCGGCTCATCAATCAAAATAGAACTGGTACGGTCAGTCGCTGGACGCTGTTGGAGATATTGCGAAGGAGATCAGAGCACCTATGGACATGTCCGGAGTGCAATGAAGATATTCCAAACTGAAACTGAAACTGAAACATTGGTTCTGTAGATTGTTTCCTATCTATATCATCTTCATGTCCCATTTGACAGATGAGGCATTCACAAAATATTTCTTGCCGTTCTGCTGCCTTTCTATTATTTCCCATGCCAGGCCACAATCTTCCAATGTTCTTCTCCATGTTTCCTCTGGACATCCAGTCCTTCTTTTCCCATCCGCTGTCCACCAGGGACTGTCCTAGCAAATGCCCCTAGTGGCATACGATATACATGCTCAGTCCACATCCATCTTCGTCTTTTAATGATGGCCTCCAATGATGCACAGTTAATTTGACAACTGATATTATAAGCCTGGGCATGACACAGACTTTATACGCCTGGGCATGACACAGACTTTATAGACCTGGGCATGACACAGACTTTATACGCCTGGGTATGACACAGACTTTATAGACCTGAGCATGACACAGACTTTATACGCCTGGGCATGACACAGACTTTATAGACCTGGGCATGACACAGACTTTATACGCCTGGGCATGACACAGACTTTATACGCCTGGGCATGACACAGACTTTATACGCCTGGGCATGACACAGACTTTATAGACCTGGGCATGACACAGACTTTATAGACCTAGGCATGACACAGACGGTATGGGGTCTCTGTGGTGTAGAGGTTAGGTGCTCGTCTCTCAAGTCAAAGGTACCAGGTTCGCTCCCTCTTGGAGCCATCTAGATATTTTTCCAGAGATCCCTGATCTCAGTGTAGGTGAGATAGAGTTCCTAGTACTATCGGAGACTGACGATAAAATGAAGATCCTTTGTTCAATTTGAGCACGTTAAAGAACCCTTGGCAGTTAAAAATTGAGAAGAGCAGGCTGGAAAGCTGCTGCCCGGCAAAATTCATTGGGAAAGATTTTAAAAAATTAAATTCCTACAAAAATATCTTCACCATCTTGGAAATTACATCTGGGACCTCGCGGTGCTACGGAGTTCGTGCACTGCAGCTGAGATCTTGCTGTGTAAGAAAGAGATCGGAACACACATGGTTTCTCACCGAAGTGTAATGATGAGTCCTATCAACTCAATCAATCAGCATAACACAGAATGTATAGGCCTTTGCATGAAACAGACTTTATAAGCCTGTGCATGACACTGATATTGATGATGTGAATTTAGTCACTTTCAATTGTGTTGTTTGTTTCAGGACTTTAAAGTCTTTTGAGCTCTGGTTGCGCAAGGGAGGAAAGAGCCCTGACTATTTAGTCTTTACTGAGATTTGTACAATGATGAACATTGTTATTGACTGTAAGAATAAAGCTCTCCACCTTTGTGCTTTGGATCATGGACAGAATATGGTTGGTACACTCTCACAGAGTTTCTAAGCATGTTTTATGTATAACGTTAGACATATTGTTTAGTGTAAGAGTTGCAGATTGGAAGTCATACATTTAGAAGTTATGGGCTGGTTAAGCTCTTGCCTTGCTTCCCGAAGGTCATGGGTTCGAATTCTGACCTGCCTTTCTGTTCACAAGTGTATTTTATCTAGACACCCCTAAGATTGTTGTCAGAGCTATGGAGTTCATGTTTTGTGAAATACTCTAGGCAGATGGTGGGCCATTTCTGTGGAGAGGGATGGCGCCATATGGAGTAAAACCTGATGCCATGAAGTCAATCCTTCGTTGTAAGACCCTTAAGGCGTAAGTCATTCTCTGTGTTATAAGCTGCGATAGTCTAGTAGTTGGTGCAGTTTCAGTTTCAGTTTGGAATATCTTCATTGCACTCCGGACATGTCCATAGGTGCTCCAATCTCCTTCGCAATATCTCCAACAGCGTCCAGCGACTGACCATACCAGTTCTATTTTGATTGATGAGCCGACTCGTATACCTGTTGTACCGTTCTTTTCTTGCCACACCAATCTTCAAATCCAGTTCTCGCAATCTAGTAGTTGACGTGGATTGGTTTAGTTGGTGCAATCTTGTCCTAGGCGTGTCGCATGGTTCATTTCCGCAATGGAAGAGACATTTTTTTCAACCATACTGGATTTCAGATCTACTCAGCCTCAGTTAGGTACCAGAAACACACTTGGAAGACGGCCAGTGCGATGTTGACCACATCACCCAACTTGTGCCGACCTTCATCTTTCAACTCCCAGTGGAGCACAGGTCTTCAAACAAACTTCTTCCAGCTCTTCCTCTCTCCTGCCATCCCTTTCAATTCTGTCCATGTTTTACCTATCCTTTTAATTTCAGCCTCCAGCTCTCTTCTCCGGGGTATGTCCTTCCCTACTCCTCTTTCCTTGCGGGTTCCAAAACAGTACCTGTCCTGCAATGCTTCTGGTCATTCTCAATGTGTGTCCTATCCATCACCAGCATCTCTTCCTTAGCTCATTTTCCACTGGGATCTGCCTAATTCTTTCTCTGAGGTCATAGTTCGTAATATTATACCATCTCATCTCATCTTGATGTTTGGGTGCTTATATATCACAATAGAATAATAAAAGTGGCCTAAGAACGATCGCGAGAGAGAGAGAGAGAGAGATACCATCTCAGTCCCTCTATTCTACATAAACAACCATTTATAGAGGTCCATAGTTTCCTGGTGGTTTCTTTTGTTCTCCTCTGTGTTTCTGAGCCATACAACAGTACTGATTTCACATTTGATTGAAAGGTTCTCAGCTTTCTGTTCATTTTGATCTCCTTTGACTTCCATATATTACTCAATGCAATAAAGTTTCCATTGTAATATTTTTGGGTTTTTTTTTCTTAACCTTTTTTATACCATGTGGTATATTGGGTAATATGGTGTTAGATCCTTATTTTTCATTGACCGTCAGCACACGATGGGTGAAGTGGTCAACATCACGCAACCGTTTTTACTCCCCAGTGCTTTCCTGGTACCAAATTGAGGCTGGGTTGACCTGAGAGTCGTTACGGCCGGAAAAAATTCCACACCCACTTCTGGAATTGAACCCAGGCCACTAGTCTAAGAAGCGAGTTTACTAACAACTACACACTGCTGCTCTCATTGTAATGTTAAAAGTAAAGGAACCCTTTCATACCTCGTGGTATATAGGTCAATACAGTGTTAGGCCTGTATTTTTCATTGACCGTCGGCACACAATGGGTGATGTGGTCAGCATCACGCCGGCCGCCTTTACTTTCCCAGAGCATGTCTGGTACCCAATTGAGGCTGGGTCGACCTGAGAGCCATCGTGGTCGGGAAAAATTCCACACGCATTGCGGGAGCTGAACCCAGACCACCAGCCTTGCGGAGCGAGTTCACAAACAACTACACTACAGCGGCTCTCTATTGTAATGTTACTAACTACCATATTTTGTATGCATGTTTTAGCACCAGTACCACACGAAAATTGATGAGTCATTGGACCAGGCTCAGACAGAGATGGCAAGATGTCTCATTGAGAAAGTAAATATACATCAACCTTTTATTTACTATCTTGTTTTCTTGTGAGACTAAATTATGTTTTTTTTATGTCAGTTCTTTTTGTTCATTAACACTGACGTCATTGTGGTACTTATGAAGGGGATCTCCTTGTTGTGGGAAAGCTGATGAGGATGTTCTTCTTGTTGTGAGGATGCTGTTGTATTTTGTGTAATTATAGATGAGGATGTTTTTCTTGTGAGGGCACTATCATGTTTTTGCTTGTTGTGGAATGACTGGTGAGGATGTTCTTGTTGTGGGAGCACTGGTGATGGTGTTCTCTCTGTGATGAGGGCACTAAATAGAGTGTTCACCTCTTCGCGGATATACTAATAAAGTTGATCTTCATGCCATTGGGGCACTGATAAGCATGTTCACCATTTAGTAGAGGTACTAGCATCAGGGTTAGAGTTAGAGCAAAGCTGACCAAAACTCCACTCTGCCTCCCCACTGTGAACCCTGAAACAAGCAACTACCAAGAAGTCTGGCTAAGTTTGTGGAGGTCGAAGAGGAGAATCTAACCGTACTCAAAACGTCTGCACTGAAGTTGAATGTGTCGGACCGAAAGTTGCAGATCCCACAGCTCATGCTGAAAGCTGCAACACAATGCATTGCGTTCTCCGGACTGCATCCTGCTATAACCAGCGGGAGTATGAGAACAAATGAGGAAGAAGAAGATGATGACTTTACCACCAGTCTTCAGACTGTCTAAACTCCTTATTGACATTGTTGTTATTTTTTTTTTCCCATTGCAAGTGATAAAATGAACATTTAAAAATTATTTCTCTTAACCTTCAGTTGCTGTCAGTACTGGAGAGTATACTTAGCAAGCTTGCACGTTACGATGAAGGAACATTTTTGCTTCCTGCTATCTTTAACTGTAAGTCAAACATTGGCCATTATATGTGACTCCTTCCTTTCATTCGCTTGAAATATTGTCTATATATTCAATGTTGTCTCTTGTATAAACTTCACTGTCTTTTGTAGCTCACACAGAAGTCCATTATATGTCACTGGCATAAGAACAAAAATCATGTGTTTAAGAGCCTGCATTTTTTCCTTGGCAACATATGGTTGTGAGACATGGAACATTGACAAAGCAATAGGGAAGATGATTAATGCTTTTGAATGCAAATGCTACAGAAGAGTACTTAGAATATCATGGACAGAGAAAAGAACAAACGCTTCTGTTCTGCAGTAGCTTGATATTAAAGAGAATTGGCTATTACAAAGCATAAAAACAAGGAAAATTAACTATTTTGGACACCTCAAACGACATAAGTGCCTAGAGAAATTAATTTTGGAAGGAATGGTGCCTGGAAGAAGAACGAGAGGAAGACCCAGAAGATGATGGGTGCAGGATGTCATTGAGGATCTAAGAATGACTGCTGCTGCCGCCGGCCAACTTACGCACAGAACAGAGTTTTTCAGGACTGCTATCATGGAAACCAAGTTCCGGAAGGGACAAGCGACTTGATGATGATGATGAACAATGATAGCCTCATTCCTTATAAGATTTCCTCATCTTCCAACACTCCATATCGACCACATGTTCACATGTGTGTTACGGCGACAAGGGAACAAATAATAGTAACACTGCAACGACAAGGCATGTCATAAGAAGTGACTGAGGTAGGGGCCTAGGAAGCTATCCTAGTAAATAAAAACGGTTTTTGGCTGAAATCGGATGCACGTCCTAAATATGGACAAGTCTATGCGTTTAGGGGCCTACCAAACCAATGTGCAACGTATACATGTTCTTGGCAAAGATCAAACATATCACAAAGAGTGATTAAAATTGGTCGAAGAACGAACGCAAGATGAAAAATAAAAGCGTTCGGTGCATAACTGGCACAACGTATAACCGCTCTTAAGCTCAGATCACACACACACTGCTTATTCACCCTTCGCCCCTAGTGAGGTATAGGTCCACAACCAAGGCCTTCCAAGCCCACCTATCCAAAGTCATCTTTCCAGATCTCTCCACTCTCTCCCCATTTTCTTGCATTCCGTCTCCAACTACCGTCTCTAGGTTTTCCTTCTTGTAGGGGCCTTCTTCTTCCTCGGGTGGCAAGCTATGAATTTCCCTGGTTGTGGTTTCTGTAGCCATCTAGTGTTTTTACAGGGTGGGGTAGCTAGCCCACGTCCAACCTCCTTATTCGCCTTTTGCGACTTGTGTGGCCGATAACAGTGGTTCTATTCTTTACACCCTGATTTGGGCCCGGTAACCATTGGGACGCAGATCACACACATACACATCACAAAGAGTGGTTTAACAAGTGGTTGGGGGACTGCCTAGAGTAGTTGATAGTAGCTCGGCCTGCTAGCTGTGAGACGCCTCATAGCTCGGGTTCGAACCTACTGTCCGGCATTTGTTCGAGTCCCTGGTCTTACTCAGGACGATAACATGAGTACCTCTGAAGTCGGAGAAAATCTGCCTGTATGGCGAGGAATACTAATTACGAGTACATTGAGCACATGGCTGCCAGTGTAAAGTAATTTACAATGTGCACGCTGCTGCCATTGTAAGAAATTGGAAAACAGATTTTCACGCAAAAATCAGTTTCAGAGATGAAACTTCGTCTGAGTTGAAAGGAAAAAAAAAAAAAAAAAAAAAAACAAGTGGTTGATATGAGCATTCAAAGAAGAAGACTTTACTAATAACTTGGGGTGTGTAAATCTGTTTCTTCCCCATGTTTATTGACTTGATTATCTCTCATTTATTTGTTGTCCAGAAACCAGTGAATGAACTCGGCAAAGCTTATGTGGACTTTATGAGAGGAAATCTAGATCACATGAGAAACAAAATTAATGATGAGTTATACACTCTGACCTTATTTGAGGTACGACCGATTTTTGTGACATTTCTATATAAATTAATATATTTTTTTATTTTCTTGTGCAATTGGTTAACTTAATATATTTATCTTTGTTATCTATTCCAATCGGCTAACTTAATATATGTTTTTGTCTATTGCAATCGATTAATTTAATGTCTTTATCTATTGCAATCAGTTAATTTAATATATTTCTTTGTTATTTATTGCAGTTGGTTAATTATTGCAATTAGTTAACTTAATATTTTTTTCATTGCAATTGGTTAACTTAATATATTTTTTTTTGGTTTATTGCAATTGGTTAACTTAATATTTTTTTTTGGTTTATTGCAATTGGTTAACATAATATATTTTTTGTGTTTATTGCAACTGATTAACTTAATTAATTTTGTTTGTTTATTGCAATTGGTTAACTTAATTAATTTTTTTGTTTATTGCAATTTGTTAACTTAATATATATTTTTTTATTGTCTACTACAACCAGTTTACTTCAGATTTCATATTTGTGAAGAAAATTGATGAATATTTAGTCTTCTTGTTCTGTCAACAATGTTCTAAATGACCAGTTTGTTTGTTCTATGCAGCAGTGGTACAGTGCACAGATAAAGATGATATGTGACTGGCTAACGGACCGACTGGATCTATCATTGCATCCGTATCAGCTGACTTGTCTTATGACCATTAGTAGGGTGGGTATTGAATTGATCTAGCAGTGATGTCATTCTATTTGTAACAAATATAAGGTGGGCGTTTGTGACTTAGCGGTAGTGAGCTCGATCACAACCCAAGAGTACCTACTTCAAACTCCACTGCAGGCAGTTTGGAAGCAAATTTGTTCCCGGGATCTTTACGAACTGTTAAAAATAGACCTCGGCGTTCAGAAAGCAATGGCAAACTACTGAACGTTTAAGTGGTGTCTAGAACATCAAGGACTCATTTACTGTGGTTGATGGCAACGTCCTGTAAAGGATATGCCACGATTACTCATTTCATCTTGATTGATTGGTTGCAATTTTAAGAAAGACAAAAAATTTTTTTGTGTTCAACGAATTGGCACACAAGGCATCCACAAAAGACCTTCATTGTTGAAATTCTGGCGTCTTTTTATTAATTGTTTCCCACATCAAGCTACAATCTTTCAACTCTGTTTCTACCATTCTTCTCCATGTTTACTTTGAATGTCCAAGCCTTCTATTCCCATCCTCTGTCCTTCAGAGAGTAGTCCTAGCCAATATCCCTACTGGCATATGACACATTTAACTAATCCAGCTCCACCTTCATCTTTTAATGATCTTCTTCTTCGCGTTCATTCTTTACGATCAATTTTAATCACTCTTTGTGATATGTTTGATCTTTGCCAAGAACGTGTATACGTTGCACATTGGTTTGGTAGGCTCCTAAACGCATATATTTCTACACGTTTAGGACATGTGCATCCGATTTCAGCCAAGCCTCCTTAGTCGCCTCTTACGACATGCGTGGCAGGTAACAGTGGTTCTATTCTTTACACCCCAAATTTGGGCCCCGGTAACCACTGGCGACTTTTAATTCCTAATTGTTCGAAAACTTCTTTATTTGTTAGATATTTTTAATGATGTAGTTTATTATCATTTTAAAAGCTCTTCATTTGCTATCTTTTTGGTCATAAAATCTTCAGGATTCTTCTTAAACATTTATTTCGAAATGTTTTCAGTTTGTGTATGATGTTGAAGGTCATTTTCCAGCACTCACTACTGTATAATAAAATCTCCTAGTTCACTTTTTTTATTCTTCTTTTCTCTAATCCTGCCTCCCTCACAGTGTCAGGATAAGTAGAGATTTCTAGAACAGGCTTTTGTGTTTGCTTCATTAATAGTATTTTTCACTGCCTCTGTTACTTCTGAGGTCTACCTGTTGCATGGACCTTTTGCTTTGTATCCACTGTATCAGAGCAGTATTGCTCTTTGAGTCTGTTGGTAATCTGCTTATGTGGCCGAACTATTTAATTTATTATTTCTTGATGAAGTCCAGTACTGATGTTGTGCCCACTTTTTTCCTGATGTCTTCATTTCGAAACCAGTCTCTTTTTGATATTCCCAGCATTCTGCGTAGACACATCATCTCTGTCGAATCTAGTTTTCTTCTATCGTTTGATGTCAGTGTCCAAGTTTGACACTGATAACATAATGCGGGGAGAAAGATTGTGTTGAACAATGCTCTTTTTGTGTTCATGGTGACATGTTTGTACACTTGCCAAGTTTTGTTCGAAGATTTATTCCTTTGGCTTTCCGGATATTATGGGCAGGGCAAAAGTTTGACTTGCTTTCTTGATTTTTTTCCAAAGATTTCTTTTTTGAATCACTGCAGTGCGATACTGTACTTCCCAGATATACAAAAATCCTGAACTCCAACATTTATATATGGTTTACAAATATTGTCCATTTTGTTTCACAGAAATGCTTCTCAGACTTTGAGCTGCAAGGTGTCCCAGAGAATTCCCTGAACAGCAAGACATACCAAACTGTATGTAGCAGATTACAGGTGAGTGCACAGTAGATTTGTGGTGGGTCAGTTGGTCACATATGAGCAAGGCCACAGTAGGTTATGCGTTGGTCACAGATGAGCGAGGTCACAGTAGGTTACAGGTGACTGCACAGTAGGTTACACATGAGTCAGTTGGTCACATGTGACCGAGGCCACTAGACAAAACAAGGACTAAAGGGGAAAAATAATAAGAATATGGCTTCCCTTTACATTTGAATGAACGGTTTCTTTTCAAAATAAATTAGTTGTTAATTGTATTTTCTATTGTTACTATAAGTATGACTGTTGTTGTATCAGGGTCCTCCATCCCGTTGTCCTGTTTTTCTTTCCATTTGTCATTCTTCTCATTATATTTTTCATTAATTTGTCATGGTCTTCTATCTCTTTTTTAATTGCATTTTCTATTGTTACTATAAGTATGACTGTTGTTGTGTCAGGGTCCTCCATCCTGTTGTCATGTTTTTCTTTCCATTTGTCATTCTTCTCATTATATTTTTCATTAATTTGTCATGGTCTTCTATCTCTTTGTCATTTTTCCCCCTTATATTTGTCATGGTATTCCATATGTTTGTCATTATTTTCCTCTTTCATTTGTTATGGTAAATCATTTATTTTTCATTCTTTTCCATTCCTTTGTCATGCTTTACTTTCCATTTTTCATTATATTTTCCATTCAGTTGTCATGGTCTCCCATATATTTTTCATACTTTCCCATCCATTTGTCATGCTTATCTATTCAATTATCATGGTCTTTCATCTATTTGTCATAGTTTTCCATTTATTTAATCATGTTTTTCCTGCTGTAAGCATAAGTCTTTGATCATCTATAAACTATTCTATTGTCCACCAGGTTGAAGAAGCCACCCAATCAGTCACACAATCAGAAAGTGGTGTACGGACATTACTTAGTAAACCATCTAGTTCTGCAGCTGTTAGCGGAGACGAGTCTGACTAGATCACATACAAACTCCCAAGCAATTACAATGACAGGCCATCACAGAGAATTTCCTAAATCTAGTCTTTGTTTACTTGTGACAACTTCATATTGGAATCTTAACAATGGCGTTGACTGACAAGCTGTTCCCTTGACTACACGAAATATAGAAATCACATTCGGATTGTCTTATTCCGATTGTCATACAGAATGTTTACTCCTGCTAAATGTTTATTGTCATTCTGTAAACAAGCAAGATTGAATTGATTGATTCTTCTTCTAATGCTCCATATCGACCACTTGTTAACCACTCTTTGTGATTTTTATGTGATCTGAGCCTAAGAACAATTGTACGTTCTACCAGTTATGCACCTACAAGTTGGCCAGCACATTCGATTTCTGCGACACTTTTATTTACTAGGTAATTTCCTATGTCCTATATCAGTCGCTCTTTACGACATGCCTTGTAGGTCGCTAGTAGTACTATTCTTTGCTTCCTTACGGGCCCCGCACCACACGGGCGTACAATTGATTCATTCAATCTTGTTTGTTGTCATGTTGCTATGGTTACATGTTTGCATTTACAAGTTATCCGGTGACAGTATTTCTGGCTAGATTTAAGCACACTAGTTTGTGTCCATATGTTGTATACATGTTTTATATATATATATATATATATATTTCTCACATTGAGTTGCATGTTATTTGAAAATATACATGTTTGGTGTGAGTTGTGAGGGTCATCAAACTGGCAACGGTTTGGTGACCGTTTCTGCTAAAATTTGCATGATATATGCACCACTCTTCGCCCTTCTATCGCGCCCTCCCCGATGTGATGGATTAGCATTGTGAGTTGTGAGGGTCGTCAAACTTGACAATGGTTTGGTGACCTTTTCTGCTAAAATGTGCATGATGCGAAACACCTAAAAAACAATGTACTGTAGTAATACAATAACAATACACAGCAATGTTTCAACCAAAAGGCCTTTATCAAGCAAGTACAATCGAAGTGAAGAAATTACTTCTTACACTACACACTACATATAGAATCAGACAATAAAATCCTAATGCTTGATATAATAAAATCCCTTATATCCGTGATATATATGCGCCGCTCTTTGGCCCTTCTAGCGGACACCCTCCTGATGTGATGGATTCACGTAATGCATAAGTGTTTGTCTATCGAATTGGACACAAGAAGATTGTAGGCTCAATCCCACTCTTGGCTTTCCACACATGAGGAAAGGAATTGACCCTCATACCTCCTGCACACTAGAGTCATTCACCTATCGACTCGGACACAAGAGGGTTGTGGTTTCAATCCCACACTCAGCATTCCACACATGTGGACAGGACTTGACCCTTATACCTCCTACACACTAGAGGATAAGAATATGAAGGGACAGGCACTTCATATCCTATGGTCTGAAAAGACAACAGTACATTTTATCTTTTTTGTTAGCTCCTAGAAACTTTACCAGACTGTCAATGTGTATATAACTGATAAATAGGTCCTTACGCTATCTTCGATCACTCCATATCGACCACTTGTTAAACCATTCTTTGTGATATGTATATGATCTGAGCTTAAGAGTGATTGTATGTTGTGCCAGTTATAAGTCTACAAGTAGGCCTACACATCCGATTTCTGCGACGCTTTTTATTTACTAGGGTAGCTTCCTAGGCCCGTACTCTCAGTCTCCTCTTTCGACAACATAACTTGTAAAGCAGTGTTACTATTCTTTGCTCCTCTTGAGGGGCCCGGTAACACATGGGCATGTCAACACAAGCAAAACATCTTATTAACTAAAAGGGTCTAAAGCCGAAGGATTGACTTCATTGCCCCAGATTTTACCCCATTTGTCTCGGTACATCTCCGCAGAAATGGCGCACACCTGCCGAGAGTATTGCACAAAGCACTAACTCTGTAGCTCCGCAACAATCCTAGGGTGTCTGGAAAAAATTAACTGTTTAACAGAACAGCACTGTCCGGATTTCAACGCACCTCCTTCAAAACGATGGACACAGAAATCTTATTAATTAATTTTGTGTTATTTTTAACTCTTTATATTTGAATGATACTTCTGTTGTTGTTTTCAGTACAACATTCCTCCCGCCCATGTCCATTCCAGCCAAGCAGTTATATAGTTTTTGCTTTACCATTATTATTCACTGAAAATTCACCAGTTTTCATTTTTTTTTATTGAATCTTGGAAACTAATCATTGTTTTTGTTTTGCTCACCTGTTATATTTCGTAACATGTATTGTTTTCTTGATTATTAACCCTTCCGCTGCTTCATACTTTTCGAAGACGGATCTAAATATAGCTACTCTTTGTTTCTAGGTCACAAACGTAAATGAACGCTTATAGCAGTGACAGTAGAAATGTATAATGTGTTAACACGTCTTTAGCCCAAAGAGGAGAGATAATAACAGAGATGTTAACGTGTCTTTAGCAGTGAATGGGAAAAACGTCTATACACGTACTTAGCAGCTAAAGGGTTAAAAAAAGGTAAAGAAACCCTTATCATATCTCAAGGTATATTGGGTAATACTTCTTCTTCGAACGCTCCATATTGACCACTTGTTAACCACTCTTTGTGATTTGTATGTGATCTGAGCCTAAGCGCAATTGTACGTTGTGTCATTTATCCACCTACAAGTAGGCCAGTATATCTTATTTCTGCTGCGCTTTTTATTTACTAGGTAGCTTCCTAGTCTCCTACCTCAGTTGCCTCTTATGACATGCCCTGTAAGTTGTAGTGTTACTATTCTTTGCCCCCCTAGAGGACCCAGACAACACCCTGGCGAGAATTCGAGAATATTGTTCCACAACAAGTGATAGTGAAGTACTTAAATATATGGACTGTGATCTCCTTCAGTGTCGTATTTTTTATGTTAGCGAGAAGATACTAGGCTGTGATCTCCTACAATGTCATTTTTTATGTTAGAATATACTGGGCTGTGATCTCCTTCAATGTCATGTTTTTATGTTAGAAAGAAGATTCTGGACTGTGATCTCCTTCAATGTCATGTTTTTATGTTAGAAGATACTGGGCTGTGATCTCCTTCAATGTCCGTTTATGTTAGAGATAGATACTGGCTGTGATCTCCTTCAATGTCATGTTTTATGTTAGAAGAAGATATGGCGGGTCTCCTTCAATGTCATGTTTATGTTAGAGAGAAGATACTGGCTGATCTCCTTCAATGTCATGTTTTTATGTTAGAGAAAGATACTGGCATGTCTCCTTCATGTCGTGTTTTATGTTAGAGAGAAGATACTTGGCTGTGATCTCCTTCAATGTCGTGTTTTTATGTTAGAAAGAAGATACTGGACTGTGATCTCCTTCAATGTCATGTTTTTATGCTAGAGAGAAGATACTTGGCTGTGATATCCTTCAATGTCATGTTTTTATGTTAGAGAGAAGATACTGGGCTGTGATCTCCTTCAATGTCGTGTTTTTATGTTAGAGAGAAGATACTGGACTGTGATCTCCTTCAATGTCATGTTTTTATGTTAGAGAGAAGATACTGGGCCGTGATCTCCTTCAATGTCGTGTTTTTATGTTAGAGAGAAGATACTTGGCTGTGATCTCCTTCAATGTCGTTTTTGTTAGAAGAGATATGGTGATCTCCTTCAAAGTGTGTTTTATGTTAAGAGAAGATACTTGGCTGTGATCTCCTTCAATGTCATGTTTTTATGTTAGAGAGAACATACTGGACTGTGATCTCCTTCGATGCCGTGTTGTTATGGTGGATTCTATAGTCACCTATGCACACACCAGAGAGGTGCAACAATACTTGTCTGAGGTTGTTGTCATCATCATTTAAGTTGAATGTGTATTGTTATTATAATTATAAATAAATAACCGTCATGAACTTTAATATATTCTGCAGATGTTACAATTTGTAATAACCGTATTCCTACTTTATTGTGTAATGTATCTGTTGGGGGAGACTGAGCACCTATGGGTCTGCCCAGAATGCAATGACGTCAGTTTAGTAACCAATAACTATTGTGTGTTTTGATAAGTGATATTGTTATAACAATTATCCGATCTGCTGAAGACAGTGTCAGCTAAGGCACAGAATGCCGGATTAATTTGAAAATGTGCAAATACAGTGATATTAACATGCAACAGACTACGAAACGAGGACATCAGAAGCAGAGTGGGTATAAATTTATTCACTGAATACATTACAGTGGCTTGGACATTTAATGAGAATGAAATACAACCAACCACCAATAACAGCATACAATTAAAAAGAGATCAGGTACTAGAGACAAAGGAAGATTAAGAAAAAAAATGGATAGACAGTATCAAGACCACACTAAATAACCATGGATATAATGCAACAAGGGCGACTCATCTGACATTGAAACGCAAATTAAAGCTCCCACCCCTGCGCTTAACGGCAAGAGTGGACAACCAATTCCATCATCCACCTAGGGATAGACATTAGACATGTCATGATAGCATTGTTCCTATCAGCTACAGCTGTTTAGCAGACTTTATGTATGTATCTAATTAGGACTTGACTTTATTCTGGCAATAAACTTGACATTCTAACTTAACTTGATACGTTAAGGAACCATTTTTCATACCACATGGTATAGGGTGTTAGGCATGTATGTTTAATTGACCGTCGGCACGCAATGGGTGATGTAATCAAAATTACACCAGTCCCCCTTACTTCCTATTGCTTTTCCTGGTACTCAATTGAGGCTGTGTCAACATAAGAGCTGTTACAGTCTGAAAATATTCCGTGCCCGCTGTGGAATTGAACCCGGACCGCGAGCCTAAGCAGTGAGTTCACTTACAATTACACTACTGTGGCCCTCGATAAACTTGATGATTCTAACATAATCAACAAACTTGATGATTCTAACATAACCAACAAACTTGATGTTTCTAACATAACAAACAAACTTGACGATTCTAACATAACCAACAAACTTGATGTTTCTAACAGAACTGACTAACTTGATGATTCTAACATAACTGACTAACTTGATGTTTCTAACATAACCACTCAACTTGATGATTCTAACATAACCAACCAATCTTGATGATTCTAACATAACCGACAAACTTGATGTTTCTAACATAACCGACTAACTTGATGATTCTAACATAACCGACAAACTTGATGTTTCTAACATAACCGACTAACTTGATGATTCTAATATAACCGACTAACTTGATGATTCTAACATAACCGACTAACTTGATGATTCTAACATAACCAACCAACCTTGATGATTCTAACATAACCAACAAACTTGATATTTCTAACATAACCAACAAACTTGATGTTTCTAACATAACCAACTAACTTGATGATCTGACATAATTGTTGATCTGAACGCACATTTTTACTATGCTTTATTTGTTCTATATTCACTCATGTTTCAACATTAATGTTTCAAATTGTTTCATATTTACCATCATTCAGTCATATTTACCATCATTCAGTCATATTTACCATTATCCAGTCATATTTACCATTATCCAGTCATAATTACCATTATCCAGTCATATTTACCATTATCCAGTCATATTTTTCATCCGTGCACTGCAGCTGAGATCTTTTTGTGTCAGAAAGAGATTGGAGCACACATGGTTACTCACTGAAGTGCAATGATGATGGTCCTATCATCAATCAATCAATCAATATTGTTCATTATCCAGTCATATTTGCCATTATCCAGTCAATTTACCCTTATCTGGTCTTTTATTGTCATCATTCAGTCATATTTGCCAGTATACAGTCATATTTGCCATTATCCAGTAATATTTCTTACTATCCAGTCATATTTGCCATTATCCAGTCATATTTGTCATTGTCTTGTACATAAAACCACAAATGATCTACATGTAAATGTTGACTGTTGCCATTAGTTAGCTTGTTCTTTTTTCTCTAAATTGTTTCTGTTTTGACTTATATAATTCCATAAACTTTCTGGTTGTGGTGGATATGGTGACATTTTTTAGGTGGTTTTTGGTGGTTGACACTATTTGTATGATTAATATGTACTTATATGGTTGGGTATGATATGCCAAGTTTGTTGTGTTAATTTTTCTTGTACAGTTTATAGTACATGCTTAGAACCGTGGTAAAAGTGCGGAAACATTCAGAAAGAAATAACCACAAATGAATACGAGAAAGGTTCTTTGAAGTTATGTTATGCGATCGTCATGGCACATTGGGCATTCCCATTCGTGCTCTGTCCTCCGCTGCAGCAGCCATGCCAAAGTCCATTTGCTCACCTTACCCATGAGAAGTTGATTACTATATCTTCTCTCTACCACGAAGACGACACTGTCTGACATGTCCAAACTTAACGCCTAATTCTCAAACTCGTTCCAGTGTCTGAGACTTGCCCATGTCACATAATTGAGAGCTTACCGCATTGATGATATCGGCTCTGTCCATACTTCTGCCCGCTGAGTCGGGGCATTGTTTGCAAGAAAGCACGCTCATTACCCTGCACACCAGCATGCCTAGACGTGTACAGCCAAGTCATTTTCTTGAGATGTGATCTCTGAATGATGTCCACCATTCCACATACATACTTCCAGATTCAATCATTTTAAGCATATTCATCGAGTTTGATATGATAATCGTATGGATTACCTGTTGCTCAGCCACCCATGACAGAGCCATGGAGGCAGCAGTGATCTCCATAGTCATGCTCGATGTCGTTATCTTGAAAGCGCCGCAGTCCTCATGAAGTGTCCGACGCTTGTGTGCTGAATAACCCCACGATGATCTGGTTCTGCGTCCATCGATGTAGATAATGATATCACCTGGATGGGATTGCTGATCCACGAGTGCAAGAATCTCCGCATTGATGACATTGATTCTTTAAAGTGCTGGAGAGTGTTAGAAATGTCTTCATGGTCTCAATAAGATGAGACAGAAGCATCAATTGTTGTGGAGTTTAGGATGGATAAGGGAATGTTGGATGAGGACACTGAAGTAGATGTTTCCCCCATGTGGTGCCCGGGCATGCAAGGGAAGCAAAGAGTAGTACCACTGCAACCTACAATGCATGTCGTAAGAGGCGACTGATGTAGGACCTAGGAAGCTACCCTAGTAAATAAAAAGCATCGTAGAAATTGGATGTGCTGGTCTACTTGTAGGTGTATAACTTGCACAGTGTACAATCGCTCTTATGCTCAGATCACATACAAATCACAAAGAGTGGTTAACAAGTGGTCGATATGGAGCGTTCAAGAAGAAGGAGAAAGAGTCTTTAAAGTGCTGGAAAGTGTTAGAAACGTCTTCATGGTCTCAATAAAATGAGGCGGAAGCATCAATTGTTGGGAATTTTAAGATGGATAAGGGGGAATGTTCTTTGGTCTCTTCACGTCTGCTTGTTGGATGAAGCACTAAAATGGATGTTGAATCGATACAGCGATTTAAGCAATTTGGACTTACCCGTTGTACAAATAGAATTGTATACCTGAGAAGCAGTCTATTTCTTCTTTGAATGCTTCAAATCGACCACTTGTTAAACCACTTTTGTGATTTGTATGTGATCTGAGCCTAAGAGGGATTGTATGTTGTGCCAATTATGCATCTACAAGTAAATCAGCACATCCGATTTCTGCTACGTTTTTATTTACTAGGGTGGCTTCTGTAGGCCCTTACCTCAGTCGCCTCTTACGACATGCCTTGTAGGTCGCAGTGTTACTATTCTTTGCTCCCTTGAGAGCCCGGGCAACACATTGACGAAAACGTATTCATATATTAATAATAAGAGATACAACCCGAGATCCTATTGATAATGAAAATTAATAAGAGAGATCTTCTTCTTTGCGTTCATTCTTTACGACCAATTTTAATCACTCTTTGTGATATGTTTGATCTTTGCCAAGAACGTGTATACGTTGCACATTGGTTTGATAGGCCCCTAAACGCATAGACTTCTACACGTTTAGGACATGTGCATCCGATTTCATCCAAACCTCCTTACTCGCCTCTTACGACATGCGTGGTAGGTAACAGTGGTTCTATTCTTTACACCCCAAATTTGGGCCTGGTAACCACTCAGGCGAGAGAGACATTTGTGATCATTTTTTTCTTT
The DNA here is from genome assembly GCA_020796225.1 of Arion vulgaris. Lineage (NCBI taxonomy): Eukaryota > Metazoa > Mollusca > Gastropoda > Stylommatophora > Arionidae > Arion > Arion vulgaris. The sequence goes on from CM036773.1 coordinate 9,833,134, forward strand.
ATGTCAAACTGTAAATATTTCAACATTTCAAATCACTGTATTGATGAATATTCTAAGGCTCTGTTTTTATTATCCGTTGTAGTTCTTATCTCTAATATATTTGTTTCCATGTTTACTAATGTTTATATATATATATATATAGGTACAGCCATTCAATTTTTCTAGATGACTTTATCCAATTTTGAATTCATTTTTACATTTATTATGCAATTATGAACCACTGTGCAATAACATTCTTCTTTTTTTGTTTGTTTATTTGTTGTTCTTGTTCCTTTTGTACCCACTTTCTTTACAGTTTCAGCAACAGAGTATTACCAGAACAGACGATATGACTTTTGGTGGAGGAAATATGAAGTTTGCTTAATTTTTTTAAAAAAATTTTTGATGTAATCAAGGGGTTACATAGCTGGCTTTGCATTTGAAAGGGATCAGGTGTTTGTTTTTTTTCCTCCTCGCAAAGAAAATTTATTTTTCCCAAATTAGGAGACTTTAATAGTTTACAATTCTGCAGCATTGTGGGAGTGCTCTAAAATAGTTCATATGTACGGTTCCAACTTCACTGCAATGAGTCACCCCATAATTGCTCTGTTCCTGTGCCAATGAAAATCACACGAAATGCTAACAACTGTCTCCTGTGTGAACTAATTCCAGAATGAAACAGCCGTATCGCCACAAAAAGCAACCTGCACCGCATAAATGCATATGGCCGCCGCTAAAGTGTCAACACAAAACTGTTCATCACTTGAATTGCAATTCTTGTCGAAGGGAACATCAATCACGACAAAATCCAGCTTTCTGCACACACAATATCACTGCATACGGCAGATTGAATCGGTGCTTCATAACCGTTGTCCGCCATTTTCTGAATACCCATAACAAACGTACAGTTGCTCTAAAAATAGATAGGTAGATGCTAGCTGACTTGACTTCCAAGCGATGAGTTCCCGTACGAGTTCTGACTCACTTATTTACATAAATATGATTGCTATAAACAGAGAACATAAAGATATCAACATACAAATAAATGACCAACGCTAAAGCAGGTGAGAGAATTCCAATACATTGGAAGTATCATCACATCTGATAGTAGACTGGACAGAGAGATCGAAACTAGAATTCAGCAAACCAACAACATTACATATCAACTTACCCCAATCTTGAAACACACAGCAATTCCAGCAGAGACTAAAAGACAGATTATGTATGCTATCTTCATACCAACACTGTGTGCCAAACATGGGCACTGACAAAAGAACAAGAAAGGAAAATTACCACCTGTGAAATTTTCTTGAGGAAAGTGGTAAATAAAATAAGAAAAGATCTTATAAGAAATGAGGAAATTAGAACAGTCATAACAACACCTGATATTAGATTTATTGAAAAACAGTGACTCAAATAGTTTCGCCCATTGGTGAGAATGAAACCGACTACACCAGTTGCAAGAGTGTACAACCTGATTATGGAATCATCAAGAGGAAGGGACAGACCAAGAAAAAGATGGATTGATGGAGTTACAGAAATCTTAAAACTCCACAATACCACAGCATATCAAGCGACCAGTGTGCACTATCTAGGGCACCGATCATCGATTAAACCTGCTACGCCTAACGGCAAAAAAAGCAGAGAAAGACAAATGAAAAGAAACAAAAATTAAAATTAAGTTTGTGAGAATAAGAACTAGCTACCTCACCTCTATGCGATGAGTTCCCATATTGTAAGGTCTCTATCTCACCTCCATGCGATGATTTCTCGTACTGTGAGATCTCTAACACCTCATACTTATATACACTAATGTGATTACTGTTAAGTTTATGTGAATAAGAACTGGCCACCTCACCTCCATGCGATGAGTTCCCGTACTGTGAGATCTCTAACACCTCATACTTATATACACTAATGTGATTACTATTAAGTTTGTGTGAATAAGAACTGACCACCTCACCTCCATGCGATGAGTTCCCGTACTGTGGTGTCTCTAATAACTCACACTTAATATAATGTGATAACTGTTAAGTTAGTGAGAATTCTTCTTCTTCGAATGCTCCATATCGATCACTTGTTAACCACTGTTTTGATTTGTATGTGATCTGAGCCTAAGAACAATTGTACGTTGTGCCAGTTATGCGCCTACAAGTAGGCCAGCACATCCGATTTCTGCGATGCTTTTATTTACTAGGTAGCTTCCTAGGTCCTACATCAGTCGCCTCTTATGACATGCCTTGTAGGTGACAGTGGTACTATTCTTTGCTTCCCATGTGTGCCCCTAGCACCACACTGGCAGATTACTATTAAGTTAGTGAGAATAAGAACCGACCACCTCACCTCCATGCATCTGACCGTAACCACTATTGGATTATCTATTCTATATACCATCACAAGGACAGCCATGGTAGCGCAACAGTGTTTACCATACTTACCTACCTCCTAGATGGATGTTCTCTCGATCACTGCCCAGATCGATGTACCAGACCTCCCCATAAATTCTATTCATGTGAAAATCTGGTTCATGTAGCCTTAGCATTGGTGTGTTTTACGTCACATCTTCAGCACCATTTGGAGCTCTGGTGCTTATACTTCGGCAATGTGTCTGGTTTCAGCCAGCATTTACTCGGTTCGCTCTCCGTTCTGTGTTTTTATAGTGTGGGTAGCTATCCCACGCCCAACCTCCTTAATCGTCTCTTACGACATGCGTGGCCGGTAACAGTGGTTCTATTCTTTACACCCCAATTTGGGCTCCGATAACCACTCGAGCGAGATAGATGGTCTCTGTGTAATCCCAGTTAGAACAGTTTGTTTTCCTACCTCAAGTAGCTCTCGGGCTAGACCCAAACTCAATTTGGTACCAGAGAAACATTGAGAACTATAGGTGGCCGGTGTAGTATTAACCACATGATGCATGCATTGTTTTCTCCATTCTTCAGAGACAAATACAGACCTAACACTGTAAACCCTAATGTATCGCATGGTATGAAAATATGTACTTTCATTAAAGGGTTATTGGTTAATGAACTGACATCACAGCACTCAGGGCGGACCCATAGATGCTCAGTCTCCCCCAACAGATTTCGAAGGTTGTGCATACTGATGGTTCCTGTGGCTCACTAGTTAAACACACTTTTCTTTCTGCCCCTCAAGCAACCAGCTCTACTTGTCTTCTTCTTCTTTGCGTTGTTCTTTATGACCAATTTTAATCACTCTTTGTGATATGCTTGATCTTTGCCAAGAACGTGTATACGTTGCACATTAGTTTGTTAGGCCCCTAAACGCATAGACTTCTACACGTTTAGGACACATGCTCCGATTTCAGCCAAACCTCCTTAGTCTCCTCTTACGACATGCGTGGCAGGTAACAGTGGTTCTATTCTTTACACCCCAAATTTGGGCCCGGTAACCACTCGGCGGCTCTACTTGTATAATGTGTAATTCCAATCTCCCTAAATAGCTCTATTGATTCAACGTCTATTCTAGTGTCCTGATTCAACAGTAGGTCGCCAAGAGGTCGAAGAACATCTCCCTTATCTATCCTAAACTCCCCAACATTCGATGACTTATATGCAAGCATGTCCTCTCTCTCGTTGCCACAAACACCCACATAACCAGGACAGTAGATTCACATTAGTCTCTTAAGTTAGAAACTTCTATAGACAACATCCATTCGTACCGAAACCTGCCATTTAAAATTTTCCGAGCATCGACTGAGCGTCGGAAACAACAATGATCCCAGTAAACAGATTACCAGAGAGTCAATGGAGGGCAGCAGTAACGGCCTCAACCTCCATCCTCATACTGGAATAGTTGTCCTGTATGCTCCACTTCACTCTGCAACAACCCTACCATGCACATTAGCCAAGAAACCCCATCCTGACTTCTCAACACGCTACACAGGCCCATCAGTTAAAGGGTATAAAGCCAAAGGATTGACTTCATTGCACTGGGTTTTACCCCATATAGCTCAGTCCTTCTCCACAGAAGTGGCACGCCACCTGCTGCAGAGAGTATTGCATTAAGCATGAACTCCATATCTCCAGCAATAATCCTAAGGGTCTGGAAAAAATGCCTATATGAACAGAACAGTGCGGTCCGGATTCGAACCCACAGCCTTCAGGGCGCAAGGCAAAGGCTTAACCACTTATATTTTGTATTAGTTACATCATGATCATTAATTATCAAGAATACATAATAGTAAAAGGTAGTCGTTACATCTTTGAAATGAATTTCTTCCAGTTTCCACTGTTTATTAATACTTTAAGACTGACTTAGGAATAAAGGCATCATTTTTCTTAAATACAAGACTTTGTCTGTTGTGTTGCTTATGATTGTTCAATACAAGACTTTGTCTGTTATGTTGCTTATGATTGTGCAATACAAGACTTTGTCTATCTTGTTGTTTATGTTTGTTCAATACAAGACTGTGTCTGTCTTGTTTATGATTGTTCAATACAAGACTTTGTCTGTTGTGTTGCTTATGATTGTTCAATACAAGACTTTGTCTGTTGTGTTGCTTATGATTGTTCAATACAAGACTTTGTCTATCTTGTTGTTTATGTTTGTTCAATACAAGACTGTGTCTGTCTTGTTGTTTATCATTGTGCAATACAAGACTTTGTCTGTTGTGTTGCTTATGATTGTGCAATACAAGACTTTCTTTTTAAATCTTGTTGTATGTTTGTTCAATACAAAACTGGTGTTTATGTTTGTTCAATACAAGTCTGTGTCTGTCGTGTTGTTTGTGTTTGTTCAATACAATGTCTGTTTTCTTGTTTTATGTGTTGTTTTTGTTCAATACAAGTCTGTGACTGTCGTGTTGTTTGTTCAATACAAGTCTGGTGTTTATGTTTGTTCAATACAAGTCTGTGGTGGTGTTTGTTCAATACAAGACTTTGGATTGAGGATGTAACTGATAATTTGAACACGATGGTAATGGAGGCAGGACATTTGGCTTACGAGAGAAATTCAGGACTCATTAAAGTTCAGCACAAGCTACTTGATGATGATGCGTCATCATTTGTTACTGAAATTAAGCAGTTTAACTACATCCGGTTGACTATCCTTAGCTACAGTTCTTTGACTATCATTAAGTTAAAGATACAACACACCTGGCCCATGATAGAAACTGAAACTCCCCACGACGCTTCACGGTACATATAAGACAGGGCAAGACCATATAACAAACAAACGTAGTTTACGATGGCATAAATTCCCTCCATGTACACTTTTCTCAAGCAGAGACGTCTCATGTGTTTGGGCCACAAATAGCTCTTGAGAGATGGTCGAATTTATAAGAATCCCCTTTGCGGAGAACTGATCCATGGGAAGAGACCTACTGGAAGTCCCCAAATGCAATATAAGGACGCAGTGGCGACTCGCGGTCATTTTTCTTGGTGGGGCCGGGTCCCACTGGCCCTTAATGACGAGCCGCCCCTGTAAGGATGTATGTAAACTAGTTTTGAAGGTTCTTGACAGAAACACATGCACTTGGAAAACGGTCGTTCAAGACCGACGTACCTGCGGAAAAAGGTGCAATGGGAGCTGTTGCATTTTGAACACAGTCTGATCGAGCAAGGGAAAAAAGTTGTTTCCCATAAAGATAGAGAGAACTGCCTCATCGATTAAGTGTGAGAGCTATCGCTCCCTCATCAGACTTTATAGTCATCGGCGGAGCATGAATTTAGCGTCACAGCTAGCTGTATTGTCATTCGTGATTGAAAGAGGTCTACTCTACTACTAGACTACTAGTGGTTGTAGTTTTGACCTCTTTCATAAATCCATGCTTGTTTTCACGTGTGATCATCTCAAAAATATGTAGCAGAACAATTTGTTGGTGGTAAACCCCAATAATTTGACTTTACGCCTGTGTGTTGCCGTGGTGCGCAAGTGTAGCAAAGAATAGTAACACTGCGACCTACAAGTCATGTCGTAAGAGTCGACTGCTACCCTAGTAAATAAAAAGCGTAGCAGAAATCGGATGTGCTTGGATCCCATACAAATCACAAAGAGTTATGTTATGTTATGCGATCGACGTCATGGCACATTGGGCATTCCCATTCGTGCTCTGTCCTCCGTTGCAGCAGCCATTCCAAAGTCCATTTGCTCACAGTACCCATGAGAAGTTGATTACTATATCTTCTCTCTCTACCACGAAGACGACACTGTCTGGCATATCCAAACTTAACGCCCAATTCTCGAACTCGTTCCAGTGTCTGAGACCCGCCCAATTGCGAGCGTACCGCATTGATGATATCGGCTCTGTCCATACTTCTGTCCACTTGAGTCAGGCCATTGTTTGCAAGAGAGTCAGCACGCTCGTTACCTCGCACTCCAGCATGTCCAAGCGTGTACAGTCAAGTACACAAAGAGTGGTTTAACAAGGGGTCGATATGGAGCGTTCGAATGAATTTAAGTTTTATATATTTTCTTGACTATACGGCATGCCTAAGAATCAGTACAGGACAGACTCTAAATTTCAACTAAATTATATTATAAAATGATGAACATTCTCAATAACGATTTTAATTTACATTTTATGACATCCGGCAATATGTCTCCATGAGTTTGCAACGAGTATATTATGACTTTTAAAAAGTGTTGCCATCTCGTCAAAGCTTTCGCAAGTAGATTTATAATATATGCAATATAAATATAGTGCAATAATATAAATATAGCAGTATTCTTGCTTTTGAAGAGACAGTCAGTGAATGCTTGCACATTTTAACAAATATTGCGTTTGAGTTTAATTATAATTTATTAGTTTTCGTTACGTTGGTAATGTTAACAGTGTAATCACAAAACACGATTCTGGTTTTATGTTTTACTAGTTCGTTTGGTTTTAACGTATTAATTGCGGAATGTGTCTGATGTATGACTATGAGTATCATCAGTTTAAGTATGATAATGATGATAATTTAGTATCATAAAGTTTTAATGAAGATAACGACGGAACCTAGTTATAGTTATTAGTAACAGAAGATAGAAGAATAGTCAAGAATATATTAATATCTACTTAAAACGCTCCACAACGACAACTTCAACTTGTTAACCGTTCAATCACTCTTGATTTGTGTACTATATATTATATTTGTGATAGTGATCTGAGCCTAAGAGCGATTGTACGTTGTGCCATTTATGCGATTACATGTAGGTCAGCACGTCCGATTTCTGCAATGCTTTTTATTTACTAGAGTAGCTTCACTAGACCCGCATCTCAGTCGCCTCTTACAACATGCCTTGTACTGATGACTTGTAGGTTGCAGTGTTACTATTCTTTGCTCCCTTGAGGGCTCCGGCAACACACAGGCGGAGGTACTTGTAATTTAGATCCCCAATTAAAACTTTTAATAAAAGATCAGGAAACCTGTAGTCCAACCACACACCAAAATTTGTGTGCGCTTAAGTTAGCCTAGAACCTTGGAATTAACGCTGCACATGGTTACTAAGAGCATGCATATTCCCAGTGACAACGTATGGGTGTGAAGCATGGACATTTCGTAAAGCTGTGGAAAAACATATATGTGTTTTTGAATATAAGTGTTACAGAAGAGTCCTTCGTATATATTGGACAGAGAAGAGAACAAATAGATCTATCCAGAAAGAACTCAAAATCAAAGAAAACTGACTGATGCTACAAATAAGAAAGAGAAAATTGAGATATTTTGGACATATAAAAAGACATGAGGGGCTGGAGAAGACCATCATGGAAGGAGGCATACCGGCAAAGAGAAGAAGAGGAAGACCACAGAAGATGGATTCAGGATGTAACTGATGGTTTGAGCATGACGGCTGCAGATGCAGGACATCTGGCCTATAGGACTGTTGGGGTAGCAAAGTTCTGCTCAGGACAAGCTATTTGATGATGATGACATGGTTACTAGCGAAGCGTGTTGTTGACTTCGCTATCAGCACCGCTGTTAATTGACAAAAGTATTAATCTTATCACAATATGAAATTATTAAGAGAATACACTGACAATATATTATATTTTTTCAGATAATTTTTGTCCTGCCTCCTACAAAACCATCAGATGTGAATGAACTAGATGGATATTTGACTGCCATATGATATACTGAATACTCTCACATTTTGACAAGTTGACAATGCAGTCAGTATGAATTCATCCATCAAGTTACTCAACAATTTTGTCTATAGACACAGGAGCTGTACTACTACATTCAACAGCAGAAAAATTATGAATTTGTATACAAGAAAATGTGTTTTATTTCACTCTAAATGTAGCTCATTTTTCTACATGCTAAAACTCAGGAAACATGTAATTGGTGAAAGCTCACAGTGGACATATAGTAGATGTGTTAATTTTTACAGTACTTTGAGACATTCAAATTTGACAGCGGGAATTAATATAGAAGCATTTAAAGAGCAGTGCCGCAGACACTTATTGATGACTGGAAATGAAATTCGGCCCGATGATCTAGTTAAGGAAGAGTTGAAAGTTAGATATGATCTGGCTATTACAACATGAGTGCAAAGGAAAAGCGGACACTCAAGATTATTCAGTTGGAGCACAGCTTTTTGTTCTCACAAGGCTATGCCATTCCAGTAAGAATTTTTTCTGTTATATTTATAATAGAGTAGCCTTCAGTTATTTGATTTAATTAGTTTACCGGGTCTCTATGACGAGATGTTCATTTCTTGTGCCAAAGGTACCAGGTTTGCTCCCTCATGGAGCTATCGGGATAGTTTTCAGAGATCCTGATCTTAGTGTAGGTGAGATTGAGTTCATAGTCCTATCGGAAACGGACGATAAAATGTAGGTTCCGTGTTCAATTTGAACACGAAAGAACCCTGGCATTTCAAAATCAAGAAGAGCAGGCTGGAAAGCCCTGTCTGGGCAAATTCATTCAAAAGATTAAAAATAAATGTCCTACATAAATATCTTTGGAATTATATCGTGACCTCGCCGAGCACAGAGTTCAGTACTGCAGCTGAGATCTTAAAGACACCGAGCACACATGGTTACTCACCAAAGTGCAATGATGATGGTCCAATCGGTCAATTAGCTAGTTAGTCATCAGATCATCTTTTTCTCTCAGTAGTCACTCTAGTAAACAGACCCTAGCGCTTTGGCAGCTACAAATACATACTTCTACTCTATTCTTGACCGTCTTCTGTTCCAGCTGTGATTTCTTTCAGTTCTTTTCTCCAAGTCGCTTTTGGATATTCCACATTTTCGTCACCCTCTGGTGTCCATCTTTGTGTAGTTTTCATGACAGAGTTAGCTTCCGCACATATCACATATTTGATCCATTTCCAGCGTCTCTTTTGGACAGATCATCTTACCCGTGTGTTGCCAGGGCTCTCAAGGGGAGCAAAGAATAGTAACACTACAACCTACAAGGCATGTAGTAAGAGGCTTAAAGGTAGGGACCTAGAGAAGCTACCATAGTAAATAAAAAGTGTCGTAAAATTGGGTGTACTTGTAGGCACATAACTGGCACAGCGTACAATCGCTCTTAGGCTTAGATCACATACAAATCACAAAGAGTGGTTTAATAAGTTATTATGGAGCGTTTTAAGAAGAAGAATACGATACACTTTGTAGGTCACAGTGTTGCTATTCTTTGCTTGCCGGCCCTGGCAACACACGGGCGGGAGAACGGCTAAAAATAAGTTAAACAACCTACCTATCTCAGAGCAACATTTAGTTTATTTTAGTAGTCGGATAATCATCACTGCGCATCGAACCAATTAGTCCATAAGTGCTCCAATCTCCTCCTCAGTATGTCTCGCAGTGTATGGCAACTCAACAACACTCACTTCTATGCTGGTTCACTACACATCTTTGACTAATGACTATACACGTTTGGGTAAAAAATGTCTTGGAGTTGTAACATCATTTTGATCATTTGCAACCATATAAATACTGGATTCTTAAAATTTACACTTAGGTGTGTTATCTGTCCTTAAGAGATGACAGTGTTCTCTTAATTCTGTTTCCTTCTAGCCGCCAGAAGAGATGACTAATGAAAACTGGTTGCAAGCTGTGACACTTGGGACAATGGAAGAACGCTTGATTTCATATATAGGCAAGAAGAATAAAAATACAGAGAGCTTCATTAGAAGACACAAGCAGTAAGGAGACTGCACCTTCGGAACGAGTTTATGATAACCCAAATAGTATATTTTATGACTATGAGAATCCAGATTTAGAAGTAAGGTAATGAGTTTCTGAGTACAGTGATAATCATTTCAGTTATTGTTTATTTTTGTAATTTATTTAGTACATATCATTCTGATTGTTCTTCTTTAGCTGTTTTAGATTTGCTTTGATGCAGTTAATATGAAATGCTTGAGTAAGACATGGAAGTCAAAGGAGATCAAAACAAACACAAACTGAGAATCTTTCAATCAAATGTGAAGTCAAAGTTGTTCTATGGCTCAGAAACATGGACTTACAAAAAAGAAACCACTAGAAAACTACAGACCTTCATAAATGGATGTTTACATCATAGAATAATAGGACTGAGGAACTCAGAGAAATAACTAAGCAGATACCAGTGGAGAAAGAGCTAAGGAAGAGACACTGCCAATGGATAGGACACACATTGAGAGGACCACTCGGAAGCATTTCAAGACAGGCATTGTTTTGGAACCTGTAGAGGAAGGCCTATACATACCTGGAGAAGAGAGCTGGAGGCTGACATTAAAAGGATAGGTAAACATGAAAAGAATTTGAAGAGATGACAGGAGAGAGAAGAGCTGGAAGAAGTTTGTTGAAGACCTGTGCTTTGTTGGGAGTTGAAAGGTAAAGAAGGATACAAATGGGACAATCCAAACACTCACCTTCATCTGTGTCCCAGGTCATTCTGGGGTGAAGGGCAATGAGAGAGCAGATGCACTGGCGAGCAATGCTGCATGAGAATGGGCTCTATGGACAAAAGCAACATCATTAACATCTAAGAGAACAAATACAATCTGAAGATTTCAACGATGAAGATAAAGGATATTCTCTATCTCAGTTGCACATATTATGCATACCGATAGGTGCATCAAGACAGGAAAACCATTAGAGAAACCCCAGTAGATACATCAACCAACACAGAACGGAGTTGTTAGTCTAAACATATTGAAATACATGCTTGGGATGAGATTGGAGCAATTATGGACATAAATGATGAAGATGATCCTCAAATGAACAAGATTTTCTTCATAGTTTGCTCTCCTGGTTAGTCTTCTTTGTTCTAGTTCTTCTGTGTGACTGTTCTCTTTATTGACTCTTCATATTTTTCTTCTTCATATACTGTCGTAGTTCCTCTCTTTGTTCGTTATTTTTCTGTTCTAGTATTCACTGTTCTAGTTCTTCTTTATTGTATTGACTCTCACTTTTTGAAATATTTGTAAAATCTCAATAACTCATTTCTACAAATTTGATGCCTGTTAAACAGTATGTTCCCAACTTATTGGGGGTTGGGTTGAGTTGAACACCCAAATATATGCAAATTTATTTTGTTACAGAAGCTGCGATGAATTGTTAACATGGTGACAATTTCATCACTGTGATAAGCCAGCGCTTGCTTTACAAAGGTTGTGGGTCCGAATCCGGAGAATGCACACCTGTATAGCGGGGGACACTGATAATAAGGAAAGCAGGCCTTCATGCAAAAATTATAAGTTCAATATAAGGTGCCCTGACTACGCCTGAATTCATAGCGGACAAACGGAGAAGATAGATTCAGAATTATTTGTTTGTTAATGTATGTCTGGTGGTGTTGAGTCTTCTTCTTCTTACGCTCCACATCAACCACTTGTTACTCACACTTTGTGATTTGTATGTGATCTGAGCCTAATAGCGATTGTACGTTGTGCCAGTTATACACCTACAAGTAGGCCAGAACATCCGATTTCTGCGATGATTTTTATTTACTGGGGTAGCTTCCTCAGGCTCTTACGACATGCCTTGTAGGTTGCAGTGGTACTATTCTTTGCTTCTATGGGCCCCAGCACCACACATATGAAACAAATACAGAACGAATCACAAAGCAGACATTGAAGTGGAGGCAAAGAGTCAAGAAAAAAGGATGCCATAGTGAAACCCTGAAATGAACTTTGCTGACTGAGGTGAGAAATATCTGATTCAATTCCATACATGAGATTAAATGAGTTGTCCAGGGTAGAGTGGTATGGAGAAATTGCTTGCAGGCTCTATGTAACGTATAAAGGTATGAGAGAGGAATGTAATATATATATATATATATGATACGCCTGTATTTATTAGTTGTTATAATGTTTTCTAATACTTTCAGGTGGGGCAACTATCGTTTAGCTTCTGCCATGCAGTTTGGATCTCCCTTAGTGATTGATATGGATTTTGTCGAAATGAACTCTGCAAGCGATCTCATCAGTATAACACAGCAGCTGTGGGATATGTACTGTGTGAACCTTGCTCATCATGAACCCTTCCATCTTATATTCACAAACTGCTCTGAATCAAACCTCATTTACAGGTTAGTAATCTTGTTGCCTCACAACCCAATCAGAACTGGTTCAAACTCCCGCAGGCAGTTTGAAAGCAAATTGCCGTGGATTTTACGTAAAGGTAAAATTAGACTCACCGCTCAGAAAGCAATGACAAACTACTGAACGTATAAGTGGTGCCTAGAAAATCAACGACTCGTTAACTGTGGTTGGTGGCAAAGTTCTGTAAAGGATATGCAAAACACGTAATTACAAAGTACTGTAGTTTTTGAAAGGATACAAACCACGCTTTGTCTGTCTTTTCTACCATTGAGTTGATACCCGAGAGAACCTACCGTCTCTTCCTCCTTGATGTGTCCTCATTGTACACTTCTATACCTCATCCTGACGGCCTTATAGCTCTCCAGTTCTTTCTCAATAGAACTAATCCACTTGTGTCAACTTCTGCTCTCTGTCTTGCAGACTAGTTCTCACTCTTAACTCCTTTCAGTTTAATGACCAATTCTTTGAGCAGATCAGTGGGGTTGCCATGGGTACTAAAATAGGACCTAGTTATGCTTGTCTTTTCATGGGCTATCTTGAACACCTAGTATGGACTACATATGATGGCCCCCTTCCGTCTGTCTATCACAGATACATTGATGACTGTATTGGCATCACTGATATGCCTGAAGCCGATTTGTCACCTTCATTAATTTCATTAATGTTTTCAACCCTTCTATTCGTTTACTTCTCACATCTCCACTACTTGTGTCAACTTTCTTGACATTACTATCACCTTACGCCTATCCACTATCTATACATCAGTATATTACAAGCCTACTGATGCACATAGTTTTCCCCTCTATACTTCTTCCCATCCCGGGCTTATCGGTGACTCTTTGCCATTCTCGCAGCTCTTACGCCTTACTCGCCTTTAGAGTGAGGCGATGATTTTCTTGAAGAGCTCGCGAGATGCTTGATTTCTTTCATGGCGCCTATACCCGGAGAAGGGTGCTTGTCTCGGCTATCATGAGTTCAGAAAATCACTCGCCAGCAGGCCCTTACCAGTCAGCATAGGACTACTAACTCTGACAGAGTAAAACTTATCTTAACTTACCACCCCATAGTTCCCTGGTGAAAAATGTTTTATTCCGTCATCTGTTCTCCTTGATCAGATCTGGAGACCCGTTCTGTCTTCCAACTATCTTTGGTGTCTTACAGACGGGACAGAGTCTTAAGGATATGTTGGTACACAGTTGATAGGTCCAATATCCAGACTCATTTTGGCACTGTCCTGTGTGGTCGTCGGCGTTGCAACACGTGTGCTTATGTGATACAGACCCGTACTGTATCTTTCCTTTAGGCGTTTCTTATTGCGATGGGTTCCATCGAGTCCCAGTAATCTTATCTAGCTATTATCTGTAAGCGGTGTAACAAGGCTTATATCGGCGAGACAGGCAAGAGGCTCAGTGACCGATTCGCCCAACACTTGCGACATACGCCATGTGCTCTGTGACCCTGTGAGCCACCCATTTCATGACTTCTGGCCATTTAGGTGCTCGATGTCCAGGTCACAGCCATCCGATCATGTTCTCGGATGATCGCAGTCGATTGCTCTGGAGAATCGGTTGATTTCTTTGTATGGTACCTTGCGACCACGCGGGCTCAACGTATTACATTCTTATGCTTCTTAGTACTTTCTCTTCCATGCTTTGTAATCTATATGGGTATATATTGCATGTATTCAAGTTATATATTTACTAGATGTTTCATTGTTTCTTTCCTTTCTATTTCTAGTTTTTATGTGTGTTTTTTTGTGTTACATTTATTTAGTTATTGTTTTATTCGATTTTCCTTAGATACGTTTGTATTTAGGTCGTCCATTTGATGTTTCATTTTAATTTGTCACTCCTGTTTGTTCGTTTGCTTGATAAAGGCCTTGTTGGTCGAAAGTTGCTGTATTTTGTCATTGTTTTTGTAATTTGTAAAACTACATTACTTTGTAATTACGTGTTTTGCCAATCAAATAGTTTACTGCAGTTCCATATATATGTAAAGGATATGCCAGGATTTTCATTTTCAATCCCATTGCCAGAGCCCATAAGGGGAGCAAAGAATAGTAACACTCAGACCTACAGGGCATGTTGTAGAGCGACTAAGGTAGGGGCCTAGAGAAGCTACCTAGAAAATAAAAAGCCTTACAGAAATCAGATTTATTGCCTATTGTAGGCACATAACTACACACGCACAATCACTGTTAGGTCAGATCACATACTCACAAAGAGTGGTTTAACAAGTGAGTCGATTGGAGCACTCCAAGAAGAAACAATAAATGAAGAAAATCAATCGAAGAAGACCAGCAAAATAGTATAGCAAGGAGACCTCTGAAGTGCGGAGCTCGCCTGTATGGCAAGGAAATGAATAAAGCGATAAGCAGATTTTCACGCAAAAATCAGTCAGAAGCGCCACACCATGGCTATGCCTGAATTCATAGCGAGCGAATGCAGGCGAAGTATAGCAAGGAGGATTTTTGGGACACATAATTTGGAAGGAGAAACAGGGAGAGATGAAGAAAGACATCAAGAAGAGAGTTGGAAATGGATACTGGAGTGAAGAAGACATTGAAAATGTTATACATCAACATTACTGGATGATGTTATATTACTAAAACTACGAAACTTTCATTCTTCTTCTCTTCCACCATTTACTTCTGTATAGAAGTGTTGGGTGAGGGGATGTAGTGATCTTGTGTGTGCTTGTTTTAAGGCACTTTGTAAGCTGATATTCATTTTTGCACTACTGTTCTTCACTCTCCATTTTTGTGTGTGTCTTCTCTTGCTTTGTACTTGTTATACTTTTATGTTTGTAGCGATACCAGGGCATTCTTGTCAGGTGTAGAAACCATTTAATCTGTTGTTCTTTTATGAATTGCATGTTTGGTTTCACATCCAGTCTTCTGATTTCTTCATTTCGAATTTTGTCTCTTATTGTCATACCTGCAGCTCTTCTAAGACACCTCATCTCTGTCATTATGATTTTCCGCTCATTAGCTGCTGTTATTGGCCATGTTTGATACTGGTAACATAGCGTTGGCCAGAAAAACGTTTGTGTAAGATTTGCTTTAGTTTTTAGCGGTAAGTTTCATTAACAAATGTCATTTTCTGATCAAGTGTTCTTCAGTCATACCAGATTTCTTACGTAAGTTTTTTTAAACCAAATTGACATTGAAATTGGTATTAAATTTGTATTTTCTTCAGACATCTGATATTGCATCATATGATTAAGGCACCATTTGTTCTGGCAACTTTCACATGGAAGAGTCATGTAGATTTGTTTCCCTTACCAGACATGATTTACCTCAGTGCTGTAGCACACGATGTAATGTACCTTTTAACTCTTTTTTTCTGTTGTGTTTTATGTTGTTTTGTTCTATTTTGTGTCTGTACAGATGGTGAAAGTCACATTGAGAAGGTCTCGCCTGCGTGTTGTCGATACCCACTGGGGAAGCAAAGAACAGTAACACTGCGACCTACAAGGCA
Organism: Arion vulgaris; assembly: GCA_020796225.1. NCBI lineage: Eukaryota > Metazoa > Mollusca > Gastropoda > Stylommatophora > Arionidae > Arion > Arion vulgaris. The sequence goes on from CM036773.1 coordinate 9,849,081, forward strand.
TGTAGTAAGAGGTGACTACGGTAGGACCTAGGAAGCTACCTAGTAAATAAAAGCATCGCAGAAATCAGACGTGCTGGCCTACTTGTAGGCGCATAACTGGCACAACATACAATCGTTCTTAGGCTCAGATCACATACAAATCACAAAGAGTGGTTAACACGTGGTCGATATGGAGCGTTCAAAGAAGAAAACATTGAGAAGGCGGATCAGAAACATTGCAAGACATGCACCATTTTTTAACCCGGAGGTGTTCGAAAGTTGAGATGGGGAAGGCCTAGAAATACCTGGAGAAGAGAGCTGGAGACATTTAAAGGATAGACAAGATGTGGAAAGAACTGGAAGGGATGGCAAGAGAGTGGAAGAAGTTTGTTGAAGACCTGTGCTCTGTTGGGAGTTGAAAGGTGTGATAGATAGATGGATGGGTGGGTGGGTAGATGGATGGATGGATAATGAAAGTAACAGATACTACACAAATAAGAATAGGTATGCTCGAGTCTAGAAGGCAAAGGCTGTCACCTACCTACTAGTCCTACTGTTCAAACTTCTCACTGTCGGCTAAGCAACTGTTGTTACTGCCTGTAAGGGGGGACTGCCTAGAGTAGTTGATAGTAGCTCGGCCTGCTAGCTGTGAGACGCCTCATAGCTCGGGTTCGAACCCACTGTCCGGCATTTGTTCGAGTCCCTGGTCTTACTCAGGACGATAACGTGAGTACCTCTGAAGTCGGAGAAAATCTGCCTGTATGGCAGGAATACTAATCGAGTACATTGAACACACGGCTGCCAGTGTAAGTAATTTACAATGTGCAGCTGCTGCCATTGTAGAAATTGGAAAAAGCAGTTTTCTACCAAAAATCAGTTTCAGAGATGAAACTCGTCTGAGTTGAAAGCGGACGAAAGAAAAAAATAAACTGCCTGTAAGATGAGCACACAGAGTTTTTTAAAGAACCCCAGAGGAAGCAACGGAAGTAGAATATGATCAACAAATAAACATGGTACAGGTATTAAGAACTTCAGAAAAAACAAATAGACAAACACGGGACTCGAACCACTTACCCCAGTCCTTACGACACCAATCGCCTAGCCTAGCAATACGAGCGTATTTACGTACACAACCAATGAGCCATTCTAAATGCTCATTGGTTGTGTCATACGCTCGTATTGCTAGGCTAAGCGAAATGCTCATTGGTTGTGTACGTAAAACGCTCGTATTGCTAGGCTAGGCGATTGGTGTCGTAAGGACTAGGGTAAATGGTTCAAGTCCCGTGTTTGTCTATTTGTTTTTCGAAGTTCTAATACCTGTACCATGTTTATTTGTTGATCATTACTGCCTGTAGTACCACTTTTTAGGGCAGTGTAGGACATGGGAGACTAGAGTCTGAGCAATTTAATGGCTAGTGTAGTTGCTGCGAAACCGTTCAGGTTAGGATTTTTTTTTATAGATACAACCACCCCAGTAAACATGAACTATGGAAGAAATCCTTCTAGTTAAATCATGAGGGCAATGAGAGAGGAGACATGCTTGCATCAATTGTTGGGGAGTTGAAGACGGATAAGGGGGATGTTCTTCGGTCTCTTTGCAACTGTCTGTTGGATGAGGACACTAAAATAGATGTTGAATCGATCCACCGATTTAAGCAGTTTGGAGTTGCCCGTTGTACCAGGTAGAACTGGATGTCTGATGGGCAGAGCGAAGAGTGTTTAACCAGCGAGCCACAGGAACCATCAGTATGCATACTTTTTGATATCTGTTGGGGGAGACAAAGCAGCTATGGATCTGCCGGAGTGCAATGAGCGTCAGTCTAGTAACCAATAACAAGAGGTGTTGGCGCAATGAGGCCTATTACGTTGTCACATTTACATAGCTTTACTATTACTTGATTTGACAACCAGTTTAATTATCACATAAATTGTTACACTGTTGTTAAATGTATGTTATTTTTTTGGTCTTCTAGACTCTCGGAGCATTCAACCCAGGTGTTGTTTATATTGTTGGTGCTTACCATGATCCTCTGGTGCGTAAGAAAGGATCGTATGTACGGGCCAAAGAATATCAAATTAAAAGTCAGAGGTTTCCCATACAGGAGAATGTTCGGTAAGATTGATAGTAAAGATTTTATTTTGTCTGTAGTTGGTTAGTTGTGTCCTTACTGGGGCAGTTAACACCACTCTTGTCACATAAAGAGATACCGCTAAATACTAAAGCAAATCATAACGATTTTCTGGTCAACACTATGTTACCAGTGTCAAACATGGCCAATAACGGCAGCTAATGAGCGGAAAATCATAATGACAGAGATGAGGTGTCTTAGAAGAGCTGCAGGTGTGACAATACGACAAAATTCGAAATGAAAAGACTGGATGTGAAACCAGTCACGAAATTCATACAAGAGCAACAGATTAAATGGTTTGGACACCTGACAAGAATGCCCTGTTATCGTCTACCACAGAGAGCCACACAGAAAAAGTATAACGAGTACAGAGCAAGAGAAAGACCATGCAAAAGATGGAGCGCCAGCATCAAGAACAGCCTTAAGAAAATGAATAACAGCTTACAAAGTGCATTACAACAAGCACACACACGATCACTATATACTTGCTGATTTTCAAATGCTAGGGGTTAATTTACATGCTCAACTTGCCCCATGTTGCTTGGTCCTTCTCGCAGAAATGGCACTAACCTATCGAGGCTATTGCACAAAGCACAAACTCCGGAAATAATCCTAGGGTTCTCAGTGAACAGAACAGTCCAGATTTGAACCCGCAACCTTTGGAGTACAGTGCTGCTGCTTAATCACAAAGACCCCAGAAGATGATTTATTTGTTTACATTCTGTTTTTGGACACATGTGATTTATTTGTTACTCTCTCTCTCTTTGCCTTTTTACCCGGATTGGGGCATAGGCCCTCAATCAACTCATGCCAAGTCTTCTATCCAAGTATCTTTAGCTATCTCTTGCAGCTCCCTCCAACTCTTCTTTATATTGTTGATCTCTGCCTCCAAATCTCATCTCCATGTATTTCTCTGCCTCCCCTTCTTTCTCTGTCCTCGGATTCCAGGCAAGGACCCTTCTTGTTATATTCCCCTCCGGTTTCGCAAAGTGTGTCCTATCCAGCGCCAGCGTCTTTTTTAACCTGTTCATTCACTGGAATCTGTCTTGTTCTCTCCATAAGTTCCTCATTTGTGACCCTATCATACCATCTTATTCCCTCTATTCTCATGAGACACAGTTGATGAATGTTTGCAATTTATGCGCTATTGTTTTAGTTGATCTCCATGTTTCTTACCCATACAGTAAAACTGCTTTAACAATCATTACATTTTGTTATTGTTTATTTATATATTTGCAGATGGAAGCGACAATCCAGTAAAGATCTCGATATGAATCAAATGATTGCAGTATTTCTGTCTGTCAAGTCTAAGATGTCCTGGAAGGATGCACTTATCTCAAATGTACCCATGCTTGTCAACCAAGACTGATTCATCAGAATCTTCTACTTCTTGCATTCACGCGCTATGAATTCAGGCACAGTCAGGGCGCTTAGTATTGTGCGTTAGACTGATTTTTGCGTGGATGCCTGCTTTCATTATATCGGTGTCCCCACCATACAGCTGTGCCTTCCCCAACTTCAGAGGTATTCATCAGATGGCTAATTTCTTGTTCCTAATTAAGAATCGTCATCATCAAATAGCTTGTCCTGGGCAGAACTTTGCAACCTTAACAGTCCTTCGAATTTCCCCTCCCATAGGCCAGATGTCCATCAGTTACATCCTGAATCCTTCTTCTCCGTGGTCTTCCTCTTTGCTGGGATGCCTTCTTCCATGATGGTCTGAAGGATAGGGATGTCAATCTCAATCAAACTCAATTCGGAACAGTATTCTTCAGTCTCTACTTTTAGCGAAACACGTACAAAAACAATACACAGTGATGTTTGATCAAAGGCCTTTATCAAGCAAAGGATACATTAGAAGGAAAAATTCACTTCTTAAATGGCAGACATAACTACAATTAGACAATAAATCCCTCCTTTTATGACATCTACTGTTCTTTTTCCTACCAAGTTTCTGTCCTGTGTGGGCTCCAGTTTAGTGCATATTTTATTATATTATTAGGTTGTTTTGATCAGGAATAAAACTATGATAATGATATTTAATTCAAATGTCAAGTCTGTCCTTCTGTATGGGACGTAAGGGAAGACCCAGAAACACCTGGAGACGGGAGTTAGAGATGGAGCGCAAAAGACGGGAGTGAGTGGCGAGATCTGGAAAAGATGACTTGGAAGGCCTTGGTTGCGGATCTATGCTTCCTAGGGCGAAGAAGAAGAATTAGGTTGTTTCTGATTGTGTCCATTTAATCATCAAATTTATCTCCTTGATTTTGCCAGTGTGTTGCCAGGGCTACAGGGCGCAAAGAATAGTAACACTGCAACCTACAAGACATGTTGTAAGAGGCGATTGAGGTAGGGGTCTAGGAAGCTACCTAGTAAATAAAAGCGCCAACAGAAATTGTATGTGCTGGCCTACTTGTAGGCACATAACTGGCACAACATATAATCACTCTAAGGCTCAGATTACATACAGATCACAAAGAGTGGTTTAACAAGATGGTCGATATGGAGCATTCAAAGAATTAGATCTTGATTTGATTATTGTTTGCTTCCCCTCCACGATGTGGTGTGTTACATTTTCGGGAAGAACTAGAATCTATGAGTTAGGGTGGTGAACCAAAATATGCTGTGCAGAAAGGTGCAAATATTGCATCCATTTGACTAACACTGTAACATAGCAACACATACCGTTTTTGGTCCAAACCACATCCAAGACACACAGACCAACCCGAGTCACATACAGACAACCCAAACCACAGAGAGGTTCCAAAAGTGGTGTTAACCCTTTAGCTGCTAAGGATGTGTTTTGCCCATTCACTGCTAAAGACGCGTTAAAACATGTTATTATCTCTCCTTTTAGATACCTAAAGCGTGTAACGTTATACATTTCTACTGTCACTGCTACATGCGTATATTCACGTTTGTGACCTAGAAACAAAGAGTAGCTATTTTTAGATCCGTCTTTGAAAAGTATGTCATACGAGAGGTTAAGAGCAAATGCAGGAGGAGACCATCGGTTGTTTCATTCTTTAGCTTGTTCATAAAATGCTGTCTATTGTCTTCTGTGTTCAATGTTTGGATAGTTTATTGGTCCCATCTCCGAGTTACATCCTTCCTTTCATTCGCTTGAAATATTGTCTATATATTCAATGTTGCCTCTTGTATACTTCCTTCTGTTCGCTTGAAATATTGTCTTTATATTCAATGCTGCCTCTTGTTTCCTTCCTTTCGTTCGCATGAAATATTGTCTATATATTCGATGTTTCTTGTATAAACTTCACTGTCTTTTGTAGCTCACACAGAGGTCCATATAGTTTTCTATCGAGTGTTGTTTTTCGTTAGGCCAGTGAGTTTACCTCAGTGTATCGTATTCAGGGCAGTCTTGAAGTATGTGCTCTGCAGTCTGGTGTGCTTGTCCACATGGCTGAATTGTCAATCTTGAATTTTGTATACATGTGACTGCGGAGTTGATTGTGTTCTAAGGCGCAGAATGACAACCTGTTCTAAGCCGCTCATATTATAGTAATCGTCTTGTGTTGGTATTTGTGGTTTTTATTGTTGATTTAATCATACTTTCTTTTTGGTGGTAGGCAACCGGCACATCCGGGTGCTCTCCAGCACTTTCCTGACTAGTCAGTCTGCTGTTTCATTTCCTGGTATTGCACAGTGAGCAGGTATCCACTGCAAGCGACGCGCTGCGATGCTTGGACGGTTTAGACACAATTTTCTGGATTGGAGTGCTGATTGTGCATCAGTCAAAAATACAGCAGGCTGAGGATCTTCTTCTCTTCCACCATTTACTTCTTTATAGAGGTGTTTGCTGATGTGTGCTTGTTTTAAGGCACTTTGTAAGCTGATATTCATGTTCATAAGGCTGTTCTTGATGCCGTCGTTTCATCTTTTGTGTGGTCTTCCTCTTGCTTTGTACTCATTATACTTTTTCTGTGTGGCTCTCTGTGGTAGGCGATGACTAAACAGGCGACATATATGCGTAAAAGTAAAAACAGCGAAAGTTACATGACTGATTTTAATACTTGTGTGTTTGAGAATGATACAGTTTATTAAATTCTTTGTTGTTTCCAATATATTCTTTGTTTTCTCCTTGATCTCCAAGATGCATGTTTATATGTAAGTAAAGAATCAATTTTCATACCATAATCATTGGCCTTATGAGACAATAGGTTTTGCATCATGTAGATTGTTACGTGCTGAATCGCGTCCATATGTTGCCGGGCTCACAGAATAGTAACACTGCGACCTACAAGGCATGTCGAAAGAGGCAACTGAGGTAGGAGCCTAGGGAAGCTACCCTAGTAAATAAAAGCATCGCAGAAATCGGTTGTGCAGAATCGCACCGTATGTTGCCGGACTCACAGGGGTAACAGAATAGTAGCACGGCGACCTACAAGGCATGTCGCAAGAGGCAACTGAGGTAGGAGTCTAGGGAAGCTACCCTAGTAAATAAAGAACGTCGCAGAAATCAGAAGTGTTGGCCTACTTATAGGCGCATAACTGGCACAATGTAAAATCGCTGTTAGGTTCAGATCACAAATAGTTATTTAACAAGTAGTTGATATGGAGTGTTTGAAAAAGAGGCTCTTCTAAAAGAGGTATAGAAATACTTGGTGGCAAAGATTAACAATATATAGAAGAGATAGCTAAAGACAGAGTTGGTTGAGGGCATATGTCTCAACAATGGTTTAAAAAAGAGAAAAATAAACTGAAAATAGAAGGGTCAGAAGAATGGCAAAACAAGATATGTCCAAACTTTCCATCTTCTTCTTCAGCGATCTCTGGTCATGCGCTTAATTTACTGTGGACCACAAACTGGGCAGTCTGTCAGGTTTCCCAAAGCTTAGTTTTCAGGTCGACTGGGTGTGGCCACATGTTGCTTCTCAGCTCACACAGAAGAGGACAGTCTTGCAGGATATGCTCTGGTGTCTGTTCCGCCTGCTGACACTTTTCCATCTTCCATACAACTTGTCTGCGAAAGATCTTGCACATGTTCTAGGCTAAATACTATCTCTAAAGCAAGAACTGTTTGCACAATGTCAGCAAAAGATCTTCTGCGTTCTCACTAGATTTGAATTTCGGATTCTCTAATAAAGGCAGCAGTCTGCCTCAGATTATCAGCCATGCAGTTTGTCTTGGATGCTGGTGTAAGTGGACCAATTCTTTCTGCTCTGGTCTGCATACTGGGGGCAGTTCTGTAGGATATACTCTGTTGTCATACTCGCCAAGCCACAGGTCGTTGATGCCTATCTTGAATTTAGTGTTAATATTTTTCTGTCGCTCCCTTGCTTTAGCTCCCGTGTGATCTCCAGCAGTTAGTTTTGGCCACCCTTGTGATGCAAAAGATTATCAGCACCATTATCCAAAAGAGAAGCTGGATCGGACATGCGATACGCATGGAGACTAACTCTGAGATAGAAACCATAGAGTAAATGAAATGTGGAAGATCCAAAACGACCTGGAGAAAAATGAGAACGTTCATTTGCTGCTGCACTAAGCATGCCACCGGCAGAGAGGAAGGGACATAACTTAAACCGCCAAATTTGTGAGAGTAATATACGTAGTTTTACAATCATCATCATCATCAAAAGCTTGTCCTGAGCAGAACTTTGCCACCCCAACAGTCCTCCGGTAATTTTTACAATAGTAAACATATTTCAATGCACAATATTTAAGAACGAATACAAATGCAAGTGCAGTATTGTAACTTACCGACATTTATTACGTTAGTGCATGCAAACATTATGTTTGTTCATACTGTGGACGCATATCACCCAAGTACAACCCTTTCTCTCTATCAAAAAATATTGGGAGAATGTACAAATAGAATAACAAATATATGACATGTTATTGGGGGGGGGGTTTATCTTGATTTGATGTTAATAAAATTTTACAGCTGCGATGTCATTGACATTACAATTTCAGCATAGATGTTATGGTCTGAAAAATATTTCACGTCCACTGTGGGATTGAACCAGACCTCTAGCCTAAGAGGTGAGTTCACTAACAACTGCAACTCTCTTAATGTATCAGTGAAAGTAAAAAATTTCAGATTTTTGTAATACTAAATGACAAGCTAATAACCATTTTCAAAATTATGCAAAAATAAATATACATTTAAAGTACAAAGAAGCTCTGTACTACTACCAACATGCTGAGGCAGTTACTGCTGCCCTCCATTGGGACTAAGGCTCTTGTTAAGAAGATCCAGAATGACAGGTTGGGGTATGAGTGGACGTCACCTATTGAACTTTCCAACCTCCAGAGACTCATGTGAATCTACTGTTCTGGTCATGTGGGCGTTCGTGGCACGAGTGGACAGGCTTGCATCGATTGTTAGGGGGTTTAGGATAGATAAGGGGATATTCTTCGGTCTTTTGGCGACCTACTGTTGAATGAGGACAATAATACTGAATCAATCCAGCAATTTGAGGAGTTTGGAATTGCACAAGTAGATTAGGAGGGGCAGAGAGAAGTGTGTTTAACCAGCGAGCCATAGGAACCATCAGTATGCATACTCTTTGACATATGTTTGGGGAGACCTATGGATCTGCGCGGAGTGCTGTGACATTAGTTCAGTAACCAACAGTTGACACAAGCACACACCGACAAATGTAGTTATAAAACAAAGAGACATGACAAAGCAGTATCATCAATAAATGTCTGATAGAATCAAATTATATTGTTGAAATATCGTTAAAACATGCACAAATAATTCAAAACAGTATCTTTTAATTTAAAAATATTGGAGAAGTAGCTCTTTGGACAATAGTCACATGCAGATTGACCAGTGTGGTCAATGAGCGATGTTTCTAGAGCAACTATCGTGCTAGTAGCGAGGGATACGGCTTTCTTCAATCCTAGAGAGGCATAGGTCCGCAGCCAAGGACTTCCCCGTCCGCCTATCCAAGGCCATCTTTTCCAGATCCCTCCCCATTTTCTCGAATTCACTTACCTCTATTACCCTGGGGTTCCATGGAGAGCCTGTCTCATAATTTCCTCAGTGTGTGACTTATTAATCTTCTGTCCCACCTGCCGCTATATCCCACAGTTCCCTGTTTGTGGTCTTGTTATACCATCGCAAATACAGTATCCTGCGCAGGCATCTATTGATGAATGTCTGCAACTTTTGGTGTTTCCCTTAGTTGTTCTACATGTCTCCATATAGAAAGATAGCCTTGACATTTGAGTTAAATATCAGAGGGGGCTCTGCAGTAGTCACCAATAGACACTACCTGTGTAGAAGTTACCGCAGTACTAAACATAGCACTACATGCCTAGAGTTGTCTGAGGTTTCTGGGTCTTCTCTCTCGTGATCACCTAAAAGGCTGATGTACCAGATCTCAAACCAAAATTCATTCATGTGGAAATCTGATTCATGCAGCTGTAGCATGGGTGGGTTTTGTCACACATTCAGCACCATTTGGAGTTCTGGTTGCTTATCCTTTGGCTATATCTCCGGATTCAGCCAGCGTTTACTGGGTTGGCTCTCCGTTAGCCTTTGGCTGTCCCCAGGCATCCTGCAAGGCAGCAGGTTGACTTCTACACATTTAGAACACGTGCATCCAATTTCAGCCAAACCTCCTTAGTTGCCTCTTATGACATGCGTGGCAGGTAACAGGGTTCTATTCTTTACACCCCAAATTTGGGCCCCTGTAACCACTCGGGCATCTGGGTCTTCAAGAAAGTCAGGTATTCTCCCCCACTGAAATAAAGGAAAAGGTGAAAACCCATAATTCTTGGGGGTTTGATAAAAAAAAAATATGATTGAGAACATAAATTCCGAGGCTACCTGCAGTAGCGTTACCTCAACACAGCCACTGGAGTGAAGATAATGAAACTGCATTACCAGAACAAGACCAACAATAATTGAACCGACATGCACAAAATAATGAATGATCTAAAGGTGAAGGATTTACTTCAATGCACCGGGTGTTCCCTTCTTCTTCGTTCCATATCAACCACTATGATTTGTATGTGATCTGAGCCTAAGAGCGATTGTATCAGTTATGTGCCTCCAAGTAAGCCAGCACATCCGATTTCTGCGACACATTTTATTTACTAGGGTAGCTTGCTACATCAGTTGCCTCTTACGACATGCCTTGTAGGTCACAGTGGTACTATTCTTTACTTCCCTTGCAGGCCCCGGCACCACACGAACATCAGGTATCCCCAATATGTCTTCATCTCTGTCTGCAGAAATGGCATGCCATCAACTAAGAGTGTTGCATTAACCCTTTAGCTGCTCATACGTTTTTCCCATTCACTTCTAAAGATGCATTAATACGTCTGTTATTATCTCTCCTCTGTGGGCTAAAGACGTGTTAACACGTTATACCTTGCTACTGTCACTGCTATAGGCGTACATTCCCGTTTGTGACCTAGAAACAACGAGTAGCTATTTTTAACTCAGCCTTCAGAACGTATGTAGTAGCAAAAGGGTTAAGAACAAACTTTGAAGCTTCATCAACAATCCTAGGGATCTCATGAAAAAATTGCACATTTGTCTCGGCCTGGATTTGAACCTACAATCTTCAGGACAGGCAAACATCTTAACCACTTCACAATAAAGACCTCCAATGAATAATCAAGATTGATATTAACCCTTTCATTCTGTAATGTTTATTTTGTTAAACCTACAGATGCACTTATTTTGCAACTATATTAGCCAGTATATTGACTATGAGTCATGTTTACCAAATACAGCAGGGGCCAGTATCTTGGTTCAGAATGACAAACTGGTTAATCTATTCAAACATACACACAAAAAAACAAAACAAATTTATATGGTATTTTTATATAAGTTTCTCATACAAAACAACACAAATATACTATGAAAATATTCACATTAATTAATGAGTATATCTTTTCAATGTACAAAAAAAACATGCACAGACTGTAATAAGGAATAGAAAAATTTGAAATCACAAAAGCAGCAGATTTGGGTTTGTGGAAAGTTTTACCAAATGTAAAGTTGGTTTGCTGTACAGCAACACTGTAGACCTCCAATATAATCACTAATATCTGACCCCATGCATCTCAGAACTACTCTCGCTTTTATATTCAGTGACTCCATGAGCATGATTCGTAAAATCGAATCAGGAATGGTGAGATGAAACTGGGTGGAGGTACAGTCAGTGATCAGAGAAATCGCCTTTATTTTTTGTCCCTGAGCACGCAGGAGTCAGTGGTAATGAACTAGATGATAGATTGGCTGGCTTGGCTACAATATCAGGGAGCTGCCATGGACCGAAATGACATTCTTAACACATTGAGAGAGTCTTTATGAACAGAGGAGTTTCAAGAATGTGAATCTCACTCGCTAACCAGATTGAGAGATGGGTGTCGATATTGGTGGAGCCCGAAAAGAACGACATACCAAATATGCAAAGAGATTGATTAATCAACATCAAACAGGCGTGTTGTGCTGCTGGATTTGTTCATGTGGAGATCAGAGCACCTATGGACGTGGCTGGAGTGCTATGATGATAGTCCTCATATAACTGATCTGACCCCATGCTTCAGTAGATGTGGTACCACGAAGTGGGGATTTTCAGTGTTCAAAATCCTGTTAGTAATATATTTGTGTCGTAGTGGACAACATTCCTTCAGATGTTGGGCTAACAACCCCCATTTTCTTTCTCCACTGTGAATTCAGGATGGGCGTCTGTAGCTCAAGCAGTAGTGAGCCTGATCACAACCGAAGCGTACCTGTTCAAACTCTGTGGCAGGCAAGTTTGGAAGCAAATTCGTTTCAGTGGGATTTTTACGAAAGGTAAAAATAGACCTTATTGTTCAGAAAGCAATGACAAACTATTGAATGTATAAGTGGTGCCTAGAAAATCAACGTCTCTTGTACTGTGGTTGATGGTTACGTCCTGTAAAGGATATGCCACGATTTTCATTTCATGAATTCAGGCTGATTTTTGCACGAAAGAATGCTTTCCTTATCACCAGTGTCCCTCGAAATTAAAAGTGAGCGTCACTCCGATTTCAGGTCTTTGTAATTTAGATACCCAAGTAAAGAATCCGGTTTTCCTGGAGTCTAACTGTGCACAGAGGAATTTGCACCCAAGCTGGTCTCAAACTCGGATTTCCACTGCATGTCACTAGCCTAGAGTGTTATCAACTTTGTTATCGCCAATCTATCAAAATGATGTCAGAAGCTGCAATGATACAGCTTTAGTAATATGGTATATTAGGAACGCTGAAAGAGGAGCGTCTGACCACTAGGATAAGAGTGCAGGCTCCCATTTGGTAGACCCGGGTTCAATCCCTGGTAATGCCAATACATTTTTCCATCAACTTGTCTTTAGTCCACACTCTTATTTTAACTCTGAGCTTGATTGCACAACATTTCAGATTATGGTAGAAGTGTCACATATCAGGACATGACAGATCCAATTGTAACATGTCTATTATTATGATAAACCTTAAATATAAAACAAATGGTTATAAAATTCAGAAATGCAGCTTTCTCCGTCATTGCAATACCCCAGGCAACAAAGACAGGCTAACACTGAGTGAGAGAATTAAGTACACACGCAGAGCAGAAGTACCCCAGTCCCCAAAAATATATGTAAGAATGGTAATTACGAGCAGAATCTAAAATATGAGTGCACAAAAGAATGAACTGATTCAATTTCTTAAAAATGTTGTCAGATTGATTGAAAGGACCATCATCATTGCACTTCGGTGAGTAACCATGTGTGCTCCGATTTCTTTCTTACACAGGAAGATCTCAGCTGCAGTGCACGAACTCTGCAGCAAAGGTGATGTAATTTTGAAGACAGTAAAGATATTTATGTAGGAATTTAATTAAAACGTTTCTAATAACTATTGCCTGGGCAGCGGCTTTCCATCCTGCTCTTTTTGATTTTGCACTGCCAAGGGTTCTTTTACATGTTCACATAGAGCACGGGACCTATGTTTTATCATCCATCTCTGAAAGAACTATGAATTCGATCTCACCTACACTAAGATCAGGGATCTCCGGGTAATATCCAGATGCTCCACGAGTGAGCGAACCTGGTACCTTTGGCATGAGAGATGAGCACCTAACCTCTACACCAAAGAGACCCCTTCTGTTGTCAGATAAGGACATTAACTCATATAAACAGAACAAGCTGATAAATTGATTATTAGATCAATAAGGAACAAAGGACAGAAAGATACGACAAATAAATGAATATATTATCTTTTTTTTTTAAAACGAGTCTCTCACGCATGTTTCATCTCTTTCAAACTGAAATCGTTAAACGAAAAGCACCCTGAAATAACAAACAAACCAAAAAAAAAAAACACTGTACAATTATAGTCTATATTTAACAACCGCATCCTTCTTTAGGTTTGTTTTGGTCATCTTTGAGTTTGATGGGGTCAGGAAAATCACTGATCAGCTCAACGTCTGTCTCTTGGGCCATCGCATTTTTGGCCACTGCCTGGAAGGCTTGTTCTACATTGATGGCTTCTTTGGCAGATGTTTCAAAGTAAGGGATGCCTCCTTTACTGTGACACCAGCCCTGAGCTCGGCGAGCAGACACCTGTTGGAGGATAATGTTCAGTCGTTAAGTGAAGAAAGATTAAAGGGTTTTTATAAATCATTAATGTGTTTATCACTCTCTAGCCTGTGAAGAGAGTTGGCTATTACAGAGCATAAAATCAAGGAAAATATTTCGGACACATCAAAACGACATGAGTGCCTAGAGAAAATAATTTTGGAGGGAGTGGTGCCTCGAATAAGAATGAGAGGAAGATGATGGGTGCAAGATGTCATTGACGATCTGAGAATGACTGCTGCTGAAGCCGGCCAACTTGCACAGAACAGAGAGTTTTCAGGACTGCTGTCATGGGAGCCAAGTTCTGGAAGGGACAAGCTACTTAATGATGAGCCTGTGAAGATGCACTTGCCACTTAGGGCAGCAACAAATGCACACTCTTCTTCTCTACTTTTGGCCGTCCTCTGTAGTGTGTTCTAGCTGTGACTCAGCTTCCATTCAAACGTGTCAACGACTCTGGTAGCCCTTTATGTCTGTGAATAGGTAATGTCTTCGTTGCTGTTTCTGTAACATGAAGATTTTTTATAGGGTCGGATTGTTAGTCCCAAGCCAAACGCCCAACATGGAGGATCAGGAAGCTACGTTTAGTCTCGCCCCTCCTCAGTGAACCTGCCAGGAACATAGGTTACCACCGTCCTAGTCCACTGTGTCATTGCCCCTACACATTTTTAGATTTCATCCCCATTTCCCTTTCCATGTGGGTTTTAGGAAATGCTCCTCATTGTATTCCCCTCTGGTTTTCTCAAGATGTGTTCTATCCAGCATATTTTCTACCTTGGTTCACTGGGATTTCTCTCATTCCATTTGTGACCCTATCATACCATCTCATTCCCTTTATTCTGCGCAAACACCAGTTGATAAATGTTTGCAATTTGTTTGTTATTCTCTTATGGATATTATGAGATTCCTAGGATTGCTGCTGGAACTACAGAGTTCATTTTTGCATGATAATCTGACAGATGTGTTATTTCTGCCAACAGGGACCATATAAGGAAACCTTATATGCCCGAGATAGCGACGTTGATAATGCTCTACACTGGTGGCAGCGTGCCGTGGAAATTCTGGGGGTTGAGGCCAGCAAGACAAAACATTCTTAGTGCACTGACGGTACGCAGCTGGACTAAAGGTTCCCTGATCCTTTACTTGGGGACCTAAATTACAAGTATCTCTGAAGTCAGAGCAAGACCTGCATGAATGGCGAAGGACACAAGTAATAATGAAAGCAAGTCATCACGCAAAAATCAGTCAGAACGAGCGAATGCTAAAAAATATTTCTTACCGCCCTGTTTTCCAAATCAATTTTGTTTCCAATGACAACAAATGGGAAGTTTTCTGGATCTCTGGGGGAAGCTTGGATAAGAAACTCGTCCCTCCAGCTATCCAAGGAACGGAAAGTGTTAGGCATGGTCACATCAAAGACGAGAACACAACCATCAGCACCGCGGTAGAAGGCAACTCCAAGTGATTGAAATCGCTCCTGACCTGCTGTGTCCCAGATCTAGGAAAACAAGTAAAGTTGTGGTTATAAATATGAGAAATATGAATACACAGAAAGTTTTGAAAGTTCAAAAATTTAGTTTCAGTTGACAGATTATTACTGCACATTAAACCTTCTCTTCTTCTTACGCTTTATATTGACCACATGTTAACAACTGTGTGATTTGTATACGATCTGAGCTTAAGAGCGATTGTATGTTGTGCCAGTTATGCGCCTACAAGTAGGCCAGCACATCCGGTTTTGCAATGTTTTTTATTTACTAGGGTAGCTTCCCTAGGTCCTACATCAGTCACCTCTTTCGACGTGCCGTGTAGGTCGCAGTGGTACTTCCCCTTCTTTGTTCGTTCTTTACGACCAATTTTAATCACTCTTTGTGATATGTTTGATCTTTGCCAAGAACGTGTATATGTTACACATTGGTTTGGTAGGCCCCTAAACGCATAGACTTCTACACGTTTAGGACATGTGCACCGATTTCAACCAAACCTTAATCACCTCTTATGGCAGGTAACAGTGGTTCTATTCTTGACACCCCAAATTTGGGCCCCGACACCACACGGGCGGTGCATCGAACCAATAAGTGCTCTGGTCTCTTCTGGATGTCTCAAAATGTGGGAACTAATTACGCCAGTTCTGTGTTGGTTTGCTATTCTACTCTGGCTTATAGCATAACACTTTGGTCTGACAACACCCTCGTTCATTCCCTTTCGCCTGCATGCCCAGGCACAAAATTAAACGTTTTTGTTAATCAGTTTTATTTTTGCCAGCCTTGATCTCCTCTGGGACTGTAATGACTGTCTTTGAGTCAAGCCTGTCTCCATCTACCTGAGCATACTCATTGGGTCAATGAGAAAGTTGGGGGTATTTGCGGCTGGGCATGCACCTTGCGATCGGAGGGTTTTGGGTTCGAAATTAGATCACACCGTTCTGTTCATGTGTAATTTTTTCCAGATGCCCAAGGAGTTCATGCTGTGTGCAATACCACCGGCAGGCGGTGTACCATTTCTGTAGAGAGGGGCCGAGACATATGGGGTAAAACTTGGTGCAATGACGCCAATTCTTTAGCTTTAGATGACTTTTTAGAGAAAGTAAACAAATTGTTATTAGTAAATCAAAGTTAATCAAAAACTAAAGAATAAAACCAGTAAAACATAACAAATTAGAGAAAATCCAATGAAAAAAATACAAGATAATGAATGTGTACACCCAGGACAAAGTCAGTACCTTGTAGTGGTGGGGGAGCTGGCCTACCTCCATGTACTGGAAAGCTATGCGGACTGGAAAGCTATGGACTGAAGCTATGGACAAGAGCTTTGTTCCTGGAAGGGACACCTATGTCAGACAGGCTGAAGGATAGAGGGCAGACAAGATGTGACTTCCTGGTCCTCCAGGTTGGGCAGCATGGTTAGTGCAGTCACCGTGAAACTGTCCAGGTTTAGAATTATTTTCTTTGTACCCTGACAGAAAAACTAATTAATGGTATCAAGGATCGAACTCGGGTCTCTCGAATGGGAACCGGTGTTCTAATTCATGCAGCCAGACACTCCTTTACCTGAAGTTGAATACAATGGCTAAAATGGCAGCAGACCAGCAGCAATGGGATCACTTGTGAATGCATGTGTTAAACATGAAGATGATATCGATAGAAAGAGTAATGAAGAACAATGATATCTCCACCCAAGCATTCACAAATATTGATAAGACCATCATCATTGCACTTCAGTGAGTTATGTTATGCGATCGACGTCACGGCACTTGGGCATTCCCATGCATGCTCTGTCCTCCGCTGCAGCAGCCATCCTAAAGTCCATTTGCTCACTGTACCCATGAGAAGTTGATTACTATATCTTCTCTCTCTACCACGAAGACGACACTGTCTGGCATGTCCACACTTAACGCCTAATTCTCGAACTCGTTCCAGTGTCTGAGACATGCCCATGTCACATAATTGAGAGCTTACCGCACTCCAGCGAGTAACCATGTGTGCTCCAATCACTTTCTTACACAGGAAGATCTCAGCTGCAGTGAACAGAACCTGCGCGTTCCCTGGTGTAATTTTAGAAGAAGGTGAAGATATATTTGTAGGAATTTTGTTTTTAATTATTTTTTTTTCTAATGAATTTTGACAGGACAGCTGCTTTCCACAATTTTGAACTGCCAAGAGTTAATTTAAGTGCTCAAATTGAACACGGGACCTACGTTTTATAGTACATCTCCAATAGGTCTAGGAACTCATCTCACTTACATGGAAATCAAGGGTCCCTGGAAAACTATCTCAATGGTTCCACGAGGAAGGGAACCAAGTACCTTTGGCACGAGAGACGAGCACCTAACCTCTACGCCTCAGAGACCCACGATGAATTCCCAAAGAGCAAAACCAAACATCACTAATATTAGTACCTGCATTGTGACTAGTCTGTCGTCAACCATGACCTCCTTTTTTAAAAAAATCTGCTCCTATTGTTGCTTTGTACTGGTTGCTAAACTTCTTGGCTACATACTGGTTCATTAGTGATGTCTTCCCAACACTGAAACACAAATAATGATACTCAGGGAAAAGTTAACTACAAACAAAAGTGAATTGTGTCATGTCTTATAATAAGATTGTCATTATAATGTTTTGTTTCCATTTCAGAGAATATACTGGCAAAACACGTAATAACAGAGTACTGTAGTTTTACAAAAATACAAAAACAATACACAGCAACGTTTCGACCAAAAGGCCTTTATCAAGCAAATGATACAACAGGAAACATCCCAATGGTCCTAAAATGAAAATCTGTGACTAAAAATAATTGGGATGTTTGGGAAGATTTGCCAATAAAATAGTTTTACTGCAGTCTCATCTATTTTGTGAATAACAGGATATCAATGTTTCACTGACTGTGGTGGTGTTCCACTTGTCTGGATCACTTTCCTATGAGCACTTTTTAGATGTCTCACCTTTGCAGCCATCATGCTCAAATCATCAGTTACATCCTGAATCCATCTTTTCCATGGTCTTCCTCTTCTCTTTGCCAGGATGCCTCCTTCCATAATGGTCTTCTCCAACCCTTCGTTTCTCGTTATGTCCAAAATAATTAAATTTTCTCATTCGGAGCATCAACCAGTTTTCTTTGATTTTGAGTTCTTTCTGGATAGATCTATTTGTTCACTGTCCATGATATACGGAGGACTATTCTGTAACATTTATATTCAAAATCACATATGTTTTTTCACTGCCATGCTTCACTCTCAAACATTGCCTCTGTGAACTGGAAAAAAAAATCATTTTAAACAATGAACCTTCGATCAATTAATGTATTCAACCACACTAATGATTAAAAAAACCACCACTTACCCACTGTCTCCCAATATGATGACTTTCAACAGCACCTTCTTCCTGGATGCCATTGCAAAAAATGCAGTTTGACTTTATATTCAGATCAAATTAATATTTGTTATATGCACTGCCGAGACGAAGAAAAACTTGAAAGTTCTGTACCCTGCTGAGCTCTGTATCCTGAGGAGGAAACACCAAGAACACTTGTAACTAATATTAAAATATTTAATTTCAATGTAGACTCTTCAAATGCTCCATAACGACCACTTGTTAAATGACCCTTTGTGATTTGTATGTGATCTGAGCCTAAGAGCGATTTACGTTGTGTCAATTATGCGCCTACAAGTAGACCATCACATCCAATTTCTGCAATGCTTTTTATTTACTAGAGAAGCTTCCCTAGGCCCCTAACTCAGTCGCCTCTTATGACACGCCATGTAGGTCGCAGTGCTACTATTCTTTGCTCCCCTTGCAAGCCCCAGTAACACACGGGCGAGGTAGATATCAAACGCAAGTAATCTCATAACATATAATGCTTTAAAGAAGTGAACTGTTAGAGACCAGGGGCTCTCTGTGGTTAAGTTGTCAAGACGTTTGCCGTGTGTTATGAAGTTCATGAGTTTGAATCCAGATGCTGTTTTGTGCATAAGTGCATTTTTTGTGTGGAGATCTTTAAGATTGTCGCTGGAGATATGGAGTTTGTGCAATACTCTCAGCAGATGGCATACCATTTATGTGGAGGACTGAACCATGCACAGAAACCTGATGCAATCAAGTCAGCTTTCAACCTTTTTTAAAACTGTTAATTAAAGACCTGCTATTAGATTTATTGAAAAACAGAGACTCAAATGGTTTGGCCACTTGGTCAGAATGAACTCGAATACACCAGTTGCAAGAGCGTACAACCTGAAAATGGAATCATCAAGAGGAAGGGCAGACCAAGAAAAGATGGGTTGATGGAGTTACAGACATCTTAAAACTCCACAATACCACAGC
Source organism: Arion vulgaris (assembly GCA_020796225.1). Taxonomy (NCBI): domain Eukaryota; kingdom Metazoa; phylum Mollusca; class Gastropoda; order Stylommatophora; family Arionidae; genus Arion; species Arion vulgaris. The sequence continues at coordinate 9,868,572 of CM036773.1, forward strand.
ATATCAAGCGACCGAGCGTGCATTATCTCGGAAACCGATCATCAGTTAAACCTGCTACGCTTAGCAGCAAAAAAGCAGAGAAGGACAAAAGAAAAACCTCACATTACTAAACCTTATAGAAAGAAAAGCATGCCTCAAGCAAAAATAAGTCAGAAGCGCCATGCAATGCCTGAATTCATAGCGGTCAAATGCAAGAAGACTAGACCTTAGAATTAGCAGACCTTTATCAATCATGTGCCATTTTGTTTCCACATCTATCCTAAGTATTGACTATCAGTTTGGATGTGTACTTTTTTTTTTTTTTTTTTTTTTCGATCCAGAAGCACTTGAGCTGAAAGCTCTTGGGCTCGGTATCATGGACATCGTAACCCTTCGGTGCCATGAACACCGTAAATCTGGGGAACCTGTAGCTTTTTGCCAGTCCGCGGAGTTGAACCCGCACATACAGAGGACTAGTCACCCGTAGTCCAACGTGCTACGAACACGCTGGGCACCTACTTTTATTCTGTGCCAGAAGTTGGGGCTGCTCATAATTTTCAGTCTGTTTTGCTGTGTTGCTCTTCATAGATTTTGCGGGTTTGTCATACTGTGTTTAAAACGTCATTCTTCTTCACCTTTCAACTCCAAACGGAGCACAGGTCTTCAACAAACTTCTTCCAGCTCTTCCTCTCTCTTGCCATCCCTTCCAATTCTTTCCATGTTTTACCTATTTCATGTTTGTTGAAGATGTTGGCTTAATTTTTTTAATGGGGTGAGGTAGCCAGCCCCACGTTGAACCCTCTTTAGTCGTCTCTTAAGACATGTCTGGCAGGTAGACATTGCTGCATATTCTTTCCTCCCCTTACGGGCACTGGCAGAACATGGGCGAAACATCATTCTCTCTTTTTTTTATATATAGTCTCTACAGGCAGTCAATGTAAAGTGTCTTGCCAAATGGATTAGAGCGTGGCTCCCATGCGGAGACCCGGTTCAATCCACAGTATGGCCAACAAATGTTTCTATTGGGGGCATAAAGAAAATCCTAACCTGAAAGTTTTGCTGCGACTGTGAAACAAATGAAATGGTTCAGACATATAAGCAGATTACCAACAAACAGTGTGTCAAAGGGCAATGCTACTACAATAGGGAAAAAAAAGAGGATCACAGAAAAAAAAGAGGCAGTGAAGTATACCATACATGAGGCTCACATGAGAGCCGTTTGTAGAAATCTCTTCGTATACTGGATGCTACGAGACAAAACAGTTTTAGAGAAGAAAGAAATAAAAGAAAAGTAAGATTATTATAGTGTTGAAGAAAAAAAAGACACTGCTCTGGATAGGACACACCTTGAGAAAATCCAAGGGTAATATAACAAGAAGGACCTTTTTCCTGGAACCCACAGGGAAAACGAAAGAGAGGGAGGGCTAGAAGTACATGGAGAAGAGATTTAGAGGCAGAGATTAAAAATATAGAGGAAAGCTAGAGAGAGCTGCAGGAGATAGCTAGAGATAGGAAGACTTGGCATAAATTGGTTGAGGGCCTACACCACAATCAGGGTTAAAAAGGCATGAGAGAGATGAGATTATTATATTTCTAACAATAAACAGAACTTAACAGCCTGTTTCAATTGAAGATTTGAGATATTGTAGCTACACACTACAATACACTAGGAAAATATGCCATCAATTTATTCTGGTGAGAAACAGATAAAAGGCGAGAAACAGATTAATAACTTAGATTCTACAAAAGGAGTTAATTCTTATTTGTCATGTTTGTTGGTTTACACGCTCTAATATAACCAAAACAATGTTCGTTCTTAGGTAAAAGGGGAGTGTCCATGCTTAATGAGGCTTTAGCCCGCCTGCCCAGCGTATTCGTAGCGCACTGGACTGCTGGTGACAAGCCCTACGTGGGCTGGCAGAAAAGCCACAGGTTCTCCAGATTTACGGTGTTCGTAGCACCGAGCCGAAGAGGCTCAAGTGCTTCTGGATCTGAATTTTTAAAATTTTTAAATGAGGCTTTAATACCCAACATAACAGACAAACAACAGATAAAAGCTTGCAAGCTACAAAAAAATACAGAACTACCAACATTGAATATAGAGACAATATTTGAAGCGGAAACTCTTATTTTTCCACATTTATTGGCCTTCACGCTCTAATATAACCAAAACACAGTTCACCTTTAGGTGAAAGGGCTGCCCGAGTGGTTACCAGGGCCCAAATTTGGGGTGTAAAGAATAGAACCACTGTTACCTGCCCTGCATGTCGTAAGAGGCAACTAAGGAGGTTTGGCTGAAATCGGTGCATGTGTCCTAAACGTGTAGAAGTCTATGTGTTTAGGGCCTACCAAACCAATGTATACACGTTCTTGGCAAAGATCAAACATATCACAAAGAGTGATTAAAATTGATCATATAGAACGAACGCAAAGAAGAAGGTGAAAGGGTGTGCCTCAGCTTAATCCCCCTACACAACAAACAAAATACAGATAAAAGCTTCAGAGTTAAAAAAAACCCAGAAAAGTATATACAACACCAACCAACATTGAATATATAGACAATATTTAAAGTGAACAAAAGGAAGGAACTGATAGCTTGAAGATAAAAGTTGATAACAAGCACAATTATACAAAGAGCTCATATTTCACTTGAAGGCATACGTCTACATCTAATGATAACGTCAACACTTTCGTATGCTGATAAGTTTAGTCTTATCATCACGGATACAATACTGCATTGTTTGAGATAGCTAGCTAAGGTGATATATACTGATTGTTGCAGATTATACTAGACTAGACTGTAGACATGACAAAGCTATGGTTAGTTCTTTCAAGTCTGTCACAATGATAGCCTCGTGTGTAGCGTGACATCGAATCATCAACGTTTTATGGATATACGGTTTGATCAATGATTAAGATCCAGTACAATAATCTCTAATTCAAAAGTTAGACATTGTCTGTTTCTTGTCTATATCAGATTAAATATCATCTGAACAAGGGCAACCCATCTAGCCCTAGAACGCAAATTAAAGCTCCCATCCCTACGCTAACGGCAAGAGTGGACAACCAACTACATCTTCCACCTGGGAATAGACAATAGACATTTAAGGTGGGGTTTAACCTTTTGAACCTTGGCCACCTGTACCCTAAAAACCCTTTCCTCTGAGCTTCTGAGCAAAAAACGACACGTTATTAAAAGCATGATCGTGTGTGTGTTCAGGGAGCAAAGAATAGTGACACTGCAACCTACAAAGCAACTCAGTAAGAGGCGACTAAGGTAGGGGCATGGGAAGCTACCATATTAAATAAAAAACGTAGCAGAAATAGAACGTGCTGGCCTACTAGTAGGCGCATAACTGCACAACATACAATCGCTCTTAGGCTTAGATCACATACAAATCACAATCGACATGGAGTGTAAGAAGAAAAACCCTGTACTCTGAAAACCCCTTTCTCTGAGCTTCTGAGCAAAAAACAGCACATTTAAGTGTTATTAAAAAACACAATAATTTTGCCCAATTAAACGCTCTGTAATTTGTTATTGCCTTACCCCATTATCTCCGTTATTCCTGCTTATTATATATTTGTAGGATACTAAACTGTTCTAAATTTACTTGATATATTACGTGGATCACGGCCCCCAAATACTAACAAGTAATGTAGCTTGTTCTCCAGATAGAACATATTTAGCGTGAATATCAATCGATTAAAACAATTCTTCATCGCCTAATTGATCGTCTCACACACTGTCGATATCCGTATCAGAATAATCACATTCTAAGTCTAATTCATCTTAAATACAAAAATATTGGGATCATGGGTTCTAAGGAGAATGAATTTGCCAAATTTTATGCCTCTTTCCTAGATCAAATCAAGTGACACAGAAGTTAGTTAATTGTCCATCTCTTGATGTTTCCTTCCCACTTATATTGTTGTTTCTGTCTTGTCATTAAACTTTCCTTCTAGTATGATTTTGAATAGTGTCATATCTTTCACATTTGATACTTTTCGATATGTGACAATTATATACTTTTCGATATGTGACAAGGGTGTCTTTGTGGCAAAGCATTCTGAAGGTCATGTGTTCAAATCAGGACCCCATTGTTCTGTTTGTAAGTGCATTTTTTCTCAAAGAACCTTTAGGGTTGTTGCTGGAGCTACTGAGTTGGTGATTTGTGCAATACTTTCGGCAGTTGGTATGTCATTTCTGCTGAGAGTGATCGAGCCACATGGGGAAACCCAGTGCAATGAAGACATCCTTTGTCTTCTGACTTTTAATTCCTCCTCCTTCTTCTTTCGTTGTTCTTTCGACCAATTTAAATCACTTTTGATATATCTTAGATCTTTGCCAAGAACGTGTATACGTTGCACATTGGTTTGGTAGGTCCCTAAACGCATAGACTTCTACACGCTCAGGACACATGCATCCGATTTCAGCCAAACCTCCTTAGTCACCTCTTACAACACGCGTGGCAGGTAACAGTGGTTCTATTCTTTACACCCCAAATTTGGGCCCGGTAACCACTCGGGCGACTTTTAATTGTTCGAAAACTTCTTTATTTGTTAGATATTTTTTAAAATGTTCCAAATTATTGTAATTGATCGTGTCAGTAAAGTTAAGTACTATAACTTACTGCATTCTTCTTCTTTCCGATGGACAAAGTAGCGAGTGGCAGATACATCCTGTGGTGCCTTATAGAACAACAACAAAATCTATCCCACCATGCTCGGTTAATGACCATCCTTCGCAGGGCACCCAAAATCTCAACCATGCTGTGTGTTACCTCTGAAGTCTGAGAAGGCATGCCTGCATGGCGGGGACACTAATAAAAGGAAAAGCAGGCCTTCATGCAAAAATCAGTCAGGAGCATCATACTGACTACGCCTGAATTCATAGCAGGCGACGAGAAGAACCATGATGTGTATCACCGCCAGTTTGATAATTAACCATATTAACAAATTACGGAATTATATAGCATCGGAATATTAAAAGCATGCATATTCTTAGTGGCAACATATGGGTGTGAAGCATGGACATTTAACAAGGCAATGGAAAAATATATATATGCTTTTGAATATAAGTGTTACAGAAGAGTAGTTCATACATCATGGACAGAGAAGAGAACAAATAGATATATCCAGAAAGAACTAAAAATCAAAGAAAACTGGCTGATATTACAAACAAAAATAAGAATATTGAAGTATTTTGGACATATAAAGAGACATGAAGGGTTGGAGAAGATCATTATGGAAGAAAGCATCCCGGCAAAAGAGGTAGACGGATTTAGGATATAACTGATGATTTGAGCCTGATAGCTGCGACATCTGGCCTACGATAGAGAGAAATTCCGAAGGACTGTTAGGGTGGCAAAGTTCTGCTCTGGGCAAGATATTTGATGATCATCATGCAGAAAATTAAGTTATTAAAGGATAATGCTGATGATAGAATGAACCACCGATCTCCAAATGAGACCAAAGGTGACTTATAATGAAACAATGTTCAGAAATCATCTCATCTGTTATATAATGTATTGTACTGGACAAATAAGCAGCTATGGACTAAACATCAATGTTTTTCAAGGAGGGTAGGTAAAGTGAAAAACCTGTTTTCATGTTCTGATGTAGTGTGGAATACACTATCAGTCCCATATTGTTTCCTTGACCCATGGCACATGATGAGTGATTGATGTCCTTCAATATTCAATGTTGTTTTAGTACATTGAATGATAGCGACAGTCTGATCCGGTGCTGATCTTACTTTGTGATATATAAATGTAATAGATATTTATACTTATTCATTTTGTAGGATACTTCTTTCGTTAAGGCTAATGTTCTATGACTAGTGTATACGCTATACTTAAACTATAAACTCTTTTTTATCAATACTTGCTCAAGTTTTATTCACAAAATTAAAGCAAACAGTTTCTTTTTTCATGAAATACACTAACAAACTATATTCCTAGTGAACTGAATTTGTTATCAATAAAAATGTTCTAAATTGATGGTATCTTCCCGAGATGTTTGTGACATTTAATTAACAGATGAGTTGAACAAACTCTGTTCAACTCAACTGTTAGTGTTAATTAAATGAAAATTTAATTTCCATCAATCATTCAACAATGACTCATTTCATTAGTGAATGACTATTACAGTCAAAAATGAGAAGAGAGCATTGACGTAACGAGAATTCCAGTAAACAGAATGGGTATCTAAACTGAAACTATCATTAACTATGATTTTAGTTTAAATTGACTTGTCAGAACGAGAATCAGAATGTGACAATTCTCTGGTGTCATTCTTATAATATTCTTATTTTAACGAATCGGAAAATTTAAGTTAAGTTATTCCTAACCTAACACAATAACAATGCAACTTTACTAACTGCTACGGTCAAGTAGATAAAGAATGATTGATCCTAATTGTTAATATTTTATTTCAGCACTTTTCTAGATATTTTACCTGTATTTAGTCCTTACACTTCTGGAGATAGAGTAGATTCCATTGACTTAGATGACACAATGACAATAAAACAACACAAACACCCTCCACAATATGGCGCTAAATCCCGTGACCAGTGACGTCACACAGCAAGAGGTCACCTGATTAGAATTATTTCCGGTGCACCATTAATGAAAAAAAAACAGAAAACAAATTGGCAATCGCCTGCATGCCGTAGCCTTACTGGCGTACTCTACTGTTCCTAAAGAAACGCCACTCTGAGGACTGTTAGATAAACTGAAATGACTGAAGATGATGCAGATTTTCAATCTTCTATATTAGGAACTCAGCAATAGTGAGATATTTGATCAGTTAGAAAACTTATTGCGGTGGTAGACGGTAACTGTCCGGTAACAAGTCGCACTCTAAAACTCCTTACACTTACAGTCACTTACATAAAAGAATGAAATGAAAATCGTGACACATCCTTTACAGGACTTAGCCCATCAACAACAGTAAACGCCGATTTTGTAGACACCACTAATACGTTCAGTAGTTTATACGTTCAACACCGCCATTGCTTTCTAAACTACTGAACTATAACTCGTCTAAGAGAAGACTAAGCCGGCTGACTCAAAATATGCAATAAATATACAATAAATAATAATCATATATTGTACGGTTTGGTAGTGTAGGATAAATCCAATTTTTTGTATACCAAACAATATTTATCAAGCACGTCAGCTAAGACACATGCACAAATTCATTTACAAAATAACATGAATTAATGTTAAATTCATATATAATTTATTATTATATTTATAGGGTCAGACTTTAATCGAAATGAGATGTCTCCGCAGAGTCACCAACAACACAAGAATCGACAGAGTAATGAATACATCAGCGAAAAGGTTGGAACAAGACCATGCTTGAATTATATAGCGAAACAGAATGAAGTGGTTTGACCACTTAGTAAGAGTGCGAACAAACCAAACTGCCTACAAAGCTTTCCACAACAGAATATCAGGAAGGAAGGCAAGAGGAAAACCGAGGAAAAGGTGGCTAGATAACGTAGCTGAATTCTGCCAGGGGACTAAGAAAACCATCACACAAGTCACCAGAGAAACACAAGACAAATACGTAAAACCACGACAATGGGTTAACAACCCGGTAACAGTGTGCTGACAAAAGAAAAATTTAGCATGACATTTTTAACTTTCTGAAACTTTTGTCAAAATAAAATAAATAATGTTGTCTTTTTTGTTATCTTTCGCAAATAAATTTGTAGTAACCCAACGGGACTGCAGAGCCGATATATCGGTTCAGAGTAATGTTCATGATGTTACAAAACCGATATATCGACTTTTGATGTCTGTTCACGGAAACAAATGTATCTTCACAACCCCTTTACTAAAGTTTAAAAATCTTCAGAAACGGAAAGCACATATATGTAGGTACATTACTATCTCCATTTAACAAAGATTTGAAAGAGGGAAAGCAGTGTATTATTCAAGTTGAGACTTTTTTTTAAACGTTAATGATTCCGATGATGTTTACAGTATAATCTTGAGTACTGTTAGATCAAATTATAACTTGTGATAGTAATGAAGAAGATTAATTGATGGTAATAACCACATTTGATTGTTTATGAAATGCAGTATCGATAGTTGTAAGTCTAATGTAATAATTGCATCTAAAGAATGGCCGTTCAACATTCCATTTATTGATGTGTCCGCACTAAAAAGTGAATATTATAAAAACTACTGCACCTAGTTAGATGAAACTTATAGAATATGTTCGCACATGGATTATTTTCATTAAACTACTACTTGGGGAAATATCTATGAATATTAAGATGTAATACAAACCCAGAGTAAAATATATTTTATTATTTTTTGTTTTTCAAAATAGTCATGCTACAATAATCTAATTCTCTCAAACACATATCACCTGATGTAAAATATTATTATATTAATGTATTCCACATCCAATTAGCAACAATTTATAATATGTCATACTTCCGAGAAACAGTACTAGAGTTATAGAGGTTTAAACTAATTGACATTGAATGTTAAATTTGAATCGCAAAATAAATGCGTCCAGAGGTCAAAATAATACAGAACGAAAGGGTTAACTTAGCAAGTTTAGCTGCAGCTTATCCTATATTAGTTGCAATAATTAGGTTCTTTGGTCTCAAACGCTTGAGAACATACAATACACTAACGAGTATCCACTTTTCACATGCCATAAAGATTCCATGCCAGGATTTTATCTTGTCTCATCCCCCACTAATATTGTCTGTTGTCAAAATGATATCCAAACCTCCTATTCTTATCAAATTCCCACAGAAAGAAATTATTGATATCACGAAAGACTGCAGTAAAACTATGTAGCAAAGGTGAAACACTTAAGAAGTATTATAGTTTTACAAAAACAATATACAGGGTGTTTCAACAAAAAGGCCTTTATCAAGTAAAAAAAGTAAAGACTTACTATACTCCAAACATAACTTAGACAGTCAGGCTCTAACATTGTGCTTTGTATGATCGTATGTTAGATTACATCTTCCACCACATATCAATTGCAATAACTTGAATTAGTAGTCACAAAAGTCAAAAACACATTGTTTAAAAAAAAAAGTTAGCAACTCAGAATACCTACAGTTTCCCTACATAACAAATAACAGCAGTATACTTTCTATATTTGCTCTAGTGATTATGGTTCAATCAATCAATGATATAATTATCTCACCTGTTTAGTGTTATAGAAAGCAAGTTGAATGCATTTGAAAATAGATGTCTCGAAAAATAATGAATATAAAATGGAACGAATTCAGGAGAAGTGATGAAATCAGAGACATGTCTGGTCAACCACTAGTGACAACTGTTATAAGAAAGAGAAGAAGGAGATTTGTTGGGCACACCTTGAGGAGAAATGATCAACGAATATCAAAGCAGGCATTGAAGTGGGATGCAAAGGGTTCAAGAAAGAGAGGTCGACCTAAGGAGACCCTGAAATGAACTTTGCTGAGAGAGGCAGGAAATATCGGTCTCAGTTCCATGGAGGAGATTGAGCGAGTTGCCCAGGATAGAGCAGTATGGAGAAATTACTTGCAGGCCCTATGTAACGTATAACGGCCTGAGAGGAGTTATTATTAGTGTTATTTAAACCTTCACATTTTCGGTTATAGTTTTCAAATCTTCTTAGAGCGCTCCATATCGACCACTTGTTAAACCACTGTATGTGATCTGAGCCTAAGAGCGATGGTACATTGTGCCAGTTATGCACCTACAAGTAGGCCAGCACATCTTATTTAGGAAATACTTGATTTACTAGGGTAGCTTTCCTAGGCCCCTACATCAGTCGCCTCTTACGACATGCCCTGTAGGTTGCAGTGGTACTATTCTTTGCTTCCCTTGTGAGCCCCAGCAACACACGGGCTTAGTTTTCAAATTAATGTTGTCATTATACTTTTGATCATTTTCATTATCTGGGATATTACCACGTCAAATGTGGTGTAGCGAGACAGAGCAATATACTGGGTAGCCAAAGAAGAATATTACTACTTAATAACCCAGTGCTAGTGACACATGGGGCTTAGAAAGGACATTCCATGTCTCTTGTGTAACTTGCATGAGCCAGTGAGATGCAGTTCCTCTTCCATCATGACCTCATGTTGTCCTGTCTCTTTCTTGTTCCTCTGAGATCCAAGTGAGGGCTATCTTGAGGCATTTCTTGTCTCATTCTCATAACATGTCCGAGCCATTTCCATCTTCTCTTTTTGAGTAAAGAAGAATAGTAAGTCAACAAATAACCCAAGGTGTCGTTAGTTGCCACACACTGAGAGACATACTGAGGAGAAGATTGGAGCACTTATGTACTCATTGGTTTGATGTGCAGTGAGGATGATCTAACAACTAAACTATTTGTTACCTACTTTTCATTGGGTACGGCTCTGAAGATATGAATGAAAATTGTGGCATACCCGTTACAGGACGCGGCCATCAACCACAGTAAACAAGTTATTGATTTTCTAGGCACCACTTATACATTCAGTAGTTTGCCATTGCTTTCTGAACGGTGAGGTGTAGCTGGCTGAAATCGAACACCCCACCGAAGGATAAGCAACTGTGCTCAAACAGGTGCTGAAGGTTGGTGCACGTACATTACGTTCGATGTTTGGCTGTTTATATATCACAAAGAGAATGATTAAAACAGGCCTAGAACGATCAAAGAAGAAGAAGAACGGCGAGGTCTATATTTACAATTCAGAAAAATCCATGGGAACAAATTTGCTTCCAAATTGCCCACCGTGGAGTTTGAACCAGGTAATCTTGGCTTGTGATCGAGTTCACTATCGCTAAACCACAGAGACCACCAGAGAAAGCTGGCTGAAAGAATTAGTTTTGTGTATGCTGCAGTGGGTTTTTTTTTCTTACTAATGAAGAGCATTCACAGTGTCCAACTATTTTTGTTGTGTAATAATTATGTAACTTTTTTTTTTTCAGTTGGGATGATGCATACAACAGAGAGTTGAAAGCATATGAAGATGTGGGGGATGTCGGTGAAATTTGGTAAGTAATCTTCAGTTATATGACTACCATCATAGCACTCCAGACATGTTCATAGGTGCTGCAATCCCCGCCTGAACAAATCCAGCAGCCCAACACGCCAGTAGATGTTGATTAACTCTTTCCACGCCCATTTATTTCCTCAATTTTAAGCAGTTAATTCAAGGGAAGTAAAAAAAAAAAATAAAAAAAAATTACGATCCCAACTACTTATCAATAAATAAACATATATATATTATTTTATACTAAATTGAAGTAAACTGGACAACCTAACAGAATAACAAGGTTAAAAAGTACTATAAGTAAAACAGAAGAAGTAAACTAGAAAGACTTCTTATAAGGGAGCAACTCTATGGCGCAGTGTGCGGCTTAAAGCGTGCAACGGACTTCCGCCATGGCGAAGTGTGCGGCTTAAAGCGTGGAAAGAGTTAATCAATATTTTTGCATATTTGATATGTTGTTCTTTTCAGGCTGTACCAATATTGACACCCATCTCTGTTAATGTTGACGAGTTAAGGATGGATAAGGGGAATGTTCTTCGGTCTCTTTGCGACCCACTGTTGGATGAGGACACTAAAATTGGTGGTGTTGAATCAATCCAGCGATTTAACTCTTTCCACGCTTTAAGCCGCACACTGCGCCACGGCGGAAGTCCGTTGCACGCTATTAGCAGCACACTGCGCCATAGAGTTTCTTCCCTTATAAGAAGTCTTTCTAGTTTTACTTATACAACTTTTCAACCTTGTTATTCTATTGGGTTGTTCAGTTTTCTTCAATTTAGTATATAATAATATATATATATGTTTATTTATTGATGAGTAGTTGGAAATTTCTTTTTAACCTCCTTGAATTAACTACTTAAAAATTGAGGAAATAACTCCACGTGGAAAGAGTTAAGTAGTTTGGAAATACATGTTAAACAAGTACAGCTGGATGCTTGAGGGACAGAGAAAGTGTGTTTAACAAGCGATCCACAGGAATCTTCAGTATGCATACACTTTGACGTCTGTTGCGGGACACTGAGCACCTATAGGTTTGTCCAGAGTGCTGTGACGCCAGTTCAGTAACCAACAACCAATCTCTCTCAATCTGGTCCACGACTTGGATTCACAACCCTGAAATTTCTCGGTTCGGCAAGACTCTCTCAATGCGCTCTAAGGATGTCACTTTGGTCTCTTACAGCTCCCTCTGATTTCGTATGCATGCCAGCCAATATATCAGCTTGTTCATTACACCTGACTCCTACGTGCCGTGGCGAAAATGGGGATTTCTCTTATACCTGTCTGTACCGGTTAGTAACCCTTGTTCTTCAGTAGTTTTGCGACACTACAGAATATACTAATAAATCTGCCACTATTTTAGTTTATTACATATTACTGTCTTTGTTATATATTACTAGGGAGTTCTCTATGTCGATGCAGTTACAACATTTGCCTGTTGTTATAAAGGTTGTGGGTTCGAATCTGGATAGAGTCACATGTGCATTTTTTTCATGAGATCCCTAATGTTATTGCTGGAGCCACAGAGTTCGTGCTTTGTGAAACACTCTCAACATATTTCTGCCGACAGGGATGGCGCCATATGGTGAAAGCTGATGCAATGAAGTCAATCCTTCGCCTTTTGACTCGTTTTTAAAATTGTCTGTACCTATAGACAATTGTCGCCCGTATGTTGCCGGGGCCTGCAAGGGAAGCAAAGAATTGTAACACTCGACTACAAGACAGTCGTAGGCGACTAAGGTAGGTCTGCCTGCGGGGTAAGGAAGGAAGAATGAACACTCGACTACAAGACATGTGTAGAGGACTAAGGTAGGGTCTGCCCGTGTGGTGCCGGGGTCCGTAAGGGAAGGAAAGAATTGTAACACTGCGCCCTACAAGGCATGTCGTAAGAGGTGACTAAGGTAGGGATCTGCCCGTGTGTTGCCGGGGCCCATAAGGGAAGGAAAGAATTGTAACACTGCGCCCTACAAGGCATGTCGCTCACCCCGTAGACAAATTAAGCCAAATAACTTCAACAAACATGGATAGTACAACAATACGAAATAACCTACAACCATCCGAACCAGGAGAAGGTCCCCAACAGAGGCAAATGAAGTTTCATGGGTCAGGCCGAAAAGATCAGGCGATGCCGATTAACCTTCTTTCCTGTCGGAAAACGGCCAGAATTGGTTGCTGGAATGGGAAAACGTTGCTGGAGCAGGGCAAAACAGCCCAGACAGGCACTGTTTTGGAACCCGCAGGGAAAGAGAAGTAGGGAAGGCCTAGACAGACCTGGAGAAGAGAGCTGGAGGCTGATATTCTTCTTTGCGTTCGTTCTTTACGACCAATTTTAATCACTCTTTGTGATATGTTTGATCATTGCCAAGAACGTGTATACGTTGCACATTGGTTTGGTAGGCCCCTAAACGCATAGACTTCTGCACGTTTAGGAGATGTGCATCCGATTTCAGCCAAACCTCCTTAGTCGCCTCTAACAACATGCATGGTGGGTAACAGTGGTTCTATTCTTTACACCCCAAATTTGGCCCCGGTAACCACTCGGGCGGAGGCTGATATTAAAAGGATAGGTAAAACATGGAAAGAGTTGGAAAGGATGGCAAGAGAGAGAAAGAGCTGGAAGAAGTTTGTTGAGACCTGTGCTCCGCTGGGAGTTGAAAGGTGAAAAAGAAGACAATTGTAATAGCTAATATGTTAATTGAGAGCCGCAGTAGCATAGTTATTAGTGAACACGCTTGTTAAGCCAGTGGTCCGGGCTCAATTCTAAAGTGGCGTGGAGTATTTTTGTAGGCTGTAGCGGCTCTCAGGTTGATCCAGCCTTGTTTGGGTATCAGGAAAAGCACTAGTAAAGACGGCCAGCGTGATGTTGACCACATTATCCATCTTGTGTCTACAGTGGATGAAATATACAGGCCCAACACCATATTAACCCATATACTTCAAGGTATAAAAAGGGTTACTTCACTTTTTTCTAATAATGTGTTAACTAATTATCTAACAGGTTCGGAGAAGAGGTTCAAGAAAGATTAATTAGATGGCTAACAGAGAAGTCTCAGTTACCACCTACAGCACGTCTTCTAGATATTGGTTGTGGAAATGGGATGCTCCTAGTGGAACTTGTGAGTATTCTGTTTGTTTGTGTTTGTTGTTCTGTTTAATGTTTATTTAGTTGAAAGATCATCAACACGGCACATCTTCTTCGAATGCTCCACATCTACCACTAGTTAACCACTCTTTGTGATTTGTATGTGATCTGAGCCTAAGAGCGATTGTACGTTGTGTCATTTATGCGCATACAAGTAGGCCAGCACATTCAATTTCTGCAATGTTTTTATTTACTAGAGTAGCTTACCTAGGCCCCTACCTCAGTCGCCTCTTGGACATTCTTTGTAGGTCGCAGTGTTACTATTCTTTGCTTCCTTGCGGGTCCGCAACACACAGGCGACGCACATCAATCTCTTCTTCAGGAAATCCCTCATCATGTAGCGACTGATGTCGTCAGTTCTTTTGGTGTCACCAGTTTTGTGTTGATTTGCTATTTTTCTTTGGCTCTCAGCAAATCGCTGTTGTCTGACTTCAACTGGTTCTATTTGATGTTCTTACATAATATTTAAAGTTGCAAATTCACCCTCATCCCTTGAATCATTTGTCCCCACTGCCTCCCTAAGGATATTCAAAATATCGGCCTGATCCATTTCTCATTCACTTTCTACATTAGCCAACCTCGCAAGCCTTTTCATTCTCCTTTACACTTGCCTGTCCTGGCACAAAAATAATTTTCCTGTCCTGGCATTTGCCAATCTTGACCTCCTCTGAGTCTCTCTCAGAAACACCACTGAAGTCGGAGAAGACCCGCCTGTATGACGAGGAAACCAATAAAATGGTAAGCAGGCTAAAACACAAAAACCAATCAGCAGCGCCACACCAGGCACATGGCTACGCCTGAATTCATAGCGAGCGGATGCAGAAGAAGAAGAAGGAACATCGTATCTGCTCAATGTAATTAGCATATCGGGTTATTCCTTTCTTCCTTTCATTTACTTGTACTCCCAGTGGTTACCGGGGCCCAAATTTGGGGTGTAAAGAATAGGACCACTGTTACCTGCCACGCATGTCGTAAGAGGCGACTAAGGAGGTTTGGTTGAAATCGGATGCATGTGTCCTAAACGTGTAGAACTATGCGTTTAGGGGCCTATCAAACCAATGTGCAACGTACACACGTTCTTGGCAAAGATCAAACATCACAAAGAGTGATTAAAATTGGTCGTAAAGAACAACGCAAAGAAGAAGAAGATTTACTTGTAATATTGTCTATATATTCAATATTGTAAAGAACTTAAAAAAGTAAAGGGACCCTTTTCCATACCTCAATATATATTGGGTAATACAGTGTTAGGCCTATATTTTTCATTGACCGTTGGCACATGATGGGTGGTGTGGTCAACATCACGCCTGCCACCTTTACTTCCCAATACTTTTCCTGGTACCTACTTGAGGCTGGGTCAACCTGATTTTTTATAGGATGCTATTGTTAGTCCCAGGTCAAAACTCCAACCTAGAGGGCCCTATTTAGTCTGGCCTCTCTTCGGTGACCTGTCCAGCCTGGGTGGCACTGCAAGGAACATAAGTTCCCACCACCCTAGTACACTTTATTATTGGAACATGCAAGTCTCTACACTACCACTACATGCAAGCCTCATGGGAAGGACTACAATTATATTGCTACAGTAAAGACATTGGAAAAAGGTATATGTACTTTTGTATATAAAAATTACAGAAGAGTCCTCCCCAGAAAGAACTCAAAATCAAAGAAAACTGGCTGATGCTACAAATAAGAATGAGAAAATTGAAGTATTTTGGACATATAAAGAGACACGATGGGTTGGAGGAGACACGATGAGTTGGAGGAAACACGATGGGTTGGAGAAGACCATCATGGAAGAAGGCATCCCGGCAAAGAGGAGAAAAGGAAGACCACAGAGATGGATTTAGGATGTAACTGATGATTTGAGCATGACGGCTGTGGAGATGGAACATCTGGCCTACGAGAGCAAGAGATTCCAGAGGACTATTAAGGTGGCAAAGTTCTGCTCAAGACTATCTATTTGATTATTAAAAAATCATACATACACCAACAATATGAAACATGGCCTCATGAACGAAGCTTACAGAGCAAGCTATGGGGAACTCTCAAGGAACTCCCAACTGATATGCAGCTTCATAGAAGCAACCCATTGCATGGATTAGAAGAGTATACGAAACCGAACACAAAGAAGAAGAAGTTTATTAAAAACTGCCTAGTTACTCATGAGATCACATTGATTTACCAAATACTCTCTGAATGTAATCAATTTTTGTGTTTAAATTATGCTCCCCAGAGAAGAGAAGGATTCACAGATCTGACTGGTGTTGATTACTCAGAAGGGGCAGTCACACTTTCCAAAAGTATTGCACAGAAGGAGGGGATAACTGATATTAAAATTAAGGTACACTTCTCATCAGTGGTTGTTTTGAGAACTTCACAAATACTAACACAAGACAATTACTATAAATGACAGATTGAACAAATTGTCATTCTGACCTTAGAACAGAACACAACATCTGCAGCCACATGTATACACAATCAAGATTGGCAAATTAGCCATGTGTACATGCGGACAGGCACATCAGACTGCAGAACACATACTTCAAGACTGCCCCGAATATGATATACTGAAGCAAACTCAACTCACTGGCCTAACGAAACTACACTGGACAGAAAACTCACAGACCTCTTGTGAGCTACAAAAGACTGAAGTTTATACAAAGACAATGTTGAATATATAGACAATATTTCAAGCGAACGAAAGGAAGGAAGTAAGAACTTCAAAAATTATCCGGTGGACTGTTCTAATCTACGGACTACAGAAAATGTTGGATATCCATTATCTCCACTATCTCCAGTGTGAATGGGTCTATGTGGCGTAGAGGTTAGGTGCCCGCCTCTCATCCAAAGGTGTTTGGTTCGCTCACCTGTAGAGCCATCGGGATATTTTTCCAGAGATTTCTGATCTCAGTGTAGGTGAGATCGTTTTCTACCAGAAACGGATGATAAAACGTAGGTCCTGTGTTTCAGTTGAGCACTTTAAAAGGCCTTTGGCGGATAAAAATCGAGAAGAGCCAACAGGAAAGCTGTTGCCCTGACAAAATACATGAAAAAAAATTCCTACTAATTATTTTCAATTTCTTCTAAATTACATCAGGAACCCTCGCAAGTGCTATGAAGCTTGTGCACTGCCACTTAAATTTTCCCGTGTAAACTCAATCTCACCTACACTGAGATCAGGAAGCTCTGGAAAAATATACTGATGGGCTCCATGAGGGAGCGAACCGAGTACCTTTGGAACGAAAGCCGAGTACCTAACCTCTATACTACAGTGACCCTCCTCTTATTACAGAAGTAAAATATTTATTGTTTTCTAATTTGCAGACCTGCGATATTTTGTCGTCAGAATCAATAGCAGACTTATGTAGAAGTGGAAGCTTTGATGTCTGTGTAGACAAAGGAACGTATGATGCTATCAGTCTACGCGACACACATTTATCAAGTGATCGTGTGAGGTACAGACAGAATGTGCGATCCTTGTTGACTGAGGGAGGACTTTTAATGGTGACATCCTGCAATTGGACACGGGATCAACTGCTGCAACATTTTCATGAAGGTACTCAATGTGTGTTGTTACACTATCATTGTTAGTTCTTATGTTATCCTTGTTAGTTCTTTTGCTATTCTTGTTAGTTCTTATGCTATCATTGTTAGTTCTTTTGTTTATCCTTGTTAGTTCTTTTGCTGTCATTGTTAGTTCTTATGTTATCCTTGTTAGTTCTTTTGCTGTCATTGTTAGTTCTTATGTTATCCTTGTTAGTTCTTTTGCTGTCATTGTTAGTTCTTATGCTATCATTGTTAGTTCTTATGCTATCATTGTTAGTTCTTATGTTATCCTTGTTAGTTCTTATGCTATCATTGTTAGTTCTTGTTATTCTTGTTAGTTCTTATGTTATCCTTGTTAGTTCTTATGTTATCCTTGTTAGTTCTTTTGCTATTCTTGTTAGTTCTTATGTTATCCTTGTTAGTTCTTTTGCTATTCTTGTTAGTTCTTATGTTATCCTTGTTAGTTCTTTTGCTATTTTTGTTAGTTTTATGTTTATCCTTGTTAGTTCTTATGCTATCATTGTTAGTTCTTATGCTATCATTGTTAGTTCTTATGCTATCACTGTTAGTTCCTATGTTATCCTTGTTAGTTCTTTTGCTATTCTTGTTAGTTCTTATGTTATCCTTGTTAGTTCTTATGTTATCCTTGTTAGTTCTTTTGCTATTCTTGTTAGTTCTTATGTTATCCTTGTTAGTTCTTTTGCTATTTTGTTAGTTTTATGTTATCCTTGTTAGTTCTTTTGCTATCATTGTTAGTTCTGACACTATTTTTGTCAGTTCTAACATGCTTTTTAGTTCTGCTAATGTATATCCTTGTCACTCCTAAAGTTGTATCCCCTTATTATTAGTCCTTGTCACTGAGGTGGTTTTGCCGTGACTACAAGCAGTCTCACTATGGAAATCATGGCAGTAACTAAGCGATGGTCTGACTGGAATCACAGACCTTTATCCATGCATGTTTTCTCAGTAACTCAATGGGTATGCTCAGGAAGATTGAAATAGGCTGGGCTCGGAGACAATCAGTTTTTTTGTGTTCCAGGGCATGCAGGTTTAAGGGAAATAAACGCGCCGATAGACTTGCAGGTATGGCTGCCATAAAAAGGGGCGAGCAATGGATCAGGCTGATATTATAAATCCCTATTCAAAGCGATTCAAAGATACACTCAAGAACTCGATGAAATCTTTTGGCATAGATGTCAACAACTGGGAGAATGCTGCTCAAGACAGATCAGCCTGGCCCACACTTCTTCGACACGGTTCCTCGGCCTGCGAGGCAGATAGAACAGCAAGGATGGAGCAAAAACGTCAGAACAGAAAGGCAGTAAAACTTCCCACAAGTGCAAGTATACCTTGCCCACACTGTACACGAACATTTCAAGCCCATATCGGGCTCACTAGTCATCTACGCACACACAGACAAACATAGCCAACTACATTCCCTTGGATGAAAATTTGTGTGGTCATCATCACCCGTGATGGGCGAGCATCATTATCATCATAAATCTCCTAAGGAGAGAAGACGTCTACATGATTTAAGTAATAGTGGTGAATCTACAACACTAACCAGACTGCAGAATTCCAAGTCAAATATGGTGTAGCTAGACAAGAACACTATGCTGTTAGCCAAAGAAGAATAGTAAACCAACAAAGAACTGGTGTCATTAGTTGCCACATGCTGAGAGACATACTGAGGAGGAGATCGGAGCACTTATGGACTAATTGGTTCAACCTGCATTGATGATGATCCGACAACTAAACTAAAACTAACTCCTAGAGATGTATCACATTATTAGTCCTGGTGACTTTCAGAGGTGTATCCCATTATCATGTTCTGGTGACTTTCAGAGGTGTATCCCATTATCATGTCCTGGTGATTTCCCAGAGGTGTATCCCATTTTCAGGTCATGGTTTTCCTGACACGAAACCAACACATTATTCTTGTCTGCTGTCCCCTTATTGATGAATTACTCACTATTGATATTTCCTTACCTCGTAAATTTCCACGTTTGCTCCTGTAGCTCTCACTTTTCTGAAGCTTCCAAAGAAAGGTTGGGCAAAGATAGAACCTCAACAGTTGTTCACCACTTTTCCCGATCTCTGACCGTTTCCTTTATGGTTTCCCAGGATAGTCCAACATCCTACAGTTCCTTTAAGAAGACCTCATCTTCAGTTCTGTTAAGGAAAACCTCTTTAATTCTGACTAAAACCTATTTTTACCAATAAGAGTTAACAGGCAACGAAAGACACTGTTTATGATGCGCACACAAAAGCCAGTTCTAGAAATCTCTGCTTACCCTGAAGCTGTGAGGCAAATCATGACTAAAGAAAGAAAGAAAGACAAGGCGCATAGAGAGGCTTGCTCCATGTGTCTCTTTTTCGACCTAATGCTAAAAGGCAAAACTCTTCTTCTTTTTACACTCCATATCGACCACTTGTTAACCACTCTGTGTCATTTGTATGTGATCTGAGCCTAAAAGCGATTGTACGTTGTGCTAGTTATATGATTAACAAGTAGGCCAGCACATCCGATTTATGCTACGCTTTTTATTTGCTAGTGTAGCTTCCCTAGGCCCATACCTCAGTAGCCTCTTACATGCCTTGTAGGTCAAAGTGTTACTATTCTTTGCCTACCTTGCTGGCCCCAGCACCACATGGACGGAAAGACAAAAGAGGATTAGAGTATAGAATAGAGTGATTTAAAGGAATGCTAACCCTACAACACAACACTACATTCAAAACTACATGGCACTAGAGATGAACTCCAGACAACAGTCGATTTCATCATAAGAACTCATCTAACGGTATAATCATCAAAAAAAGCGATCCAAAGAAGAAGAAGAGTGATTAAACTTTTTAATAAGAATGAACACAAACAAACAGACCAACTTTTGCTTTATAAATAATATAAAAATATGGGATCAAAATGTGCAAATTTTATAAAAATGAAATTATAATAAAAGTATTTTTTTTTAAAAGTATGTAAAGGAAATCTTGTTATACAACATGGTTGTTTGATTTGATAGAACCATCATTATTGCACTTGTGTGAGTAACCATATGTGCTCTGATCTCTTTTCTTATACAGGAAGATCTCAGCTGCAGTGTACTAACTCCGTAGCACCGGCGAGGATCCCCAAAGTAATTATGAAGATGGGGAAGACATTTTTGTAGGAATTTTATTTGTAATCTTTTCTAATGAATAGGATAATATGGTGTTACGCCTGTATGTTTCATTGAACGTCGGCACACGGTGGATGATGAGATCAACATTACACCAGCTGCCTTTACTTCCCAGTGCTTTTCCTGGTATGAGGCTGGGTTGACCTGAGAGCTGTTACTTTCTGAAAAAAATTCCACGCCCACTGAGGAATTGAACCTGGACCACTAGCCTAAGAAGCGAGTTCACTAACAACTATTCTACTGCGGCTCTCCAGTTATATTAACTCCTTGTGGACCAAACGCAACACTACATGGCTTTAGGCTAGACGCCTTTTTACCAGGAGCCACACTAAAGGGCGTTTTTATTCTAAAAACAAATGGCTTATAAATAACGACTTTTTCCCTGGTTCACTAGGTGTTACAGTTTTCATTATTTCTGATCTCGTAAGTGGACTTGATTGTATACATATTTTTCTTATTTCTTCTGTTCCAGATTTTGAACTTTTTAATGAGATTCCAGCACCAAAATATACATTTGGAGGCAAGACAGGACAGACAGTCACAAATCTTGTCTTGAAGACGAGAACAGCTGCTCAAATGTAATTAAATGTTGCATATCTATATTTTGGAAGTATTTGTTGTAACTGTAATGCTAAATATGATTTAAATAACCAGTGGAATGTAGTTCAAGTCTAACTTTCGTATCTCGAGGTTTGTTATTTTATATGTTATAAATGTTTTTCCCTCTGTTGCTGCCATGTCTTCTTCTTCAATGATCCAATAGCATTTGAGCTCTTGCATTTCAGTCCAATGCTATGTAGTGGTATCTGCATGTGTTTGTAAGTTGTTCTTTTGGGTCTTCCTGATGTCATCTAGTGCTTGGCACCTGAAGAGGTGGTGGTGAACTGTTTCATGATGATGTGCACACAGCTGGCACTCTGGGGTGTGTTGTGGTTGAATTCTGTGCAAGTGATTCTTAAGTGTTATGTGTTGGGTTCGGAGTCTAAAAATGGTGCTCTGATCTCTTCTCTCCATGTCATGTTACAGTTATAGCATCGTTATAGTAGTAATAAGAGAGCGGACAGGCTTGCATCAACAGCATCGATTATTGGGGAGTTGAAGATGGATAAGAGGGATGTTCTTCGGTCTCTTCCTGTTGGATGAAGATACTAAAATATATGTTGAATCGATCCAACGATTTAAGCAGTTTGGAGTTACCTGTTGTACAGGTAGAACTGGATATCTGAGGTGAGGAGTGTGTTTAACCAGCGAGTCACAGGAACCATCAGTATGCATACTCTTCGATATCTGTTGAGGAGACTGAGCACCTATGAGTTTGCCCGGATTGCGATAACGTCAGTTTATTAACCAATAACTATAACATCATTGTTAGATCAATAACCGTGGCAGAACTCAGATGTCATAGCCTACTTGTAGACACATAACTGGCACAACATACAACCGCTCTTTGACATAAATCACCTACAAATCACAAAATGTAGTTCCCTTGTTCAAATTGAGCACGTAAAAGAACCTAAGGCAGTTGAAAATCGAGAATATCGGGCTGGAAAGCTGCTGCCCGGGCAATATTTATTAGAAATATTGATTAATAAAATTCCTACGATATTTATGTTCACCATTTTCTGAATTACATTGGGGACTCTCGCGGGTGCTACAGAGTTCGTACACTTGTCACTGAGATCTATGTAAGAAAGAGATTGGAGCACACATGGTTACTCACTGAAGTGTAATAATGATGGTTCTATCAACGAAACAAATTAGAAAGAGTGGTTTAACAAGTTATTATATTAGTAAGAAGAACATCTGAAGTCGGAGAAGGCCTGCCTGTATGGCAAGGAATTCAAAAAAAAAGGTTAACCAGACTTTCAAGCAAAAATCAGTCAGAAGTGCCACAAAAATGTATAGCGGGTAACGTAGAAGAAGAAGTTAGATCAATATATTCAAATTAAATTTGCAGGAGCCTCTGATAACTAAGTTGATAACACACTGTGTTAGTGAGAATGTGCTCTCTGTGAGTTGGAGGTCTCTGTGGCTAAGCCGTTTGCCTTGTGAGTTGAAGGTCGTGGGTTCGAGTCCAGACTGCACCATTCTGTTCCAGAGTGCAATTTTTTCCAGAGACCCTAGGATTGTTGCTGGAGCTACGGAGTTCGTGCTTTGTGCAATACTCTCGGCTGGTGGCGTATGTCTTCTGTGGAGAGGGACCGAGCCGTATGGGGTAAAACCCGATGCAATGAAGTCAATCCTTTTAAACCCTTTAGTGAGAATGTCCCGTGGAAATTCCATGGTTAGAGACCAGCTTGGGCAAAAATGGCGGTGTGCTGCACACAGTACACGGTTTGAATCAATATAGATGGAGACTGCAGTAAAACTATGTAGTTTCGCCATTCTACACGGTTTGAACTACATGAAACGCTGATCCTTTACCGGGGGATCTAAATTACAAATCAAGAACGACCTCACACTGTCAGAAAGGATACAAAGTGTAAACATACTCTTTGGCGCAGATCATAAAGCCCAAATATACGGCGGAAAGTGATCATTAAAGAGAAATGAATACACGAAGGAAGGGAAAATGTGAGGGACTGATTGTTAGCGAGACAGATTCAAACATTTCTCATAAGTCAAAATTTTTGGAAGCTTCTGCCCTACACAAATGGGGGTTTACGAACTGAGGTGCAACTTATAGTCGTTCTTGGCTATGACCGAACATATCACAGAGAGATTAAACTGGTCGTAAAAAAATTACGCAAACAAATTACAAAAATATCAAGTACCTCTTAAGTCGGAGTAAGACTCACCTGAATGGTGGAGGACACACTAGTGATCTTCTTCAAACGCACTATATCGACCACTTGCTACCCACTCTAAGTGATTGTGCATTGTGCCAGTTATGCACCTACAAGTAGGCTAGCACATCAGATTTCTGTGACACTTTTTATTTACTAGGGTAGCTTCCTAGGCAGATGGAAGACTAGAGCCAAACATAGACAATGAACAAAGCGCTGTCACAAAAAATAACTACATGTGAAATGCGCTGCCTGCCAAAAGTTACCAACAACACCAGAAAAGACACCAACATCAACATAAGAAAGAAAGTTGGCACAGAACCTTGTTTGAATTACATTGAGAAACAAAGTCACCAACATCAGCATAAGAAAGAAAGTTGGCACAGAGCCTTGCTTGAATTACATTGAGAAACAAAGTCACCAACATCAGCATAAGAAAGAAAGTTGGCACAGAACCTTGTTTGAATTACATTGAGAAACAAAGTCACAACATCAGCATAAGAAAGAAAGTTGGCACAGAACCTTGCTTGAATTACATTGAGAAACAAAGAATGAAGTGTGGCCACTATAATAAGAACGCATCCAAACTCGACAGTATACAGACTCTTCTACAACAGAACATCAGGAAAGAAGGCAAGAGGAAGACAGCGAAAAAGATGGTTAGATGGTATAGCAGAATCATTTGAAAGAGCAAAAATAACTATCACCCAAGCCACCAGAACAGCGCAAGACAAATAAAACAGAAACCACGACACTGGGCAACAACCCGGTAGCAGTGTAACGACAAAAGAAGAAAGAAGCTTCCCCAGGCCCTACTCAGTCACCTCTTACGACATGCCTTGTAGGTCGCAGTATTACTATTCTTTGCTCCCTGTGAGCCCCTTCTATGGATCGTTCAAAGAAGAAGATTGAAGTAACTACTGGTGAATGTTGTATGGTGATAGAAAGAAGAACAATGTAAGGAAAAAACAACAAGTACCAGTGATGGTGCTAACAAGTTTATTAGATAATATAAGTTACATAAAGTCCAGTAATACTGTTGTGTTAGTACTTTCACACAGTTATCCAACAATCAGACTTAATACTGTGCAAATCTTCTTCTTCTTTTCCCTAATCCTGTTTTGCTTCACAGTCAGGATAAAGAGATTTCTAAAACAATCTTTTGTCTTCGCTTCATAAAACATTGTTTTGTGTTATCTCTGAGGTCCACCTTTTGCCAGGTTCAGTTCTGTCAGGTTTCCCCAAAGCTTAGTTTTCAGGTCAACTGGGTGTGGCCACATGTTGCTTCTCAGCTCACACAGGAGAGGACAGTCTTGCAGGATATGCTCTGATGAAGTTCAGTATTGATGTTGTGCCCACTTTTTCCCCCCCTGATGTCTTCATTTCTAAATTGGTCTCTTCTTGATACTCCCAGCACTCTGATAAGACACTTCATCTCTATCGTGACTAGTTTTCTTCAATCGTTTGATGTCAGCGTCAAGGTTTGGCACTGATAGCATAATGTTGAGAGAAAGATTGTGTTGAACAATGTTATGTTATGCGTTCGACAACATTGGACATTCCCATTCGTGCTCTGTCCTCCGCTGCAGCAGCCATCTCAAAGTCTATTTTCTCACCGTACCCATGAGAAGTTGATTAGTATATCTTCTCTCTCTACCACGAAGATACTGTCTGGCATGTCCAAATTTAACGCCTAATTCTCGAACTCGTTCCAGTGTCTGAGACTTGCCAATGTCACATCAATAAGAGCGTACCACATTGATGATAACGGTTCTGTCCATGCTTCTGCCCGCTTTAGTTGGGGCATTATTTGCAATAAAGTCAGCACTCTTGTTACCTGAACTCCAGCAAGTCAAAATGTGTACAGCCAAGTTATTTTCATGAGATGTGATCTCCAAATGTGTGTTGAACTCTTTTGTGTCCACAGTGGCAATCCAATGCTGTTATTGGACTTGTTAGTCGATTAAGGTCATGTTCAGTTATAAGAAAACTCATTGGGGCCGCCTATAGCGAAATTGATCTCTGTTTTAGTGTCTATTGACCATCTGCAGCGGAAAGTCCAGGGTTCGATTCGAGCTTATTCTTGGTATGAGCAGCATAAACATAGTGATATATCTTTTACAGGAAGTTGTCATCAACACTAGTAAACGAGTCATTGAATTTCTAGGCACCACTTATACATTCAGTAGTTCTTTCTGAACGGGAGGTCTATTATTACCGTTTTTAAAAATCAGCAGGAACAAATTTGCATTCAAACTGCACGCAGCGGAGTTTGAACCATTTACTATTTGGTTATGATTGAGCTCACTACCGCTATGCCACAGATATGTGGTTGAATTACAGGAAACCTTTATCCATTACTTGGGGATGTGTGTGGTGCGGGTCCGCAAGGAAGCAAAGAATAGTACCACTGTAACCTACAATGCATGTCGTAAGAGGCGACTAATGTAGACCATAGGGATGCTACCCTAGTAAATAAAAAGCAGCACATAAATCGGATGTGCTGGTCCACTTGTAGGAGCATAATTGGCACAACGTACAATCGCTCTTAGGCTCAGATCATATACAAATACAACAGAGTGGTTGACAAGTGGTCGATGGGGAGCGTTCGAAGAAGATGAAAAGAAGGAGAGTTGGGGATGTAAATGACAAGCACTTCTGAAGTCACAGTAAGGCTCACCAGAATGGTGATAGAAATCAATCCTTCACACAAGTATCAGTTAAAGACGCCCTGACAACAACTTCATTTATAATGGGTCAACGTGTGGGCCGGGGGTAGGGAAGGGGGGCTACTTTATTATCGTACATTTTACATTCATCGATATAAGAGAAGAATGCAGTAAAACTATGTAGCAATGGTGTCAATATTAGAGAAGAATGCACTAAAACTATGTAGCAATGGTGTCAATATAAGAGAAGAATGCACTAAAACTATGTAGCAATGGTGTCAATATAAGAGAAGGTCAATATAAGAGAAGAATGCACTAAAACTATGTAGCAGTGGTGTCAATATAAGAGAAGACTGCACTAAAACTATGTAGCAGTGGTGTCAATATAAGAGAAGAATGCACTAAAACTATGTAGCAGTGGTGTCAATATAAGAGAAGAATGCACTAAAACTATGTAGCAGTGGTGAAACTAGTAAAAATAAAGTACTGTAGTTTTATAAAAACAGTATATAGGGACGTTTGACTAAAAGTATTTATCAAGCACAGATACAACAGAAACGAAGAAATTCAGACGTCCTATACAGCAAACAAGACGAGAAAAACGTATTATCAACATAAGAAAGAGGCAGTCATCATTTTTCGGGCGTGTGATGATGAGGGGAGGTTTAGAACACATTGTAACAACTAGTAAAATTGAGGGTAGATGAGACAGAGAGTAAATTTTGGATAGCCTGACTTCATGGCACAGTAGAGAGTCAACATCTGAGTTGATAGCAAGCATCAAAGATAGAGATTTGTAGAGATCCATGATCGACTACGCCAACCGGCACTGCACCTGATGATGATACAGTCAGAAAATCAATCCCTAACAGTGTATTTATTATCTTCTTCTTCGAACGCTCCATATCGACCACTTGGTGAACCACTCTTTGTGATTTGTATGCGATCTGAGCTTAAGAGCGGTTGTACGTTGTGCCAATTATGCACCTACAAGTAGGCCAGCACATCCGATTTCTGCGACGTTTTCTATTCACTAGAGTAGCTTCCCTAGGTCACTACCTCAGTCGCCTCTTACGACATGACTTGTAGGTCGCAGTGTTGCTTTTCTTTGCTTCCCTTGCGGGCCACGGCAACACACTGGCAGACCTATTGTCTGACTGTATACGCTATGTCTGCCGTATATCAATTTGTTCTCTTCTGTTGTATCCTTTGCTTGATAAAATCCTTTTGGTCGAAACGTCATTGTATATTGTTTTTGTACTTTGTAAAAGTACATTACTATGTTTTTTATACTTGTTTCACCATTTTTAATTCCTCCAATTTTTTTTTATTTCTATTTTGGTTGAACCATTTATTGTTATTAGAGCACAGGCTGCTGAGTTGACACTATTTTAATTTAACATTTTTGTAAAAGTCCTCATTGATAGACCTATTATTTACATGAACTTTTCATGTCAATTTTCGCTTGACTGCCTTCTCTTATTCATACCAACCATCAACATAGTGATATTTATATTAATATATGTAATTTAGACCTCAGCCCAAGCAAATGTGCAGGATAAATATGGACATATAATTGCATGATGCAACCATTGTACGAACCGTAGCCCCCGGTAACGTAAGTTCGACTAGCTCAAACGGGAAATCGACAAATTCTGTTTAAGGGGGTTAGTTTGTGAATGTGTTTGATAGAACTCCGTAATTTGTTTTTTTTCAATTTTATTCAATTCTATGAGCCCATGGTTATTTATTGAGGACAAATATTCATAACACTGATCTTCTTCTTCTTTACGTCGTTCTTCGACCAATTTTAATCACTCTTTGTGATATGTTTGATCATTACCAAGAACGTGTATACGTTGCACATTGGTTTGGTAGGCCCTAAACGCATAGACTTCTGCACGTTTAGGAGATGTGCATCCGATTTCAGCCAAACCTCAGTCGCCTCTTACGACATGCGTGGCAGGTAACAGTGGTTCTATTCTTTACACACCAAATTTGGGCCCGGTAACCACTCGGCGATAACACTGATATAATCGAAGGTCACGGTCGAATATATACTGGGAGCCTGTCTATTTCTTCTTCTTCATCATTCGTCCCTAGGGAGGCATAAGTCGTTAACACCCAAGCCCTCCTACCCAAGCCATCTTTTCCAGATCTCTTCACTCCATTCTTCTTCGAACCACTCTGTGTGATTTGTATGTGATCTGAGCCCAAGAGCGATTGTACGTTGTACCAGTTATACGCCTACAAGTAGGCCAGCATATCCGATTTCTACGACGTTTTTATTTACTAGGTAGCTTCCCTAGACGCATACCTCAGTCGCCTCTTACGACATGCCCTGTAGGTCGAAGCGTTACTATTCTTTTCTCCCCTTGAGCGCCCCACCAACACACGGGAGATTCCGTCTCCCAGCTCCCGTCTCACTTCCTTGCGTGGTCTTTCTTCTTCCTCGGGTTATGGATTTCACTGGTTGTGGTTTCTGTAGCTATCTAGTGTTTTTTTACGGAGTGTGGTAGCTAGCTACACGCCCAACCTCCTTAGTTGTCTCTTACGACATGCGGGGCAGGTAAAAGTAGTTCTATTCCCCATAACATTTGCCCCGGTAACCACTCAGACGACTGAGAGCCCGTATTTTTTGTAACATGAATTTAATTATTTATTTTGCAGACATCACCTACTAATCACAGAAAAAGTGTTGACCGAGTGGTAACCGGGGCCAAAATTTGGGGTATAAAGATTAGAACCACTGTTACCTGCCACGCATGTCGTAATAGACGACTAAGGAGGTTTGGCTGAAATCGGATGCGTGTGTCCTAAACGTATAGAACTCTACGCGTTTAGGGGCCTACCAAACCAATGTGCAACATATACACGTTCTTGGCAAAGATCAAATATATCACAAAGAGTGATTAAAATTGATGGTAAAGAGCGTAGAGAACTGACTCAACAATAGCTGCCTCAAATACAACATGAAGATCAACATTCAAAAGACAGAAGTCATGACTATAAGAAGAGAATATAAACTTACTCAACAATAGCTGCCTCAAATACAACATGAAGATCAACATTCAAAAGACAGAAGTCATGACTATAAGAAGAGAACATAAAGATATCAACATAAAAATAAATGACCAAACGCTAAAGCAGGTGAGAGAATTCAAATACCTTGGAAGTATCTTCAGATCTGATAGTAGACTGGACAGAGAGATCGAAACTAGAATCCAGCAAGCCAACAACATTACATACCAGCTTACCCCAATTTTGAAACACCCAGCTATTCCAGTAGTGACTAAAAGACAGATTATAAATTCAATCTTTATACCAACACTGTGCTACCAGAGCCAAACATGGGCACTGACAAAAGAACAAGAAAGGAAAATTACCACATGCGAAATGAGATGCCTGAGGAAAGCAGTAAATAAAACAAGAAGAGACCATATAAGAAATTAGGAAATTAGAAGAACAGTCGGAACAACACCTGCTATTAGATTTATTGAAAAACAGAGACTCAAATGGTTTGGCCACTTGGTCAGAATGAACCGAATACACCAGTTGCAAGAGCGTACAACCTGAAAATGGAATCATCAAGAGGAAAGGGCAGACCAAGAAAAGATGGGTTGATGGAGTTACAGACATCTTAAAACTCCACAATACCACACCATATCAAGCGACCAAGCGTGCATTATCTCGAAAACCGATCATCAGTTAAACCTGATACGCCTAGCGGCAAAAAAGCAGAGAAGGACAAAAGAAAGAAAGAAAGAACGAACACAAAGAAGAAGAATTAAAAATGTGTTAATTGTTAAAATGCGGTGACATGTAATTTCAATCCATTATCCCGAAATAATTATGTAAATATATTACAGTAATAATTATATTAATCAGTGGCGGCTCGTCATTAAGGGTATGTAGGGCCGGGCCCCACCAAACATTATATATAACGTGTATTTATTATTTTATAAATTAAAACATAACCTAATCCAAAACTATGATTTCCCCGAAAATTTGTGTCTGGCCCCACCAACAAAACTGATCACGAGCCGCCACTGATATTAATGTTAGATCTGAAACATTTAGGGTGAACAGCCTGTATGTTATTGGTAATAATATAGACAAATCTACAATAATTTGAAAATTTGGGAGAATATCCATAAAGGATAAAAACAGGGTAAAAAAAAACCGAGCGTGTAAGTGGAATAGATAAAAGGGTGAATAATGTAATATATGTAAAGAGTGTAGTGCAGAGGTCACTGTTACGGCCCCGTAATGCAGTGATTTCCAATGTGGTTTACGCTGGCTGGTTAACAATCGTTTGATCATGAACTAAGTTTAAGTAGGTCATGGTTTGATGCATGCATCACTAGTGCCCTATTTTACTCCACCGGGTTTAATGGTAATCAGAATTTCAAATCTAATTGATTGATTGATAGGACCATCATCATTGCACTTCGGTAAGTAGCCATGTGTGCTCCCAGGGGCGGCTCGTTATTAAGGGCCAGTGGAGCCTGGCCCCACCAATAATCAAAAGGGGAAAACTTCCCGGAATAGTAAATACTCCAAAAACCATGATTTTTTTCCGAAAATGTGTGTCTGACCCCACCAAAAAAAATGACTAAGAGCCGCCACTGTGTGCTCCGATCTCTTTCTTACTCAGGGAGATTTCAGCGGCAGTGCACGAACTTCATAGCACCGGCGAAGTTCCCGATGTAATTTTGAAGATAGTGAAGATATTTTGTAGGAATTTTATTTTAATTCTTTTTCTAATGAATTTTACCAGGGCAGCGACTTTCCAGCCTGCTCTTCTCGATTTTGAACTGCCAACGGTTCTTTTACGTGCTCAAATTTAACGTGGGGTCTACGTTTCATCGCCGCCTCCGATATGACTAGGAACTCAATCTCACCTACACTCGGGGGTCTCTGTGGCTAAGTGGTTAAGCCCTTTGTCTTGTGAGTCGAAGGTCGTGGGTTCGAATCCGGACTGCGCCGTTCTGTTCACGAGTGCGGTTTTTTCCAGAGACCCCTAGGATTGTTGCTGGAGCTACGAGTTCGTGCTTTGTGCAATACTCTCGGCAGGTGGCGTGCTATTTCTGTGGAGAGGGACCGAGCCATATGGGGTAAAACCCGGTGCAATGAAGTCAATCCTTCGGCTTAAAAACCCTTTTTTTCTCATCTACACTGAGATCAGGGATCTCTGAAAAATATCTTGATGGCTCCACGAGGGAACGATCCGAGTACCTTTGGCACGAGAGGTGAGCGCCTAACTTCTACGCGACAGAGACCCCCAAGAGTGAAAGCGATAACGATCATTTGATGCATGCATCAATGGTGCCCTATTTTACTCCGCCGGGTTTAGCGAGAATCAGATTTTCAAATCTAGGTAGTTATAGGGGAGATCATCAGAGTCAACTTATGCTCTATGTTTATCTCCCTTTCTTCCTTCCTTTCGTTTGCATTGAATAATGTCTGCTATATATCCAACGTTATGGAGGGTCTGGACGAATGGATTAGAGCACAGCGCTCATGTGGGAGACTCGGGTTCAATCCACGACAAGGCCAATTATTTTTTTTTCTGTCGCGGGCATAAAGAAAACATTCTAATCTAAACAGTTTCGAGGCAACCGCAATAGCCATTCGGTCATTAAATTCCCCAGGCTAATCTCCCATCTGTCCTACACCGCCCAAAAAAGCGGTATTACAGACAGTAACAAGAGGGGTTTTTGAAAATTATTATTCGACGTTGTCTCTTGTATACACTGTCTTTTGTAGTTCATACAGAGGCCCATGTGATCTCGAGGTAGTGAGCCCGACACTGCACCTGTCCAAGTGTCAGTCACAGGACGAGAGTCATATCATTGTTGACTCTGCTCTGAAAAATTGTAAGTTACGATATCCTTTGCACAATATATTACGACATTAAAAAAATAGAGACAAACACAATATTTTGTAAATCTTAGTTCGACCAGGGCAAAAGTCATGGTTTTACAAGCCATTTGTTTTTAGTATTAAATACGTCCTTTAGTGCGGCTCCTGGTATTTTTTTTTTTTTCGATCCAGAAGCACTTGAGCTTTCGGCTCGGTGCCATGGACATCGTAACCCTTCGGTTCGGTGCCACGAACACCGTAAATCTGGGGAATCTGTGGCTTTTTTTGCCATCCCGCGGAATTGAATCCGCACACACAGAGGGATGTCACCCGTAGTCCAACGCGCTACGAACACGCTGGACAGACGGGCAAGGCTCCTGGTATAAAAGCCTTCAGCCCATAGCCATGTAGTGTGGCACTTGGTCCACAAAGGGTTAATAATGATAAATTTCACTTAACCCATTCTGACTAGAAAAATAGATGGAAATGATTAGAGGGACATTGCCGGCAGTCTCAAGTGCCACATGATCTGTTTAGATCCATGCTACGCAGCCAGAGAAGAGGATATATGTCTACAGAGTTTAGCTTTATGTATGTCATCATGTAGCATGTCCCTTTTAACACAGCCCAACTGAAAAACTATCTGTCTTTAGCAAGTTCTACCTTCCTTCTCCAACAAGGATTCAAGGATTTTTGATGTCATGCTGCCACTTCGTCATGGTCGTTCCCTGCCTCGTATTCCAGGAACCATGCCTTCCATTACCGTTCTCTCCAAACCCCTGTGATGTTCAACGTGGCCACACTATTTCATCTTCCGGGGCATGATGTTATTTATGAGCCAATGCACCTCGATATCCAGATCTTGTAGGTTGTCCTTGGTTTTTTTCTCTTCTCTGTCCAGGATGTTCTAAGAACTTGTATATATAAGACTTTGTTTCGAAAGCTTCAATTTTGTTTTTTAATGTTTGGGTTAAAGGGTGTTAAAGCCGAAGGATTGACTTCATTGCACCAGGTTTTACCCCATATGGCTCGGTCCTCTCCGCAGAAATGGCAAGCCACCTGCTGAGAGTATTGCGCGAACTCCGTAGCTCCAGCAACAATCATAGGGGTTTCTGGAAAAAACTGCACTCGTGAACAGAACGTCGCGGTCCGGATTCGAACCCACGACCTTCGACTCACAAGGCAAAGGGCTTAACCACTCAGCCACAGAGACCCCGTGTTTGTGTTATGGACCACGATTGACATCCATATGTTGTCACAAGGAATATGCATGTTCTCAGAAATCTTACTTTTATTTCTTTGCTTGTGTCGTAAATGTATGTCTTTTTTTTCTTTCTCAATCCTGTTTTACCTCGTATCGTTATTATACGAAGCGATTTATAGAACGGGCTTTTGTGTGTGCTTCGTAAACAGTGTTTTTCGTCACCTCGTTTATATCTGTGGTCCACCTTTTGCGTGGACGGCCTTTTGCTTTGTATCCACTGTATCGGATTAACGTTGCTCTTTGAGGCGTACTGCCTGTTGGTAATCTGCTTATATGACCGAACCATTTAATTTGTTGTTTCTTGATGAAGTTCAGTACTGATGTTGTACCCACTTTTTCGCCCATGTCTTCATTTCTTAACCTGTCTCTTCTTGATATTCCCATCATTCTGCTCGTAGACACATCATCTCTGTAGTGACTAGTTTTCTTCTATCATTTGATACCATCGTCCAAGTTTGGCACTGATAGCATAATGTTGGGAGAAAGATTATGTTGAACAATGTTCTTTTTGTTCTCATGGTGTACTGTTTGCATTTCAAAATTGGCGCCATTTTGTCCTATTACAGTGTAATTTAATTTTCTTTGGTGACATCTATCTTGAATTTCGTTAGTTATTGTAACAGCATTATTGTAACAGTATTATTGTAAAGATTATTGTAACAGTATTATTGTAACAGTATTATTGTAACAGTATTTATTGTAACAGAGATCAGAGTACGAGTTATTCAGTGCTACATAGAGCTAATACTGACATACGGATGCGAGTCATGATGAAACGTCAAATTATGAAACAGATTGGTTTACAGAAATGATGAGAATCTATGGATGTAAAATGACTATGTAGGTAGTGAATGAGATCAAGCACAGAAAAGCTATATCATATAAGTTAGTAACAGCATTATTGTAACATTATTATTGTAACGTATTATTGTAACAGCATTATTGTAATATATTATTGTAACAGCATTATTAAAGATTATTGTAAAGCATTATTGTAAAGTATTATTGTAACAGCATTATTGTAACAGTATTATTGTAACAGTATTATTGTAACAGTATTATTGTAACAGTATTATTGTAACAGTATTATTGTAACATTATTAACAGTATTATTGTAACAATTATTCAGTATTATTGTAAAGTATTATTTAATATTTTAAATTATTTAATTATTATATTATTGTTATTATTAAGTATTATTAATATATTGTAAGCATTATTAACGCATTATTGTAACAATTATTGTAACATATTATTGAACAGCATTATTGTAACATTATTATTGTAAAGATTATTGACATTTTGTAATAGTATTATTGTAACAGCTTGTAACAGCATTATTGTAATAGCATTATTGTAACAGTATTATTGTAACAGCATTGTAAGTATTATTGTAAAGTATTAGTAACGTTTATTGTACAGTATTATTGTAACAGTATTTGTACGTATTATTGTAACAATTTTGTAAATGTATAACAGACAGGTACGAGTTATTCAGTGCTACATAGAACAATACACATACGGGTGAGTCATGGACAATAGCACGGATCGAAAATCTATGAAACAGAGATGTGGTTTTACAAGAATATGAGAATCTGGACTCTAAAATGACTAATGTTGAGTAGTGAATGAGTCAAGCACAGAGAAAGCTTATCATCAATATAAGAAAGAAGCAGTCAGAATTTTTTGGGCATGTGATGATAAGGAGAGGTTTAGAACACATTGTAACAACTGGTAAACTCGAGGGTAGACGAGACAGAGGAAGACAGAGAGAGAAAATTTTGTATAGCCTGACTTCATGGCACAGTAGAGTGTCAACATCTGAGTTGATAGCAAACAGCAAAGACAGATTTGGGGAGATCGCCTACGCCAACCGGCACGGCACCTGATGATGTAACAGTATTATTTAGTATTTATGAACACATGATTTCATGTAACCAAGGACGCTTGTAAGGCTGACGTTGGAGATGTCCTCACTTGACTTCCTTGTTCGTCTGTCTTCAGTAGTTGTGGTTCTTGTTCTGGTCTGATGTCGTTCGGTAGCTTATTTTCTGTGTTAAGCTTCTTCCATTTGGCATCTCCAAGAGCTTTAGAAAAATGTGCATCAACTAGAGTAGATAGTGCTTCAGTAGGCCCGGGTTCGGATCTTGCTTTTATCTCTGTCCAAATCTGGTCACCTAGAGCCCGAGCGAAGTGATCATCCACTGAGCCTGTTGAAGAAATAATTGACTTGTATTACAACAGATTTAGTTGTTGGAGAGTTAGTAGTGAGTTGTATTACAACAGATTTAGTTGTTGGGGGAGTTAGTAGTGAGTTGTATTCACAACAGATTTAGTTGTTGGAGAAGTTAGTTTCAGAGACTTGTTGAATTACAACAGATTTTTTGTTGTTGGAAGTTAGATTGAGACTTGTATTACAACAGATTTAGTTGTTGGAGATTGAGTTGTATTACAACATGCTTGATTTGTTCTTAACACATCGAAGTAAACTTAATGCACATTATTTGTCAACAACGTCAATTCTTCATCGAAAGCTCCATTTTTGATCATTTTGTGATCTGTATGTGATCTAAGTCTGAGAGCAATTGTACGTTGTGTCAGTTATGTACTTATAAGTAGGTCAGAACATCCGATTTCTGCCACTCTTTATTTACTAGGGTAGCTTTCCTAAGCCCGCCTTTCCAATGCCATCTTTTCCAGATCTCTCCACTTTCTCCCAATTTTCTTGCATTCCGTCTCCAACTCCCGTCTCCATGTGTTTCTTGGTCTTCCCCTACCACTATTGGATAGGCAGGCTTAGAAGACCTTGGTTGCGGACCTATGCTTCCCTTGGAGCAAAGGGTGAAGAAGAAGCTTTCCTAAGCCCCTACCTCTGTCGCCTCTTACGCCGTGCCTTGTAGGTTGCATTGTTACTTTTCTTTGCTCCCCTTGCGAGCCACGGCAACACATGGGCGAACGTAAATTCAATGCGCATTAC
This sequence comes from Arion vulgaris, assembly GCA_020796225.1. NCBI lineage: Eukaryota > Metazoa > Mollusca > Gastropoda > Stylommatophora > Arionidae > Arion > Arion vulgaris. The sequence goes on from CM036773.1 coordinate 9,904,987, forward strand.
ACATGTCAATAAAATTGGATTTGTTGCAGGACGTGCGGTATATTTTCTCAGTATGATGCAAGTCTTCGAAATGCCGCCCTTATAAGTTTATTTCTTTAAAATGTTTGTTGTTTGTTATTTTGTTTTAAACTACACAAAATGTACGAATACTAATTTTATTTTGAAAATATAAACTTCTTTAAAATAATGATACCAACTACACCAATCTACTACAGTTTTAACCTTTTAACTTTAGCAGTTCATGCAAATGGTACTTTTAATTCGAGTCTTGTTGTTCTTAGGCAGAGGCGTACGATAAATCATAAATCGTATACATCAATATCAAAATAACATAGACTAATATAGAAAAACGTTTGGTAAAGATTTTTAATTATAGAATGGTTCAAATTATATTTTAGTTTTGCTGCTTATGCCGCCCTTTTACCGTACCGCCTGATGCGGCCGCCTCTCTGTATCATAGCAAGGCACGGCCCTGACTTGTTGATGTATCGGAAATGAATTATGTTGATTTTTATTGATTTTGTGGCGCTCAATTCCGATTTGTCAGTATAACGCAAGGTTCACTCACGACGCTGAGAAAATTAGGATATCATATATGCGCATAGTATATATATATATATCTCTTCTTTGCGTTTATTCTTATCAAACAAAGGTTAACCACTCTTTGTGATCTGCATGGTTTGCTCTGAGAACGTGGGTATCATGTGCTCTTGTTAGGCCTCTACAGCATGTAGGACCGTAAAGTTAAAAAGTAAAGGAACCAATTTTATACTTTGTGATATATAGAGTAATACGATGATAGGCCCCCATTTTTCATTGACCATCGGCACACGATGGGTGATGTGGTCAACATCACGCTGGTCTCCTTTACTTCCCAGTACTTTTCCTTGTACCCAATTGAGGCTGGGTCGACCGGAGAGCTAATACGGTTTTTAAAAAATGTCCACGCCCACTGTGGAATTGAACTAGACAACTAGCCTAAGAGGCAAGTTCACTAACAAATACGCAACTGTGGATATCCTGTAGATGTAGAACAGTACGTCTGAATTTTGACCATGTATGGAGGAGAACAGTAGAACAAGAACTGGAAAATAAATGAATTATAGCTAGTACATAATGAGAGCCGCGGTAGCGTAGTTGTTAGTGAAATCGCTTCTCAAGGCTGGTAGTCCGGGTTCAACTCCCGCAGTGTGCATGGAATTTTTCCCAACCGCGACGGCTCTCAGGTCGACCCAGCCTCAACTGGGTACCAGACATGCTCTGGGAAAGTAAAGGTGGCCGGCGTGATGCTGACCACATCACCCATCGTGTGCCGACGGTCAATGAATAATACAGGCCTAACACTGTATTGCCTATATACCACAAGGTATGAAAGGGTTCCTTTACTTTTACATAATACCATGACCTACTATATTTATCTGGCCATAGCGCTTCATTTTTAATGGCGATAGGTGAGGCGGAATTTTCAAACGGATTACTATTCTCCTGTATTACTACTATCAGGTTTGTTAGTCTGTTAATTATTTATAATTATACTTAAATAGTTATAATTTAATAATTATCTCCCTTAACAACAAAATAACGATGCCTGGAAAGTGTTGTGTACCAAATTGTAGATCAAATTACGAGGGAGATTATAGAGTAGGTCATGATAATACAGATGACGGCCAGGAATAGAGAATTGTGTGCTTTTTCTGCTGCCTTAAGCGTAGGTGGCGTCACAGGCTAGAGAGAGAGAGAGATTGCTTTTAGTTTATGGACCAACACTCGACAAAAAAACTACATGGACCTCTGTGTTATCTACAAAAAGACAGTGAAGTTTATACAAGAGACAACATTGAATATATAGGCAATATTTCAAAGCGAACGAAAGGAAGGAAGGATGAAGCTTATGGACATCAAACAATTGTCGAGACAACATTACAACTTACATAATGTATCTGGGAAATGTATGGCAACTATCTTCGGTGTTGGTGACTCATTACAACGCTTCCCCAGCGATCCTCGTCTGACATGGTCATCCATTGTTTCATCTGAAATCATTTGAATGTATCTGAAATTGTTAGTACTGCTTGTATACGTATAGATTACAAATAGTGAAAGGGAGATTTATAGTGATTGATGGATTGATTGATTGATTGATAGTTCTGATCATTTTATTTATTTTCTCTAATCATGTTGTGACTCACAGCGCCAGAGTAAGAAGAGATTTATAGAACGGATTTTTGTTTGTTCTTCTTCACCTTTCAACTCCCGAGCACAGGTCTTCAACAAACTTCTTCCAGCTCTTCCTCTCTCTGCCATCCCTTCCAATTCTTTCCATGTTTTACCTATCCTTTTAATATCAGCCTCCAGCTCTCTTCTCCAGGCCTGTCTAGACCTGCCCTTACTCCTCTTTCCCTGCGGGTTCCAAAACAGTGCTTGTACTTTTGCTTGGGCTTCATACATAATGCTTTTCATCGCCTCTGATAGCTCTAAGTCCACCTTTACTTTGTATCCACTTTATCGGAGTAGCATTGCTCCTGAGACTGTCTGTTCGTAATCTGTTTTTGTGGCCGAATCATTTAAATCGTTGTTTCTTGATGAAGTTCAGTACTGATGTTGTACCCACTTTTCTTCCAGATGTCTTCATTTCTAAACCAGTCTCTTCTCAATACTTCCAGCTTTCTGTGTGGACAATTCATCTTTATCGCGGTTAGTTTTCTTCTATCATTTGATGTTAGCGTCCATGTTTGGCACTGATATCATAATGTTGGGAGAAAGATTGTGTGACCACATTATCGAAAAACCATTGAATGGAGATGAAAACAGAATCTTCTTCTTCTTTTGCGATCTCTGGTCATGCGCTTAGTTTACTGTGGATCACAAACTGGGCAGTCAGCTTGAGGTCTGTCAGGTTTTTCCAAAGCTTCGTTTTTAGGTTGACTGTGTGTAGCCCCATGTCGCTTCTCAGCTCACACAGGAGCGGACAATCTTGCAGGACATGCTCCGGTATCTGCCTGCTGACACTGGCAGAGAACGTTTGACTTATTCAATCTGTGTTCTGAGTTTGCAGGTCGTATCGAAATGAAGACTGCAGAGAATTTGGTAAATAGTAACACTACAAACAAAGTACTATAGTTTACAATCTAAACAGTGACGATAACAGCAACGTTTCGACCAGGCCTTATCAGAACGACAAACAGGTGACAATTAATGAAAATGACAATAAGTAGTGAATCATGACATTGTCCAGTACATAGGCGAAATATAATAAGCTGGTCTGTTCTGCTTATGTCGTTGAGGTAGTCTTTTCCATAATCATATCCAGTGTTTGTCTTCCAGTCTACTGCAGATTTTCTCTGTATAAGGATTTGACCTCCTTGAAAAAACAGGGGTTGGTAAATTTGCTCTTTGGGACTGCCCTCCTTAGCCAATACATCAGCCAAAAGTTATTTTGCGTGAAACTTGAACACAGGATCAATATTTTATCGCTTACATCCGATAGGACTAGAAAATGGATCTCACCTACATTGAGGTCTATGATCTCTGGAAAAATATCCTGATCGCTTCATGCTGGTAACAAAACGGGTACCTTTCAAGCGAGAGGTGACACTTTACCCCCACGTCACATAAGACGCTCAGATATAATGTGATGTTGTGTTTAATTAAGTTAACGATATCAGGGTGGACTATCTAACGACCTGTGTTTTCCACCAATTGATTGATATGATCATCATCATTGCTCTTCGGTGAGTAACCATGTGTGTTTCGACCTCTTTCTTACACAGGAAGATCTCAGCGACAGTGCACGTACTCTGTAGCACCGGCGATGGTCCCCGATGTTATTTTGAAGAGAGTGAAATTATTTAGTGGGAATTTTATTTTTAATCTTTCTAATGAATTTTGCCCGGGCAGCAACTTTCCAGCCTGCTCTTCTCGATTTTATATTGCCAAGGGTTCTTTTACGTGCTCAAACTGAACACGGAACCTACTTTTTATCATCCATCTCCGATAGGACTAGAAACTCAACCTACACTGAGATCAGGGATCTCTGGAAAAATATCTCGAGGGCGTCACGAAAGAGCGAACCGAGTACCTTTAGAACGAGAGACTCGATCCTAACCTCTACGCCACAGAGATCCCTCCCCTTTAACCGATTATTCTAACAACTGGTTTATAGTTGAACAACTGGTTTTCTAAAGTTGAACAACTGGTTTTCTAAAGTTGAACAACTGGTTTTATAAAGTTGAACAACTGGTTTTATAAAGTCGTGTAATCATGTATGAATACTTTTGAATATAAGTGTTACAGAAGAGTTCTTTATACAGGGTGTTCAACTTAAAAGCAGCCCGTGAATGGAGCTAATCTGGCATATATGTATGGAAATGGGAAGGTTCAGTTATGACGTAGTATAGGTCAAGGTTGTGTGACGGTGTAATTGTAGTGCGGGAAGGGGCGATGAACAAATGTGACGTAGGACGGGCTAGTCAGAACCGGTTTAAATAGTAAATAAACACAACTCAATGTGAACCTGGCAACTTTCGAATTGTCAATGGGGCTGCAATTATCTTGAACACCCCGTATATCTTGGACAGAGAAGAGAACAAATTGATCTATCCAGAAAGAATTCAAAATCAAAGAAAACTGGCTGATGCTACAAATAAGAAAGAGAAAATTGAGATATTATGGACATATAAAAAGACATGAAGGGCTGGAGAAGACTATCATGGAAGGAGGCATACCAGCAAAGAGAAGGAGAGGAAGACCACGGAGAAGATGGATTCATGATGTAGTTGATTGTTTGAACATGACGGCTGCAGGCTAGAGATAAATATCTGGCTAGAGAGAAATTCCGGAGGACTGTTGGGGTGGCAAAGTTCTGCTCAGGACAAGCTATTTGATAATGATGAATCATGTATGAATTTGATATACAAATATAACAAAGATATTTTTTTATCAACAGAGAGAAAATAGAAAATGTGAACAGTCTTAATTATCTCGGTTCACTGCTAACAACAGATGGACATTGTATTACGGAAAATAAAAGAAGAACAAACATTGCGTTACACAAAACAAATCAGTATGGAATGTAACTGATAGGAAACAAAGAACAGAATACTAAGACTATTGTATTCCTAGTGGCAACATATGGGTATGAAGTATAAACAGTTAACAAGGTAGGGGAAAACAGATGTACTTTTGAGTGTAAGTGTTACACAAGAATCCGCCGTACATCAATCAATTAATCAATTAATTAATCAATCAATGAGTTAAAAAGATACTTATAAGAATAGAAATGATGGAAGTGATTGATATCTGCAGCAATCAACCTCAAAGGCTCGGAAAGAAGAAGAAGAAGATGGAAATAAACAGACGCGACTTGAAGGCGCTTTTCATGAATATCTCAAAAGAAGGGTTTTGTCACAGACATGTTACAGATGAAAAAACAAAACTCTGATAAGTAGTGAAACTAGACTCAGGCAGCTCGCTGATATAAAGCCAACCAGTAGAAAGCAGTTTAAAATATTCCCATAATTTTCTCAGACTTTATGGTACGAGGTCACCTCACTCCACAATTCTAAACCCTAGTGTGCAGGAGATAGAACAGGCCAGTTCCTTTCCTCACGTATGGAACGTCGAGTGGGGGTTTTGAACCCACAACCGTCTTGTTTCCGAGTCGATAGGCTAGGGCGTATGCATTACCCTTATCCGTGTCACTGAGAGAAAGCAGTTGCGCATGCAAAAATCTCTCAATGGACACTACTTTACTTATTTCTCAAGACTAACAGGATTACCTTCAATTGATATTCCCTGTCTTCTGATTAGTCCATTCGACGGACGTTTGTGATTCGCAGACTTCTCAGAGCCAGATGCACAGCGTCTTGTTTCAGAATGCCCCATTTGCGGGGATGGTAGAATGGGCGGGTTTATTGAAGATGTAGGCGTGGTATGTGAAATTGATAGGTTTAGGGGAGTATTCTGGAGATCAGAGTTTACTAATGATTGAGAGTGGGATAGAAAGTGAGGCGGGGTCACGCCGTTATGAAGTGAACTGGGGTAAAGGGGGCGGATATGTGGAGCGTGGATCAAAGTTTGGATTTGCTGTTTAGAAATCTGTCCAGGTAATGATGTGGGTCTGAAGTCTGCTGAAGAATGTTGTACATTAGTTTGAAAATACTGTGTGAGGGGAGGAGGTGGAGGGAGATTGTAGTAGCTAGGAGGATAAGATTGTTGTGTTGAAGTATAATTGGTCTGTAGTTGGTCACGTGTGATAACTTCCGGTATTGTTATGTATGGAGGATAACTCTTGCTGTTGAGACTTGAAAAATGCCTGCAAGGAGACAAAAATATAGTAATGAAATAAAATAATGATTGATTGACTGATCGATGGAACCATCATTATTATACTTCGGTGAGTAACCATGTGTGCTCCGATCACTTTCTTACACATGAAGATCTCAGCTGCAGTGCATGAACTCCGTAGCACCGACCAGGGTCCACAATGTAATTTTACAGATTGTAACGATAATTTGTAGGAATTTTAATTTTTAATCTTTTTTTAATAAATTTTGTCTGGGCAGCGGCTTTCAATCATGCTCTTCTCGATTTTGAACTGACAAGAGTTCTTTTACGTGCTCAAATTGAAAACAGAATCTACGTTTTATCGTCCGTCTCCGATAGAACTTGGAACTCGATCTCATCAAAACTGAAATCAGGGATATCTAGAAAAATATACAGATGGCTCCTCGAGGGAGCGAACCGGTTACCTTTGGCACAAGAGGCAAGCACTTAGCCTCTACGTTACTGAGATTATCGAAGTAAGAACAAATTAAGTAGTATTTGTCTTTTCTTCGATCCTGTTTTGCCTCACAGCGTCAGGATAAGAAGAGATTTCTAGAACAAGCTACAGTACAGAGCAGTGGCGGCTCGTGATCATTTTTGTTGGTGGGGCCAGACAGATATTTTGGAAAAATCATGGTTTCGGTTAGGATATATTTTAATGTATAAAATAATAAATACACGTTACACCTTATTTTTGGTAGGGCCCGGCCGCACTGGCCCTTAATGGCGAGCCGCCACTGGTACAGAGTAAACATCTTATTATAGAGACTTTACATCTTCTTCTTTGGCACGGATCGACAGTGGTCCTCGATAACAGAAAGCCGACGAGCTGTGGTAAAAAAAAAAAGATATTAAATCAGATCACTTACGTCACCAGACCCAGCTTTCCATTACTGTTATTTAACCCCTTCGCTCTTCCGATCCGGTATATTAGCTTGTTGTATTTCTTTAAGATGAACCAAAGTCAATATACTGACTTAAAGGGGGTTTTTAAGCCGAAGGATTGACTTCATTGCACCAGGTTTTTACCCCATATGGCTTGGTCCCTGTTAGCATAAATGGCACGCCAACTGCCTAGAGTATTGCACACAAAAAAACCACCAAATCCGTAGCTCCGGCAACTATCCTGGGGTCTCTGGAAAAAAAAAATGCAGTCGTGAACAGAAAGGCGCGGTTCGAATTCGAACTCACGACCTTCGACTCGCAAGTCAAGAGCGTAACCACTAAGCCACATAAACCTAATTTAGCATACATTGCAATATAAGCGTCCCCATAAGTAAACATTAAAAAAAATACGGAGTGGAAGGGTTAATTTTTATAAATTATTGAACAAATCCTCAAATACGATCTCAAGTCAGCTGTCCCTCCCACACACATATACATCATAAAAATAAATGTATATAAATAAAACACAAAATTAGCAATTTGATCTAGCTAAAAACTTATAAAATTGCAATAAAAATTTCTCATCGTTTCATAATCTGAAAGGGGAAACAACTTTAATAAACTATTTCTAGACTTTTGCAATGAAAATTCAGGAAATAAAATGCAATGCAATAAATGGAAGACATATATTAAATAAAATTAAAAAAATTCTGCATATTTTTTGGTGGGTGTGTGTGTTTTCACACTTCAGTAAATTAGTTTGTGCATGTTTTTTTTTTAAACATCGTTCTTATGTGCGGGCGGTGAGTTTTGGGTTTTTAAAAAAATGATTGTCGGATATTCTCAAGTTTTCAGTCAAAATCTGAGCTTTAAATGTTAGCTTGTTGATTTAGGGTTTTAGGGTGGGGGAGGAGATTAAACCCGTTTGATAGAGACTGGTGGAGAGAGAAGGGGGAGGGGGCAGTGAGTGAGAGAAAAGAAAGTAATGAACCCTTTTTCATACTTCCAGGTGTATACGAAGTAACTATGGCACGACACAAGCACAGAAACAAAAGTAAGATTTCTGAGAGCATGTATATTCCTTGTGGCAACATATGGATGCGAATCGTGGACCATAACACAAACATTAAAAAACAAAATTGAAGCTTTTGAAACAAGGTCTTACTTACAAATTCTTAGAACATCCTGGACAGAGTTGAGAAAAAAACAAAACATCCTACAAGACCTGCATATTGAGGAGCACTGGCTCATAAATAACATCATGTCCCGGAAGATGAAATATTTTGGTCTCGTTAGGCGTCACAGTGGTTTGGAGAGAACGGTAATGGACGGTATGGTTCCTGGTGTACAAGGCAGGAGAGAACTAAGACGAAGGTGGAAAGAAAGACATCAAAGAAACATTGAACATGACGCTGGAAGAGTCGGGAGAACTTGCTAGAGAGAGTTTTTCAGACAGGTTATAATGAAATCGACGTTCTGCAAGGGACATGCGACTTGATGATGACGAAGTATATTTGGTGTTCGGTCCATATTTTCCATTGACCATCAGCACATGATAGATGATGTGAGGTCAATATCACGCCGGTCGTCTTTACTTCCCAGTGCTTTTCCTGGTGTCCAAATTGAGAGAATGTCGACCCGAGAGCTGTCATGGTTGGAAATATATTCCACACCTACCGTGGAATATTTTTTTCTCCGATCCAGAAGCACTTGAGCTTTCAGCTCTTCGGCTCGTGCCATGGACATCGTAATCCTTCGGTTCGGTACCACGAACACCGTAAATCTGGAGAACCTGTGGCTTTTCTGCTAGCCAACGGAATTGAACCGAACTCACATGGGGCTTGTCACCCGTCGTCCAACGTGATACGAACACGATGGGTAGGCGGGCACCATGGAATTAAACCCGAGCCACGCTCATAATAAGCGAATTCACTAACAACAACGCTACTGCAATTTTGGAATAACTAACTATTAGAACAAATTACATTTCTCTATGCCTTTGAGGCTTTACACAAAAACTGAGAATATTGCATCTAAACTTTTCAAGAGGTCACAACTCTCATACAAAAAAAGTCTACCATAGACTGGAAGACGCACACTGGAAATGATTAGGGAAAAGAATTTCTCAAAGACCTCAGCAGAACAGTACATGTCAACAGGGGCGGCTCGTCATTAAGGGCCAGTGTGACCCGGCCCCACCAAAAATATTGAGTAAAGTGTACTTATTATTTTAGACATTATTTGTTCATAATTATTACTTTCAACGGATACTGATTAGCTTGAATAAAAAAACTACTCGATAGAGAAATAGAGACAAGGTGTCAAAAAGCAGATGCAGTGACCTACCAGCTGGCACCATTACTACAACACCCAAAGATCAAGATGGAAGTGTCGTCTTGCAGTGGATACCCTCTCACTGTGGAATACCAGGAAATGAAACAGCAGACCGATTGGCCAAGGAAGGTGCTGCAGGAGAGCAGCCGGATGTGCCAGTTACCTACCACCAAAAGAAAAGGATGATTAAATCAATGAGAAAGCCACAAATACCAACACAAGACGATTACTATAATATGAGCAGATTGGAACAAGTTGTGATTCTGCGCCTTAGAACAGGACACAATCGGCTCCGCAGCCACATGTATACAACATTCAAGATTGGCAATTCAGCCATGTGTACATGTGGACAGGCAAACCAGACTGCAGAGCACATACTTCAAGACTGCCCCAAATATGATACACTGAGGCAAACTCACTGGCCTAACGAAACAACACTGACAGAAAACTACACGGACCTCTGTGTGAGCTACAAAAGACAGTGAAGTTCATACAAGAGACAACATTGAATATATAGACATATTTCAAGCGAACGGAAGGAAGGAAGGAAGATGGAAGTGAAAAGACAAATGATAAAAAGTATTTTCCTACCAACACTTTGTTACCAGTGCCAAACTTGTCCTCTAACAGCAACACATCACAGAAAGCTCACCACGTGTTAAATGAAATGCTCGAGGAAGGCTGTGGGGGTCACCAGGAAAGATAGACTACGAAATGAGGACATCAGAAGCAGAGTGGGCATAACTTCATGCACCGAATACATCGAAAGACAACAAATGCAGTGGTTTGGACATTTAATGAGCATAAAATACAACCAACCACCAATAATAGCATACAATAAAAAGAGATCGGGTACTAGAGTTAAGGGAAGACCAAGAAATGATGGATAGACAATATCAAGACCACACTACATAAACACGGATGTCTTTGAGGCTTTACCAAAAAACTGAGAATATTGCATCACACAACAAGGGCGACTCATCTGGTCATAGAACGCAAATTAGAGCTCCCACCCCTACGCTTAACGGCAAGAGTGGACAGCCAACTCCATCTTCCACCTGGGAATAGACAATAGATAGACTGATTAGCTTTGAAAGTTGATATATAACGCTAAAATATCACACACAGTCTGAAATTCATCTTTTTTAAAATCTCTAATTAGAATACGCCCTTGGTCATTAGGGATCAGTCAGAACAAGCCTACAAAACCAAAAATAATTAACGTGTACTTATTATTTTAGAAATTATGTTTTCGTAATTATTACTTTTAACTTAACACTGATTAGCATTGAAAGTTATACATATAACACTAAATTATAAATATTATATCATAATAATATAACAATCCTAATACTATATAAAATATCCTTATTTAAAAAAATATTATATACAGTCTGAAATTCACCATCTTTACGCATTGTGCAGCGCACTATTTCTGGTGCCAGTTTAAAAGATACAATACCTGGATAATATAAGGCCTGGAAAGAACAATATTAGAGGCAGGGTTCAGGTCGAGACAGAGGCACCAAGAAGATGGCTACAAGATATTAAAAAACCATGAACATGACCATCGACGAAGTGGGTGAACTAGCTAGAGACAGAGGGAATTTCAGATGTGCTGCAAAGAGAACAACGTCCTATAAAGGATACGCACTTTGATGATGATGATATCTTCTACAGTGTACACGTTTGACAAGCTGTGACCTACTTTTGAAGAGGTGGAACTTTCAGTCTCGCGTTGTGAATACTGTTCATGACAACAAGTCTGATTTATTGCAATGTTTCGAAAAGATTGAGAAAGAAGATGGATGGGATAATATAACAGTGAGTCAAGTTTTTGGTTTACAACTTTGCTTAACAATCCAGACATTTTGCTTTTTCTAAATTTTTTCTATGACATTATGAAACATGTTGACATCTTGTATAAATGCAATTCAAATGTGAGTCGAATACAGTTACTATATCAATGCGTTACATCATTTTGAATCAGCTGTAACTGAAATACGACAGCAAACTGGGAGGTATCAAGTGAATGAAAACACATGTCTGCCCCTTCCCAGAAATCGCTCTTAACGCGGCTCTGAAGTAAAACTGACAGCAGATGCCAAGAAAATGTGACACAGTGATTAACCAACTGAAAGAACGATTCCAAAAGTCCCAAATGTTTATTAGCTTCAAATTATTGACCAACAAAATTTGTTATTTCAGAGAACTTTCTCAAGCTAACGTAGTCAGCACTTTGCATCATGCTGAGTTCCATTACTTAAAGAGAAATTGAAAAGGAACTACCTGTGATCTATCGAATGATACTTTCAAAATTATTCCTTCAGTTTGTGATTTAACAGTTTTTCATGCATTATTACTGAGGAATCGTTTTGAAGTAACGAAACTGCAAATTGCACTAACCACTCCAGTCTCAACAGTAGATGCAGAGCGATGTTTCAGCACCTTGAAAAAAATAAATTCACTGACTGTTTGTTCAGTTCATAAGAACGAAATTTGTGAAATTCGAAACTTCAACAACAGAGTCATCGATATGTTTGCGAGCCAGAAAAACAGACGTGCTCAACTCTTCTACAAGTAAAACAATTGGTGAGTTCAGTTTTGTATCTTAGTTATACTGTATATATTTTAGTTGTTGTCGAACCCCCAGGAATTATGAGTTTTCACCATTCTTCCTATAGTGAGGAGTTTCCTGGCTTTCTTGCAATGAGAGCTGGCAATTATGGTGTGACCATTGATTCAGGAGAAGTGAGTATACGCTTACACGAGACTCGTACCTTGTTACTTTTACAGTTACTTTGACTTATGCAGCTTTTTCATAAGACAGAGGCCAGGAGGTGCGCATTCACTAGATTAAGGACCTGAGAGACGTGTCTGTGATTGATATACTACCTATACCCAGTGCCGGATTAGGTCAGCGCGGGGCCTGTAGCAAATTTTAGCGCGGGCCCTAGGTTTTGTATGATAATAAGTAATAAAACACAACTTTTACAAACAAACTTGTTTCGATTTAAAGTGAGCAAATTTAGAGATAATACTAGACAAATCAAATTTCTCTAAGTAAATTACATTCAATGTTCATTAAGGTGAGGTTATTTAGACGATCTTGTCCCATCATGTTCCTTAACTCACTTTTTATACGCTTTAATGTTGAAAAAGAACGTTCTACGCTGCAGTTAGTAATCATTAAAGACAAGTAAATTCGTAAGACTATTTCTACATTTGGGAAACACGACTCTAATGAATTTTCCATTATAAGTTTATAAATTGCACTTGAACGAACTGCACAAGTTCGTCGCCTAGGCTTTCTTCCAAATCCTCTTGATAAGAGCTGACAATATTTGGAGTTCATCTGCCTTCATCTACTAGACAGGATATGCGACTTCTGTATTTTCTACTTCAGTTCTTTGAATTCAGCACCATCACACACGACACTAAAAAATTCAGACAGCTTGCTTGTTTTGATATAGCATCGTGGTTATTTTTCCGTTTCATCTCTTTCACATAGGCGCGGGGCCCCCAGAAGCGCGGGGCCCGTAGCATTTGCTACTTCTGCTACTAGGCTAATCCGGCGCTGCCTATCCAGAGTAGCTCTCTCTATCTCCACCCATTAGCCAGACATGATTCTCTGTTTATTTCCAGGGTCACACGAGAAGGTGAGTCGGGTCTGATCAGTGCCACCTCACTTACCTTGCTGGCGTTGTCCCGTTTGTTATTTGGAATGCCGCCCCAGATAATTATAGTAAAGGGGAATAACTTCAGAATATACAAGTAATAGTAAAACTAAAGTATGACATAGCCTAAAAACCAAGATATTTCGAAAATGTTTGTCTAGCCCCACCAACAAAAATGTCCACGAGCCGCCACTGCATGTCATTATATTTCGCCTACATACCAGGCACTGCAGACTCAACAGACACTTTCATAGACTAGTAATAATGCAAACAGCTCTCTGCCAGTGTCAACGTGTGGAATAGACACCAGATCATGTCCTGCAAGACTGTCCTCTCCTGTGTGAGCAGAGAAGTAACATGTGGCCACACCCAGCCGACCTAAAAACGGGAGAAAGGGGAAAGAGACTTGAGGCTGACTGCCAAGTTTGTCGTCCACAGTGGATTAAGTGCATGACCAGAGATTGTGGTAATAGTAGTAGTGGTAGTGGTAGCAACAGCAGCAGCAGTTGTAGTAATAGTAGCAGCAGATACAGTAGCAGTTGTAGGCATCATCATCATCAGAAGCCGTGCCGGCTGGAGTTGGCGATCCTGAATCTCCACAAATCTTTGTCGTTGGTGTTTGCTGTCAACTCAGATGTTGACGCTCTACCGTGCCATGAAGTCAGGCTATCCAAATTTTTCTTTCTCTGTCTTCCTCTGTCTTGTCTACCCTCGATTTTACCGGTTGTCACAATGTGTTCTAATCCTCCCTCCTCATCACATGCCTGAAAAATGATGACTATCTCTTTCTTATATTGATGATAAGCTTTCTCTTGTCTTGATCTCATTCAGCACCTCAACATTAGCCATTTTAACAGTCTATGGGATTCTCATCATTCTTCTGTAAACCACATCTCTGTGACACTCAGAGATTTTTCGATCTGTGTGTTTATTGTCCATGACTCGCATCCGTATGTCAGTATCGATTCTATGTAGCACTGAATAACTCGTATTCTAATCGGGATTGACAAGGACTTGTTGCAGATAATGCTTCTCATTTGTAGTAGTAGTAAAAACTGTCTTTACTGCGTGTAAAATTGCTTGTTACAGCGGCGTAGAACAGAGGAGGGACACGCCCCTGAGGAATTTAATGGCTGCATGGTTAGTACAGTCATCGCGAAAGTAATAATTTTGTATGCATGCCCGACAGAAAAAAATCCCATGACCTTACAGGTGACTGAAATCTGGTCTCCCGAAAGGAAGCCTGCGCTCAAGTCTATTCGACCAGACGCTCTTCAGTAGTAGTAATAGTTGTAATAGCAATAGTAGTAGCAGTAGCAGTTGTAGTAGTAGTAGCAGCATTATTGCTAGTGATAACAGCAGTAGTGGAAGCAGCAACAGCAGTAGTAGTAGTAATAGCAATAGCAACAGTATTAGTAGCAGCCATAGTATTAGCTTTAGTAGTAGTAGTAGCAGCAGCAGTAGTAGTTGTAGTAATAATAGCAGCAGTAGTAGCAGTAAAAGTAGTAGCAACAGTAGTAGTAGTAGTAGCAGTAACAGTAGTAGCAACAGTAACAGTAGTAGTAGTAGCAACAGTAGTAGTAGTAGTAGTAGCAGTAACAGTAGTAGCAACAGTAGTAGTAGTAGCAGTAACAGTAGTAGTAGTAGCAATAGTAGTAGTGGGGGTCTGTGGCGTAGAAGTTAGGTGCTCGTCTCGCGTGACAAAAGTACCAGGTTCGCTTCCTCGTAGAGCCATCTTGATATTTTTTCAGATATCCTGATCTCAGTGAAGGTGAGATCGAGTTCATAGTCCTATCGAAGACGGACGATAAAAAATAGCTTCCGTGTTCAATGTGAAATAATTTCAATATAGATGGAGACTGCAGTAAAACTATGTAGAATAGCAAAACACGGAATAACAAAGTACTGTAGTTTTACAAAATATGAAAACAATGACCATACACAGCAACGTTTCGACCAAAAGGCCTTTATCAAGCAAACGATAAAATAAAAGTGACGAATGTCACTGAACACTACATATAGACTTTGACAAAGATATTACAACGATTAAAAATGAATGTAGATATGTGACTAAAAACGAATAACGAAATAAATACAGAAAAACTAGAAGTGGAAAAAGAAGAGAAACAATAAATAAAATCAAGTAAATATATGACTCATATACATTTAACATATACACATATAAAATATAGAGCATGAGAAGAGAAAGTACTAAGAAGCATAGGAACGTAGAACGTTGAGTCCATGAGGTCGCAATGTACCATATAAAGAAATAAAGCGATTCTCCAGGACAAATCAACTACGATCTTCAGATGAACATGATTGGATGGCAGCGACCAGGACGTCGCGAGCACCCAAATGGTCAGTTCCATTGAAATGAGTGGCTACAGGGTTCACAGAGCATTGGCGTATATCGCGTAAGTGTTGCCTGTGAGATATATGCCTTGGTACACCGCTTGCAAGTGATGGTGTAGATTATATTTCGGGTCTCGCATGTTAAACTATTTTCAATAACAAACGTGGCTAAAGGAAAAGATACAGTACGAGTCTGTATCACATAAGCACGCGTATTGCAACGCCGACGGCCACACTGAACAGTGCCAAAATGACTCTGGATATTAGACTTAAGGCGACTATGTATCAACATGTCCTTAAGACTTCTGTCCCGCCTGTAAGCCACTAAAGGATAGTTGGGGAAGAATGAACGGGTCTCAGGATCTGACCATTAAGGATAGACAGATGACGGAATAAAACATGTTTCACCAGTGAACTATGGGGTGGAAAGTTAAGATACGTTTTACCGTGTCACATTTCCACATCTTGTGTTAACTTTCTTGACATTACTATCACCATTAACCTATCCACTATCACTACATCAGTTTTTTTTTTTTTCGTCCCTTTCAACTCAGACGAGTTTCATCTCTGAAACTGATTTTTGCGTGAAAATCTGTTTTCCAATTTTCTTACAATGGCGCAGCGTGCACATTGTAATTCTACACTGGCAGCCGTGTGCTCAATGTACTCGTAATTAGTATTCCTCGCCATACAGGCAGATTTTCTCCGACTTCAGAGGTACTCATGTTATCGTCCTGAGTAAGACCAGTGGACTCGAACAAATGCCGGACAGTAGGTTCGAACCGAGCTATGAGGCGTCTCACAGCTAGCAGGCCGAGCTACTATCAACTACTCTAGGCAGTCCCCACTACATCAGTATATTACAAGCCTACTGATGCACATATTTTTCTCCTTTATACTTCTTCCCATCCCCAGGCTTGTCGTGATTATTTGCCATTCTCACAGCTCTTGCGTCTTCGTTGCCTTTGCATCGAGGACGATGATTTTCTGGATAGAGTTCGCGAGATGCTTGATTTCTTCCGCACGCGCCTATACCCAGAGAAGGTGCTCGTATCTGCTATGCATTGATTTCAAAATATCACTCGCCAGCAGGCCCTTACCAATCAGCATAGGACTGCTAACTCTGACAGGGTAAAACTTACCTTAACTTTCCACCCCCATAGTTCACTGGTGAAGAATGTTTATACGTCATCTGTCTATCATGAAGAAATGAGGGTAAGTGGTTCGAGTCCGTGTTTGTCTATTTGTTTTTTCGGAAGCTCTTATTACCTGTACACTGTTTATTTGTTGATCATATTCGTTACTTCTGTTGCTTCCTCTGGGGTTCTTGTAAAAAACTCCTTGTTCTCTTCATAAGTAGTAATAGCAACATAAGTAGTAATAGCAACATAAGTAGTAATAGCAACATAAGTAGTAATAGCAACAAAAGTAGTAATAGCAACAAAAGTAGTAATAGCAAAAAGTAGTAATAGCAAAAGTTAGTAATAGCAACATAAGTAGTAATAGCAACAAGTAGTAATAGCAACAAAGTAGTAATAGCAACATAAGTAGTAATAGCAAAAGTGTAATAGCAACAAAGTAGTAATAGCAACATAAGTAGTAATAGCAACAAGTTGTAATAGCAAAAGTTGTAATAGCAACAAAAGTAGTAATAGCAAAAGTTGTAATAGCAACATAAGTAGTAATAGCAGAAGCACTATTAGTAATAGTAATAGTAATAGTAATAGTAATAGTAGTGATTAAATCAAATGACATGCGGGTGTACCCCTATATCTCTAGCCAACATAAAACATAACTCACACAACTGATACTTCAAACTATTCTGATACTGTCTGTCTCGCTTCGTTTCTCTTGATAGCTCCATAACACCCTGTGCCATTATCGGAATCGCTATCTCTACATTTCACTTGTGAATATCAACCATATTGTTCCCGTCGATCAATATTTTTTAATAATTATTTATGGAAATACAATGATAAAGTTCAGACAAAAAATGAATAACGGCAGGTTCTACCAACCGTAGAAAGTGTATGGTTTCATAAATTATGTTATCCCAAATATGGTATGTGTTTGTGTGGTTAGGTCAGGGGTACTGAAACTTTTGAAAGTCGTGGCAACTTCAGTCCTAGAACAACTCGGAGGCGTACTATCTATCTATTCTCTAATCATGTTTACCTTTCAGGGTCAGGTCGAAAAAGGAGACACCTGGAGCAAGCATCTCTATGCGACTTGTCTTTCTTTCTCTTCTCCAATCCTGATTTACCTCACAGCTTCAGGGTAAGAAGATATTTCTAGCACGGGCTTTTGTGTGTGCTTCATAAATAATGTCTTTCGTCGCCTCTGTTATCTCTGAGGTCCACTTTTTGCGTGGCCGGCCTTTTGCTTTGTATCCACTGTATCGGAGTAACATTGCTCTCTGTGGTGCACTGCCTATTGGTAATCTGCTTATGTGGCCGAACCAATTAATTTGTTGTTTCTTGATAAAGTTCAGTACTGATGTTGAACCCATTTTCGTCCGATGTCTTCATTTCTTAACCGGTCTCTTCTTGTTACTCCCAGCATTCTTCATAGACACTTCATCTCTGTTGTGACTAGTTTTCTTCTGTCATTTAATGTCAGTGTCCAGGTTTGGCACTGATAGCATAATGTAGGGAGAAATTGAACTTAACACATTTCTCTTCTTCTTCAGTGATCTGTGGTCATGCCCTTAGTTTACTTTGTTTTCTGGTGGCTTGGGTGATTGTTATTTTTGTTCTTTGACAGGATTCTGCTATGACATTTAACCATCATTTTCGTGGTCTTCCTCTGGCCTTCGTTCATGATGTTTTGTTTTATAAGACTGTATACTACTGAGTTTGCATGCATTATTATTAAGTGGCCAAACCACTTAATTCTTTGTTTCTCAATGTAATTCAAGCAAGGTTCTGTGTCATCTTTCTTTCTATGCTGATTGGTGACGCTGTCTTTTCTGGTGTTGTTGGTAACTTTTCGCAGGCACCGCTTAGCTTACTGTGGACTACAAACTGGGCAGTCAGCTTGAGGTCTGTCAGGTTTTCCCAAAGCTTAGTTTTTAAGTTGACTGTGTGCGGCCACAAGTTGCTTCTCAGCTCACCCAGGAGAGGACAAGCTACGGTGTCTGTTCCACCTACTGACACTGGCAGAGAGCTGTTTGACTTATTCCTAGTCTATGTAAGTGTTTGTTGAGTCTGCAGTTTCCGGTACGTAGGCGAAATCTAATGACCTGGTATGTTCTTCTTAGGTCTTTGAAAACTTAATAAATAAGATGCTTTAATTTCGGCCTAAGAGAAGCATGGTCCTCGTGTGTCTTAGTGATTTCTTTAATGTTAAGGCGCTTGTATGATAAGCAGACTCTCTTTACCTTGTCAATAGACTGACGACTTGATCTCTTTTTTTACACTCGATGGTGAGTGTGGAAAATCCTAATTCGCATAAATCTCTCTTTCTCTGCCTCTTTAACTCGTATTGGGGCATAGGCCCTCAACCAACAGGCCAAGGCTTCCTATCTCTAGCTATCTCCTGCAGCTCCTTCCAGCTCTTTTTTATATTGTTTATCTCTGCGTCCAAATCCCGTCTCCATGTATTTCTCGGCCTCTCCTTCTTTCGCTGTCCCTGCGGGTTCAAGGAAAGAACCCTTCTTGTTATATTCCCCTCAGGTTTTCGCAAAGTGTGTCTTATCCAGCGCCAGTGTCTTTTTTTAACATCTTGATTCACTGGAATCTGTCTTGTTCTCTCCATAAGTTTATAATTTGTGATCCTAGCATACCATCTCAGCCCTTCTATTCTGTCTTGTTCTCTCCATAAGTTCTTCATTTGTGACCCTATCATACCATCTCAGTCCCTTTGTTCTGTCTTGTTCTCTCCATAAGTTCATTTGTGACCCTATCATACCATCTCAGTCCCTTTGTTCTGTCTTGTTCTCTCCATAAGTTCTTCATTTGTGACCTATCTACCATCTCAGTCCTTTGTTCTGTCTTGTCTTCCATAAGTTCTTCATTTTGACCTATCATACCATCTCAGTCCCTTTGTTCTGTCTTGTTCTCCATAGTTCCTCATTGTAACCCTATCATACCATCTCAGTCCCTTTGTTCTGTCTTGTCTTCCATAGTTCTTCATTTGTGACCTATCATACTATCTCAGTCCCTTTGTTCTGTCTTGTTCTCTCCATAAGTTCCTATTTGTAACCCTATCATACCATCTTATTCCTCTATTCTGCGTCACCAGTTGATGAATGTTTGCAATTTATGTTATTCTTTTAGTAGTTCTCCATGTTTCTGACCCATACAGTAGAACTGCTTTAACATTAGAGTTAAATATCCTAATTTTTGTTCTAGATTTGATTTCTTTAGACTTATATATGTTTCCCAGTGCAATGAAAGCTCTTCTTGTCTTCTGTATTCTTATTTTAACATCTCTATCTGTTCCACTCTCTTTGTCTACATTGCTGCCCAAGTATGTATATATGAAACATTCATGGGGTCAAAGGCTCATAGGGACAACGTCCGCGCCAGGATTGGTGAGCTGGTACTAATCAAGATCTTGCTCCACCTGCACGTGGTGACCCTGGTAACAGACACCGGTTTCTCTCTGGCCAAACGGTTAGGAATCGAGGGAGAGCTACAGGTAGTGGCAGTAGTGCAAGCACGGAAAAGTAACACAGGTCCAAAACCCTGAACAAAATGGACGCATCCCCTGGCCGAAGTCCGATGTAAAGTTAGTGGTTGAAACGCAAGAAACGGCAATGTACGACTCATCTGTGAACGAATGCTAGCTCCCCCGGAGTAAATAATCGTACTTAAATTGCCCCTCTGGGGCTGGTGTCCAAAAAGCGCGAAGTGTACAAGGAAAAGCGCACTATAGTTGCAAGTCTCTCGGCGAAGTGTAACAAGGAAAAGCCGCACTATAGTTGCCCAAGTCTCTCGGCGAAGTGTAACAAGGAAAAGCCGCACTATAGTTGCCCAAGTCTCTCGGCGAAGTGTAACAAGGAAAAGCCGCACTATAGTTGCCCAAGTCTCTCGGCGAAGTGTAACAAGGAAAAGCCGCACTATAGTTGCCCAAGTCTCTCGGCGAAGTGTAACAAGGAAAAGCCGCACTATAGTTGCCAAGTCTCTCGGCAAGTAACAGAAAAGCCGCACTATAGTTGCCCCAGTCTCTCGGCCGGCCGGTGGGAAAGGCTGGACAAATAAACATTAAAGGATGAGAAGTGCATCCTGAAAAGGGACGTGGGCCCACATGGGGCTAAACTCGGAGCTCTGCGGTGGGGGACCGAACAAATAAACATATGGCATGAGGTGTATCCAGAGAAGAGAGGTGGAACCACATGTGGCGAAACTCTGAGCCCGTAGGTGGTGGCCGCAAGTTGAGTTTCACGTGGGCCCACATGGGTGAAACTCGGAGCCCTGAGGTTGAAGCCAGAGTTGAGCTCCATGTCCGGACAGCCTAGAGGCATGATGAATGTGAGCACGATAACTGATAGACACGGTAGGCAGGCACCATAGCAAGCGTAGGGGTGAGCGGTCTACCCAAATGTGCAGACAAACTGGAAAGCCCAGCAGAGGCTTGAATCCAGTGCGAGTTTCCGCTCGCGGGGAACTACTATTGCCTTGTAGTTTGATTGGGGACAATCAAAGTCTAGCGGAGTAAACCGTACACAAAACTGGACAGCAGGCAAACCAAGTAGTCCAAATAAAGACCGGTTACCTGGACAGATGACGCTCAACAACCCGGGAGGCAAGGTCGTCTAATGGTCGCTACCCTAACAGAAAATAGCAACCTGCTGCCTTGCAGGTCGACTGGGGACAGTCAAAGACTAACGGAGAGCGAACCCAGTAAACGCTGGTTGAAATCGGACACGTCGCCGAAAGACAAGCACTAGAGCGCCAAATGGTACTGAAGATGTAAAGTATCACACCCGTTCTTGGTGTGGCTGCTTATATATCACAATAAAAATGATAAAAATGGCCGGAAAGAACGACCGAGAAGAAGAAGAGAGAGAGAAACATTCATAAGGGAAAGATAAAGATAATGAGAATTAACCAATCAAACGAAAGTCTGATCTCCCTGGGTGAAATCCGACTTCAAGAGGTAGAATCATATACAATTCCCATAAATATGATGTTGAAAATTGGTGTAAAATGGTCAAAGCTTTTTTAGATATTAACTGATGTTCTACTCTGAATGAAATTCAATTTCAAAATCTTATCTGGGACACCGCGTTGCCGATCCCTGATCTGGGATTTCCTAGGTCTCCCCTTTGGGAATGTCACCAGGCCCTCTGGGGCGCCTGGGCACACCCTTTGAGAACCTCTGTGTTAGGTGATCAGATTAATGTCGATGTGGGTAAGTAACAGATTGTAGATAAATAGAATATGGGATTCCATGTTGAATATGGGATTATCTAAATGGAAATCTATGTGGTTGAGGGTATATGTGGCTAAGGGGTTAAGCTTTTGCAGTGTATTCTGAAAAACGTGGGTTCGAATCCGGACCACGGCCATGGCCCGGCCGACTAGCTCAGACGGGAAAATCAAAATTCCTTTTTAACGCGGGTTGGTTTTTGTATATGTTTGATAGAACACTGTAAGCATTTTTGTAATTTTACTCATTTCTACGTGTCTATGGTTTTTTAGTGATGAAAAATATTAATAATACTGATCAGTGGCGGTTCGTCATTAAGGGCCAGTGGAGCCGGGTCCCACCAAAAATAATGTATAACGTGTATTTATTATTTTATAAATGACAATATAGCAACCAAAAACCATGATTTATCAGGAAAAAATGTCTGGCCCCACCAACAAAAATGATCACGAGCCGCCACTGATACTGATATTCTTTATTGTTAAACTTAACTTGTAATATAATATGATCTTCATTTAGTATGTTGTGTTGTTTTAAAAATGAATTCGTTTTTATACAACAGTATTGGTATGTGAGGTCACGCGACAGTTCTGGTCTTATTTCCTATACTTTTTACCTGAGCCCGCCGGCTGTATGTTATCGTAGACCACGACCACGACGTTCTGTTTGTGAGTGAATTTTTCCCAGAGACGCCTAGGATTTTTTCCGGGTAGTTATTTCATAGTGATATTTATTTTAATTACACTTACCTTGGTAGCAATATTGACATAAAAGGAGGAAGCACATAAAGATGTCAAGATAAGAATACAAAAAGCAAGGGAAACTTTATTGCATTGAGTAATATATAGAAGTCTTCTTCTTCTTCTTCGAATGTTCCATATCGACCACTTGTTAACCACTCTTTGTGGTTTGTATGTGATCTGAGCCTAGGAGCGATTGTACGCGGTGCCAGTTGTGTGGCCTACAAGTAAGCCAGCACATCCGATTTCTGCGATGTTTTTATTTACTAGGGTAGCTTCACTAGGTCCTACATTAGTCGTCTCTTACGACATGCCTTGTAGGTTGCAGTGGTACTATTCTTTGCTTTCCCCGCAAATATGATTGATAGAACACAGCAAGTTTTTTTTTGTTGCAATTTCACTCAATTCTACGAGTCTATGGTTATTTATTGATGAAAGTATTCATACTATTGATATTCCTTATTGTTAAACTTACCTTGTTACATGATATAACCTTGATTTAAGCATTTGTGTTTTTTAAAAAAATGAACTCGTCTGTATACAACAATACTGATGCCAGGTCATGCGACCGGTTGGGGTCTTTTTTTTTAATAGAATTTTAACCCAAGTTTATAGTTGGCTGTGGCCCAGCTTTTTATCAATTTCGATATCAACTACCCCCATTACTTTAGTACATTGCAGTGTTTCTTTCCTTCCCTCATTCCTATCAAACTCTTCGAATTATTTAACATTTAACATCGAGCCAACATACAGGCACTCTTAAAATGTCAACGAGACCTTCTTTCAAGTTTTTTTCCCTTCCCAATTTCCATGTCTATTTTTCTTATATATATATTATTATTCTCACATCTCTCCATTAAAACGATTCCATTTTTGTGTTGGTCGTTTGATTTATTGTCCTGTCGTTTTCACACTTTTACAAATTTAATGTAGCTACATTTCTATCTTTCTCTCTGTCTTTATTTCTATAATTGTTTCTCTTGGGGAGGGTTCATTTTTATTTTTCTTCTTTGCGATTCTCTATTTTTCTCGTAAAATGATATTCATTTTTCTGCTTACTGTTACCTGCCACGCATGTCGTAAGAGGCAACTAAGGAGGTTTGGATGAAATCGTATGCATGTGTCCTAAATGTGTAGAAGTCTATGCGTTTAGGGGTCTACCAAACTAATGTGCAACGTATAGACGTTCTTGGCAAAGATCAAACATATCACAAGAGTGATTAAAATTGGTCGTAAAGAACGAACGCAAAAAAAGAAGAAGACACCCGTGTCTGTTTCTCCAGTGTGTTGTAGTGACTCTCACGGGGAGCAAAGAATAGTAACAATTCGATCCACAAGGCATGTCGTAAGAGGCGACTATGGTAGAGGCCTAGGAAGCTACCTAATAAATAAAGAGCGTCGCAGAAATCGGATGTGCTGGCCTACTTATAGGCGCATAACTGGCAAAAGTACAATATCTCTTAGGCTCAGATCAATACAAATCACAAAGTGTGGTTTAACAAGACTGCATGTATAATACCGCTTTTTAGAGCAGTGTAGGACGGGGGCGGAAGCATGAGCGTGAGGAATTTAATGGGTGTGCAGTCAACTAGAAACTGTTCAGGTTAGGATTTTCTTTTATCACCCTGACAAAAAAACTGATGACCTTACCGGAGATCGTACCTGAGTCTCGCGAATGAATTAGAGCACGGGTTCCAATCAATTCGGCCGGACGCTTATCTGAAATTCCAATATTCCATGTACATTCCTCTGCCTTTTCCTCTCTCTCTCTCCCATCATCTGTAAAAACGATGCATTTTTTGTATCTTGTTCTCCTCCTCCCTCTTAAAGTTAGTCTTACCACAGAAATAACTTCTGACGTCTCCTCCCACTCTATTTCCAAAATGAATCTCTTTCACCTCTTGTCTATTCCTTCACACGACGCTTCTTTATTGATCAATCTCGTATCTACAACATCATCACCACATTTTACACTTTTAATAACAGTAACACCTTCCTCTCATATTTCCTCTCCACCCCACCTCTCTTCCATTTCGTCTAATTGCACATTCCACTCCCAACCGATAAGATCAGCATCTGATATGTGCGGCTACTCCCAGAATGTACTAGAACTCTCTTTATTACTTTCTCTCTCTTTCTCTCGTCTCTCTATGTTTCTCTCTTTCTCTCTCTCTTTCTCTCTCTCTTTCTCTTTCTCTCTAGTCTCTCTTCTCTCTCTCTGTATCTCTCTTGATTTCCTCTCTTTTCTCTCTCTCTATGTCTCTCTCTCGTGTATCTCTCTCTTTTCTCTCTCTCACTTTGTATCTCTCTCTTTCTCTCACTTTGTATCTCTCTCTTTCTCTCTCTCTTTCTCTCTCTCTATGTCTTTCTCTCTCTGTATCTCTCTTTCTCTCTCTTTCTCTCTCTCACTTTGTATCTCTTTCTCTCACTTTGTATCTCTCTCTTTCTCTCTCTCTTTCTCTCTCTCTTTCTCTCTCTCTGTCTTTCTCTCTCTCTCTCTTTCTCTCTCTTTCTCTCTCTCACTTTGTATCTCTCTCTCACTTTGTATCTCTCTCTTTCTCTCTCTTTCTCTCTCACTTTGTATCTCTCTCTTTCTCTCTCTTTCTCTCTCTCACTTTGTATCTCTCTTTCTCTCTCTCTTTCTCTCTCTTTCTCTCTCTCCTTGTATCTCTCTCTCTCTTTCTTTCTCTCACTTTGTTTCTCTCTCTTTCTCTCTCTCTCACTTTGTATCTCTCTCTTTCTCTCTTTTTCTTTCTTCTCTCTCTCTCTCTCTCTCTATGTCTTTCTCTCTCTGTATCTCTCTCTCTCTCTCTCTCTCTCTCTTTCTCTCTCTCTCTTCTCTCTCACTTTGTATCTCTCTCTCTCTCTTCTCTTTCTCTCTCTCTCTTTCTTTATCTTCTTATCTCTCTCTCTCTCTCTTTCTCTCTCTCTTTCTCTCTCTCTTCTCTCTCTTACTTTGTATCTCTCTCTTTCTCTCTCTCACTTTGTATCTCTCTCTTTCTCTCTCTCTTTCTCTCTCTCTCTCTTTCTCTCTCTCACTTTGTATCTCTCTCTTTCTCTCTCTTTCTCTCTCTCTATGTCTTTCTCTCTCTGTATCTCTCTTTCTCTCTCTTTCTCTCTCTCACTTTGTATCTCTCTCTTTCTCTCTTTCTCTCTCTCACTTTGTATCTCTCTCTCTCACTTTGTATCTCTCTCTTTCTCTTTCTCACTTTGTATCTCTCTCTTTCTCTCTCTTTCTCTCTCACTTTGTATCTCTCTCTTTCTCTCACTTTGTATCTCTCTCTTTCTCTCACTTTGTATCTCTCTCTTTCTCTCTCTCTTTCTCTCTCTGTATCTCTCTCTCTTTCTCTCTCTAACTTTGTATCTCTCTCTTTCTCACTTTGTATCTCTCTCTTTCTCTCTCTTTCTCTCTCTCTATGTCTTTCTCTCTCTGTATCTCTCTCTCTTTCTCTCTTTCTCTCTCTCACTTTGTATCTCTCTCTCTCACTTTGTTTCTCTCTCTTTCTCTCTCTCTTTCTCTCTCTCTCTCTTTCTCTCTCTCTCTCTCACTTTGTATCTCTCTTTTTCTCTCTCTCACGTTGTATCTCTCTCTCTTTCTCTCTCTTTCTCTCTCTCATGTCTTTCTCTCTCTGTATCTCTCTCTCTCTTTCTCTCTCTATGTCTCTCTCTCTCTGTATCTCTTTCTCTCTTTCTCTCTCTCACTTTGTATCTCTCTCTCTCACTTTGTATCTCTCTCTTTCTCTCTCTTTCTCTCTGTCTTTCTCTCTCTTTCTCTCTCTCTTTCTCTCTCTTTCTCTCTCTCTTTTTTTCTCTCTCTTTCTCTCTCTCTACTTTGTATCTCTCTCTCTCTCTTCTCCTTTGTTCTCTCTCTTCTCTCTCTCTCACTTTGTATCTCTCTCTCTTCTCTCACTTTGTTCTCTCTCTTTCTCTCTCTCACTTTGTATTCTCTTCTACTTTACTCTCTCTTTCTCTCTCTCCTTTGTTCTCTCTCTTTCTCTTCTCTCCTTTTATCTCTCTTCTCTCTCTCTTTCTTCTCTCTCTTCTCTGACTCTCTTCTCTCTCTCTTCTCTCTTTCTTCTCTCTTTTACTCTCTCTTTCTCTCTCTTTTTCTCTCTTTCTCTCCTTGTTCTCTCTCTTTCTCTCTCTCACTTTGTTCTCTCTCTTTCTCTCTCTTTTCTCTCTCTTTCTTCTCTTTTCTTCTTTCTCTCTCACTTTGTTTCTCTCTTCTCTCTCTCACTTTGTTTCTCTCTTTCTCTCTACTTTGTTCTCTCTCTTTTCTCTTTTCTCTCTTTTTCTCTCTCTTTCTCACTTTGTTTCTCTCTCTCTCCGTATCTCTCTCTTCTTTTCTCTACTTTGTTTCTCTCTTTCTCTCTCTCCTTGTCTCTCTTCTCTCTCTCACTTTGTTCTCTCTCTCTTCTCTCTCTACTTTGTCTCTCTCTTCTCTCTCACACTTTGTATCTCTCTTTTCTCTCTCACTTGTATTCTCTTCTCCTCTCTCTCTTTTCTCTCACTTTTATCTCTCTCTCTCTCCTTTGTATCTCTCTCTTCTCTCTCTTTCTCTCTCTCTTCTCTCTCTTTTCTCTCTCTTTTCTCTCTCTCACTTTGTCTCTCTCTTTCTCTCTCTCACTTTGTCTCTCTCTCTCATTGTCTTTATAAATATATATATCTTCTTCTTTTCTCTAATCATATTTTGTCTCACTGAGTTAGGATAAAAAGAGATTTATAGAATGGGCTTTTATGTGCACTTCCTAAATATTGTTTTTTACCGTCTCTTGTATACATAATAGAGATTTGGTAGAGCTTTCTTTTTTTTCCTCTAATCCTGTTTTGCCACACAGCGCCAGGATAAGAAGAGATTTCTAGAACGAGTCATTGTGTGCACTTCATAATAGTCTCTGTTATCTCTGAGTTCATCTTTTGCGAGGACTACCTTTTGCTTTGTTTCCACTGTATCGGAGTAACATTGCTTTTTGAGGTGCACTGTCTAGTGATAATCTGCGTATGTGGCCGAACCATTTAATTTGTTGTTTCTTGATAAAGTTCAGTACTGATGTTGTACCCACCTTTTTCCTGATGTCTTCATTTCTTAACCGGTCTCTTCTTGGCACTCCCATCATTCTACGCAGTGGCGGCTCTCGATCGTTTTTGTTGGTGGGGTCAGAAACACATTTTCGGGAAAATCATGGCTTTGGGTTATGATATATTTAAATTTATTAAATAATAAATACACGTTACATATTATTATTGGTGGTGCCCGGCCCCTCTGGCCTTAATGGCGAGCCGCCACTGATTCTACGTAGACATTTCGTCTCTGTTGTGACTAATTATTCTATCGTTTGATGTCAGCGTCCAGGTTTGATACTGATAGCAAATTGTTGAGTGAAATATTGTGTTGAATAATGCTCTTTCAGTGTTCATGGTGACATGTTTGCTTTTTAAAATTGGTGCCATTTGTTCTATTATTTTATTTGCTTTGTTGCATCTATGTTGGTTTTGTTAGTTATTCATTCGTTTACTGAAAATCTGCTCCTTTTGTATGTAAAGTCCTTGACTTGTTTTATTAGTCGTTTGTCGATGGAGATATTGGTAGTTTTCATCTCTAGCGAATGTCATTACTTCGGTTTTGTCGATGTTTATTTTCATATTATATTCATTGCATGTTAATTGAAATATGTTAATGTGTTGTTGTAGCTGTTCTTCTATTGTTGACATGATTGCCTGATCATCTGCAAAAAGAAATTTGTTTACGAGTTTCCCAAGGTTGTTTCATTCACTGGTGTTAGCTGTTTTACAGATTTGATCGATGTATGTGATGAACAGTAGCGGTGATATTATCCATCCTTGGCTCACTCCTGATCCTACGAAGAACTTTTCTGATAGTCATGTGTGTGTTCGAATCATACACTTGCTGTTTGTATAGAGGCTCTTGCATAGATTAATTAGGTATGGCACTGATAGCAAAATGTTGTGAGAAAGATGTGTGATACAGTGCTCTTTAGTGCTCTTTTAGTGCTCTTTTAGTGTTTTAGTGAGTGACATGCTTGCATTACAAATTGGTGCCATATATATATACGGACATGAGAGTCTTCCCAGCAAAGTCCTTAATAGGGTTAGCCTTCTTCGTCTTCACCCTTCGCCCCTAGGGAAGCATAGATCCACAACCAAGGCCTTCCAAGCCCGTCTATCCAAGGTCATCTTTTCCAGATCTCTCCAATCTCTCCCAATTTTCTTGCATTCCGTCTCCAACTCCGTCTCAGGTGTTCCTGGGTCGTCCCCTACCTCTACTGCCCTGGGAGTTCACCTGAGAGCTTGTCTTGTGATCCTGTTAGGAGCTTTCCTCAGTGTGTGTCCTATCCATCGCCATTTTCTGCTCATTATCTCTTGTTCTACCTGTCGTTGTCCTGTTGTATGGGTTATCCTGGACAAGACGAAAGAGGCCAGTGACAAAGGCTTAGAGATGAACAGACTGGATTCCAGAAAGAAGATATTGTATTGACTAGATAAGCCACCCATAGATTCATTGTAGAACAGACAATGGAGTAGTTGTCTCGTTCTCTCCATAAGATACTCATTGATTGATTGATTGATTGATTGATATGACCATCATTATTACACTTCAGTGAGTAACCATGTGTGCTCCAATCTCTTTCTTACACAGGAAGATCTCAGCGATAGTGCACAACTCTGTAGCACGGCGATGATCCCCGATGTAATTTAGAAGATGCAGATATTTTGTAGGATTTTTATTTTAAAACTTTTCTCAAGAGTTTTGCCCGGGCAGCGGATTTTCTCGATTTTGAACTGCTAAGGGTTCTTATACGTGCTCAAATTGAACACGGGACTTACGTTTTATCGTCGGTCTCCGATAGGACTAGGAACTTGATCTCACCTACACTGAGGTTAGGGATCTCTGAAAAAATATCTCGATCTCTCCACGACGGAGTTGTTAGTGAACTCGCTTCACAAGGCTGGTGGTCTGGGTTCAGCTCCGCAATGCGCGTGGAATTTTTCCCGACCGCGACGGCTCTCAGATCGACCCAGCCTCAACTGGGTACCAGACATGCTCTGGGAAAGTAAAGGCGGCCGGCGTAATGCTGACCACATCACCCATTGTGTGCCGACGGTCAATGAAAATACAGACCTAACACTGTATTGACCTATATACCACGAGGTATGAAAGGGTTCCTTTACCTTTACTTTTTTGCCGAGGACCAGAGTACCTTTGGAACGCGAGGCAAACACATAACCTCAACGCCCAAAGACCTCCCCAACTACTCATGTGTGATACTATCATACCATCTCTATCGCCATATAACTATGGGTGATATGTACATCAAATGCTAGTTTGGTATTCTTTGCACTTCTTATATTCGTGAAATCCACTGAACGATTAAAGGTTTTTCTTATATATAAATTTTCAAGAAAATAAATTATTTGTTAAATAAAATAATTACAATGCATACGCTAAACTTTGTTTATCATCACAAACAATGCCTTTTGCAACATGTGGTCAAATTGTTTGACAATATGCAGGACTGTGCGGTATATTTTCTCATTATGATGCAAGTCTTCGAAATGCCGCCCCTTAACCCTTTTACTGCTACATACTTTCTGAAGGCTGAGCTAAAAATAGCTACTCTTTGTTTCTAGGTCACAAACGTGACTGTACGCCTATAACAGTGACAGTAGCAATGTATAACGTGTTACACGTTTTAGCCCAAGAGATAATAACATGATGTGTTATGCGTCTTTGAAGTGAATGTGAAAAACGTATATATCTCTTAGCAGCTAAAGGTTAAATGTTTTTCTTTAAAATAATCTTCAATTGTAATTATGATTTTGTTGCTTATGCTACCCCCCTTACGATTCCGCCTGATGCGGCCGCCTCTCTGCATCATAGCACCGCACGCACCTCCCATTATGTTTATTAATTGTTGTTTTTTTCCGGTTAATCTTTTAAAAAAGATAATCCTTGTTCTGGGTGGGTCTTCCGTCTTAAAGCAAGATAACATTATCAATGAATAAGTGGAGGGCTGGGAAAGTTGTGAACTACGTCATACTTACGTTTCTGTAATAGTAGATTTATGTACACGGGCAAGTCTTTCTGTGTGCTCTCTGTCAGTGTGTAGGACGCCGCTCAGCTCCTGACGGTCTCGGATGCGGTGCTGTTTGACTGATTTTGTGGGTAGTTCTCTGCCAGAGGAGATGTGAGAGTCAACGAAGGAACCAAACATACTTCCATTGTAGAGCGATTCTGATTGATTGAGGGAATAAAGAAGCAAGAGAAAAACAAGATTGGCACGATGTGATCTTTATATTCAACAGTTTACAATATAAAATTATGTAGATAATGTAGATCAGTGGCGGCTCGTGATCATTTTTGTTGGTGGGGCGAGACATTTTTTTCCGGATAAATCATGTTTTTTTTTGTTGCTATATTTTAATTTATAAAATAATAAATACACGTTATACATTTTTTGGTGGGGCCCGACCACACTGGCCCTTAATGACGAGCCGCCACTGCTGTAGATTAAGATGTAGACGATCGATAAACGATGTGGATGAAAAATCTATAAACAAGCGAATAATTTACATGTCCGACTGTAAGAAACTTCTACTTGTTCTTCTTCAAACGCTCCATATCAACCACTTATTAAACCACTCTGTGATTTCTTATTGGATCTGAGCATAAGAGCGATTGTACGTTGTGCCAGTTATGCGCCTACAAAATGCCAGCACACCCGATCTCTACCACGTTGTTTATTTACTAGGGAGCTTCCTATTCTCCTACCTTAGTCGAGTCTTACGACATGCCTTGTAGGTCGCAGTGTTACTATTCTTTGCTCCCTTGAGATCCCCGGTAACGCACGGGAGTCAGTAAGAAATAAATATAAATAATGGTTATTGGTTAATAAACTGACGTCATTGCACTCCGGGCACACCCATTGGTGCTCAGTCTCCCCCAACAGATATTGAATAGTATGCATACTGGTGGTTCCCGTAGCTCACTGCTTAAACATACTCCTCACTCTGCCCCTCAGGCATTCAGTTCTACTTGTACAACGGGTGAGTCCAAACTGCTTAAATCGCTGGATCGATTCATCATCTCTAGTAGTGTCCTCATCCAACCTGGCAGTCGCGAAGAGACCGAAGAACATCCCCCTTATCCATCCCCAACTCCCCAACAATCGATGCCGTTGATGCAAGCATGCCCGCTCTCTCATTATCGTAAATACCCGCATGCCCAGGAGGACAGTATATCCACGTAAGCCGCTGGAGGTTAAAAACTTCTATAGACGACATCCACTCATACCGAAACCTGCCCTTCTGGATCTTGTGAAGCATCGACTGAGTGTCAGATACAACAACGGCCCCAGTAAATGAAGTCCCAGAGAGCCAATGGAGGCAGCAGTAACGGCCTCAACCTCCATCCTCATACTAGAAGCAGTTGTCCTGTACGCTCCACTTCGCCCTGCAACCATGCGCATTAGCCAAGAAACCCCAGCTTGACTTCTCACCACGATGAATCGACCCATCGGTATATACAACAACATCATCATCATTTGCATTATCTTCTATCAGCTGCTTAACTGCGAGATCAGCCTTCATGTTGCCTCAATCTCTACATTCTCTTCCAAGAGTAATGATAACGTTGAGATAGTTGGTCATGCTACCATCTGTTGGGATCCATTCTTCCCTTTTGGTAGGGTCACAGTCGTGGTCATCTTGCCAATTGTTCTCTCAGCCTGGGCCATCCACGACATGCCACGCTTGATACTCGTGCCTTTAACATCATTAGTGTTCTTGTGCAGTGGGTATCTCTTATCCGCAGAGATCTGCATGTGTAAGAAAGAGATCGGAGCACACATGGTTACTCACTGAAGTGCAATGATAATGGTCAATTCTTTTTCTTCTTCTTTGCGTTCGTTCTTTACTACCAATTTTAATCACTCTTTGTGATATGTTTGATCTTTGCCAAGAACGTGTATACGTTGCACATTGGTTTGGTAGGCCGCTAAACGCATAGACTTCTACACGTTTTGGACATGTGCATCCGATTTCAGTCAAACCTCATTAGTCGCCTCTTACGGCATGCATAGCAGATAACAGTGGTTCTATTCTTCACACCTCAAATTTGGACCCCGGTAACCACTCGAGCGGATGGTCAATTATATAATAGCCGTCCATCGCAAGCGAATTGACAACATCCTCAGAGTGTGCTGCTGCACCTCTCTGGCGTGTGCGGAGGTGACTGTAGAGTCCAATCCTAGAACACACAATCATACCACAGTTATATCAATCAACCAATATACGGTAAATTAGGTGCAAGCTGAGAACCGCTGATAGAAGCTAATTGCTACAACACGCTATGATAATATCAGAGCAGGTAGTAGTATGAGTTTTCCCGTGATCTCAGGTGTTACCTAAACAGAGAGGGATCAACTTTGAATATTTGAATTCAGGTAAAACTGTTACCTCCATTCTGCTCACCTGGACGGTTTTCCCATTTTGGTAAGTGTGTGTGTGTGTATGTGCATTGTATATGAATGTGTGTGAATGCGATTGGGAATAGCTGTATGTATGTGTGAGTGTATGAAACTGCAAAAACTGCAGTGGCAACGTATGGGTGTGAAAGCTTGGACATTTAATAAAGCAGTGGAAAAACATATATGTGCTTTTGAATATAAGTGCTACAGAAGAGTCCTTCGTATATCTTGGACAGAGAAGAGAACAAATAGATCTATCCAGAAAGAACTCAAAATCAAAGAAAACTGGCTGATGCTACAAATAAGAAAGAATTGAGATATTTTGGAACATATAAAAAACATGAAGGGCTGGAGAAGACCATAATGGAAGGAGGCATACCGGCAAAGAGAAGAAGAGGAAGACGACGGAGAAGATGGATTCAGGATGTAACTGATGGTTTGAACATGACGGCTGCAGAGGCAGGACATCTGGCCTATGAGAGAGAAAATTCCGAAGGACTGTTGGGGTGGCAAAGTTCTGCTCAGGACAAGCTATTGATGATGATGATGATGATGAAACTGCAAGTTATATAGTTTTTAAAGAGGGTTTTAAAGCCGAAGGATTGACTTCATTGCACCGGGTTTTACTCCATACGTCTCGGTCCCTCTCCACAGAAATAGCACACTACCTGCCGAGAGTATTGTACAAAGCACAAACTTCGTAGATCCGGCAACAATCTTATGGATCTCTGGGGAAAAATGCAATCGTGAACAGAAAGATGCGGTCCAGATTCGTACCCCCAACCTCTGAATAGGTATGCTACATCAAATAGGTATAGTATTAAAACTACATTGCACATTTTAAATTCCAATGTTGTATCAATCCTAACATATGCCAGCGAGAGTTGGAAAATGACTAAAGATATAGAAAGCAAGTTGAATGCATTTGAAAATAGATGTCTGCGGAAAATAATAAATATAAAATGGAACGAATTCAGGAAAGTGATGAAATCAGAGAAATGTCTGGTCAACCACTAGTGACAACTGTTATAAGAAAGAGAAGTTGGAGATATGTTGGACACACCTTGAGGAGAAATAATCAACGAATATCAAAGCAGGCATTGAAGTGTTCAACAGAGGGTTCAAGAAAGAGAGGACGACCTAAGAAGACCTGAAACGAACTTTGCTGAGATAGGCAAGAAATATTGGTCTCCGTTCCATGTAGGAGATTGAGCGAGTTGCCCAGGATAGAGCGATATGGAGAAATTACTTGCAGGCCCTATGTAATGTATAACGGTACGAGAGGAATAATTGTATTATTGTATCTTCCTAAGTCCTACATCAGTCGCCTCTTACGACATGCCTTGCAGGTAGCAGTGGTACTATTCTTTACTTCCCTTGTGGACCCTCGCACTACACGGGCGAGTATGTTTCTATAAAGAGCACTTCAAATTTTATTATCAGTTGACACATTCCAAATCCGAGATTATTGCAGTTTTACAGCAATTTAATGCCGTATATAAAACTTTATTTGCTACATTAAATAAAAGTACTGTATAACATTTCTTCTTCGACATAGACAGATTTGATATTTTTAATACGGTTGTTGAACGAACCAACAAAGTCGGAATGGATTATAATAAACATCCATCGTTTTTATTTACAAGTAACTTGATACTATCCAACATTCCTTGTTCAATATACGAGTTACTCGTGTGTTTCCGGGGCTGGCACGTTGAGCAAATAATAGTAATAGGGAAACACGTAATAACACAGTACTGTAATTTTACAAAATGCGAACACAATAACTACACAGCAACGTTTCGACCAAAAGGCCGTTATCAAGCAAACGATACAACAGGAGTGACGGATTTCACATCATACTACATATAGACTACGACAGTTACAATCCTATGCTTCTTAGTACTTTCTCTTCCATGCTCCATATTCTATATGTGTATATGTTAAATGCAGTGGCGGCTCGTGATCATTTTTGTTGATGGGGCCAGACAAACTTATTCGGAAAAATCGTGGTTTTGGGTTAAGTTATAGTTTAGTATTCACTATTACTCATCATTTTGGTGGGGCCGAGCCCCACTGGCCCTTAATGACCAGTCGCGTCTGGTTAAATGTACATAAGTAATATATATATATTTGATTTTTATTGTTTCTCTTCTTTTTCCACTTCTAGTTTTTTGCATTTATTTCGTTATTAGTTTTTAGTCACAGATTTTCATTTTAGGACGGCATACGTGATGATATTGTTATCAAATCCCCTGACAAAGGCGGGGTAATAGTCGTCTGGAGCAAAGACATATACCTTCAGGAAGTCCGCAACCAACTGCTAGACACACTCAGTCTTATAAAACTAGTTCTACTGATGCACAGCCAACTCTAGATAACTAGACCAGACAACTGACCTAGATCAGAAAAGTGGGCCGGAAAATATAGATGTTTGATAGAACACTGCAAGCTTTTTGCAATTTTACTCAATCTTGTGAGTCTATGGTTATTTATTGGTGAAAAATTCATAATGTTGATATTCCTTATTGTTAAACTTAACGTGTTGCATAATATAACTTCAATTGAGCATTGTGTGCTGATTTTAAAATGAATTCGTCTATGTACACCAATACTGGAATGCGAGGTCACGTGGTGTAGTTGGGGTCTGATTTCCCATAATTCGTACCTGAGTCCTATAGTTGGCTCTGACTGAAGTCACTCTGTCTAATAATAATAAGGTTCGTGAAGTCATTAAGAACTTAATTACCACGAAAGACCGTCCTACTGGTGCATCATCACTCTGTGTGATCGATAGTTGTTTGGGCAAACCCACCTTTTATATGTTTATCCGTCCGTTTATCATAGATACATCGATGACTGTATTGGTACTACTGGTTTTTTTTTTAACACTTACTGATTCTCCAAAAGGAGTAATTGTTATTTTTCATGTCTGTTGGCCTACACGCTCTGATATAACCAATAAAAGGTTCGCCTTAGATTGAAAGGGGCATGCCTCGGCTTAAAGAGGCTTTAATCCCTTAATAAACAAACAAACAAACAAAATACTACTGATATGCCTGAAGCCGATTTGTCAATCAATCAAGTGCCATGCCTGCCGGCGTAGGCGATCATGTCTCTCCACAACTCTCTTTGCTTGGTGCATGTAATCAGTTCTGACGTCGATATTTTGTCGAACCATGATGTCAGGCCATCCAACATCTTCTCCTCTGTCTTCCACGATCTCTCCTTCCTGAATTTTACCTGTAGTCACCAAATGTTCTAAACCTTCTCTTCGCATTATATGCCCGAAGAACCTTGATTGTCGGATTCTTATTCTTTTGATAAGGTTTCTTTGTGTGCAGGCCTGATTTAAAACCTCCACGTTTGTTTTCTTTGCTGTCCATGGAATTCTCAACATTCTTCTGTAAAACCACATCTCTGTGGCTTCCAATGATCGTATTGATTGTTTGTTCAGTGTCCATGATTCGCTGCCATACATAAGAATTGGTTCAATATAGCATTGGAGTACTCGTTTCGCAGTG
The DNA here is from genome assembly GCA_020796225.1 of Arion vulgaris. Classification (NCBI taxonomy): domain Eukaryota; kingdom Metazoa; phylum Mollusca; class Gastropoda; order Stylommatophora; family Arionidae; genus Arion; species Arion vulgaris. The sequence continues at coordinate 9,941,688 of CM036773.1, forward strand.
TCATTGGTAGTGAGTTCACGCATAGTGTGTTCTTCATTTTCATAAAGCTGCTTTCGTTTGAGCTATTCTACTCCTAATCTCTGTTGTACATCTTCCATCTGGTGTTAAGAATGTTCCTAGATACTTGAATCGATGGACTTGTTTCAGTGTTGTGTTATTTATTTTGATATTGCATGTTGGTGTTTCTTGTTTCTTGGAGACAACCATAACCTCTGTTTTCTTTATATTCATGCTTAATCCTTTCTTTTCACTTTCTCTCACTAGTATGTCTATCAAGTCTTGCAGATCGTGTTCATTTGTAGCCATGAGAATTGTGTCATCAGCGTACCTTAGGTTGTTTATATTTTGTCCACCGACTGCTATTCCTGTCTTTTCTACTATAGATCTCATGATGTTTTCACTATATAAGTTGAATAGGTCTGGTTAGAGTACGCACCCTTGTCGTACTCCTAACTGTATCGCCTGATAGATTCCAATCTTACTCTCTAGTCTAATGGCTGCGGTTTGTTGCCAGTACAAATTCTTGATCAGTCTAAGATCTTTACCATCAATATTTATATTTTCTAACATGCTGATTATTTCTCCATGTTTTACTTTATCGAAAGCTTTCGCGTAGTCTATGAAACATAGGTATAAGTCCAACTTCATTTCTATTGATCTTTCCATTATTGTTCTTATTGTATATATTGCGTTGTTTGTTCCTCTGCGTTCAACAAAGCCACATTGTTCTTCCTTAACTTCTGGTCTTATTTTGTTTCGTACCCTTCTCATAATAATGCCGATTTGTCACGCTTCATAAATTTCATTAATGTTTTCAACCCTTCTATTCGTTTTACTTCATCTCCACTTCTTGTGTCAACTTTCTTGACATTACTATCACCATAAATCTATCCACTATCACTACATCAGTATATTACAAGACTACATGATGCACATAGTTTTCTCCTTTATACTTCTTCCCATCCCCAGACTTTTCGTGATTCTTTGCTATTCTTCCAATTCTTGCGCCTTCGTCACGTGTGTAGCGAGGACGATGATGTTCGTGATAGAGTTCGCGAGATGCTTGATTTCTTCCGCAGTCACCTATACCCAGAGAAGGTTCTTGTATCTGCTATGCTTCGAGTTCGGAAAATTACTCGTTAGGATGCCCTTACCAACCAGCATAGGACTGCTAACTCTGACAGGGTAAAACTTACCTTAACTTTCCACCCCCATAGTTACTGGTGAAGAATGTTTTATACCGTCATCTGTCTATCGTTAAGAAATGAGGGTAAGTGGTTCGAGTCCCGTGTTTGTCTATTTGTTTTTCGGAAGCTCTTAATACCTGTACCCTGTTTATTTGTTGATCATATTCGTTGCTTCCCCTGTGGTTCTTGTAAAAAACCCTTGTTCTCTTCAAAAGAGATAGTAATATGCAACATAAGTATAATAGCAACATAAGTAGTAATAGCAACATAGGGATAACATAGGATTTCCAACTCTGACAGAGTAAAACTTATCTTAACTTTCCACCCTATAGCAACTGGTGAAGAAAGTTTTATTCCATCATCTATCCATTATAAAGTCGGATCCTGAGACACGTTCAGTCTTCCAAACTATCCTTTGGTGGCTTACAGAAGGGACAGAAGTCTTAAGGATATGTTAGTACACAGTCGTCTTAAATCCAATGCTCAGAGTCATTTTGGCACCGTCCAGTGTGGTCGTCGGCGTTGCAATACGTTGCAACATATGCAATGCTTATGTGATACAGACCCATACTGTATCTTTCCATAAAGCCACGTTTGTTATTGAAGATGGTTTCACATGTGAGTCCGCAATATAATCTACGCCATCACTTGCGAACGGTGTGGCAAGGCATGTATCGGCGAAACAGGCAAAATGCTCAGTGAACGTTTCGGCCAACACTTGCGTGATATACGCTAATGCTCTGTGATCCCTGTAGTCACTCATTTCAATGGAATTGACCATTTAAGTTCTCGCGATGTCCAGGTTATAGACATCCCATCATGATCCTCTGATGATGGAAGTCGATTTGCTCTAGATAATCGTTTTATTTCGTTATACGGTACCCTGCAACCTCATGGACTCAACACAATACACTCCTATGCTTTTTAGTACTTTCTCTTCTCATACTCCATATTCTATATGTGTATATGTTAAATGTATATAAGTTATATATATATATATATATATTTGATTTTTATTGTTTGTCTTCTTTTTTCCCACTTGTAGTTTTTTTGCATTATTTCGTTATCCGTTTTTAGTCACATATTTTTATCTTAGGACAGTTGTGATATTTCTGTGGTAGTTTATAAGTAGTGTGCTGTGAAATTCGTCACTCCTGTTGTTCGTTTGCTTCTTCTTCTTCTTTGCGAACAATTTTAATCACTCTTTGTGATATGTTTGATCTTTGTCAAGAACGTGTATACGTTGCACATTGGTTTGGTAGGCCCTAAACGCAGACTTCTACAAGTTTAGGACACGTGCATCCGATTTCAGCCAAACCTCCTTAGTCGCCTCTTACGACATGCATGGCAGGTAACAGTGGCTCTATTCTTTACACCTCAATTTTGGGCCCCGGTAACCACTCGGGTTCGTTTGCTTGATAAAGGCCTTTTGGTTGAAACGTTGTTGTGTATTGTTATTGTTTTTGTATTTTGTAAAACTACAGTACTTTGTTATTACGTGTTTTGTATCAGTTATCAGTTATCAGAGGACTATCATCATAGCACTCCGGACATGTCCATATGTGCTCCGATCTCCACCTCAGCAAATCCAGCAGCGTCCAGCGACCCAACACGCCAGTTCGATGTTGATTAATCAATCTCTTTGCATATTTAGTATGTCGTTCTTTTCGGGCTGCACCAATATTGACACCCATCTCTTTCAATCGGGTCAGCGAGTGGGATTCACAGCCCTGAAACTCCTCTGTTCGGAAAGACTCTCTCAGTGCGTGAAGAATGTCACTTCGATCCATGACAGCTCCCTCTGATATTGTAACCAAGCCAGCCAATCTATCAGCTCGTTCATTACTCCTAACTCCGTGTTTCGTAATTGCTACATAGTTTTACTGCAATCTGCCCCTATATCGGAAATAATAGTAACGTTGTGACCTCCTACATGACATGTCATAGAGGGGACTGAGTAAGGGCCTACTGAAGCTACACTAGTAAATAAAATCGGTTGTTCTAGCCTACTTGTAGGCGCATAACTGGCACAACGTACAATCTTTCTTAGACTCAGATCACATACAAATCACAAAGAGTGGTTTAACTGGTGGTCGATATGTAGCGTTCTAAAAATAAGAATATATATTAGTAGCTTGGTAGTATCCAACATTTCTTTTTCTAAATTGTCTAACGCCGAAGGATTGACTTCATTGCACCGGGATTTAACCCCATATGGCTTCCAGCGTGCCCAGCGTGTTCGTAGCGCGTTGGACTACGGGTGACTAGTCCTCTGTAAGTGCGGGTTCAACTCTGCGGACTGGCAGAAAAGCTACAGGTTCCCCAGATTTACGGTGTTCGTGGCACCGAGCCGAAGGGTTACGATGTCCATGACACTGAGCCGAAGAGCTTTCAGCTCAAGTGCTTCTGGATCGGAAAAAACCTCATATAGCTCGATCCATCTCCGCAGAAATGGCACACCATCTGCCGAGATTATTGCACAAAGCACAAACTCTGTAGCTCCGGTAACAATCATAGGGGATCTCTGAAAAACAATCTCGTAAACAGAACGGCACGGTCCGAATTCGAACCCACGACTTTCAGAACTCAAGAAAATGCGTAACCACTTAGCCTCCGTGTCTGTCTATATACAGGTAACTCGGTATTTTCCAACATAAAAAAAAAAAATAGCAGCCATGTACCTGAACTACGATACGCTGCGGTTACAATGTTACTGTCAACGTCACAAAAGGGATTGGAAATTATTAGGAGAAGTGCAACATGAAAGCGAAAAACAAAATCTATATCCCAATGTGGCAAAAACAAAAATAATGACAACAGATAAAACGAACATGACAAATGATATTTTTATCAACGGAGAGAAAGTAGAAAATGTGAACAGTTTTGAATATCTTGGTTCACTGACAGATTATGAACATTGAATATTTGTTCAGCTAAACAACATGGAAATGGGATGACAGTAATTAAAAGAAGAGCAAACATGGCTTTACAAAAAACTAAACAACTAAAAATAGTATGGAACGGAACTGATAAGAAAACAGAGATCAGAATACTAGAGCATGCATATTCCCATTGGCAACGTATGGGTGTGAAGCATGGACATTAATAAGGTAGTGAAAATACTTATATGTGCTCTCGAATATAAGTATTACAGAAGAGTCCTCCGTATATCTTGGAAGTGAAGAGAACAAATAGATCTATCAGAAAGAATTCAACATCAAAGAAAACTGGCTGATGATACAAATAAGAAAGAGAAATTGAGTTATTTTGGACATATAAAAAGACATGAAGGGCTGGAGAAGACCATCACGGAAGGAGGCATACCGGCAAAGAGAAGAAGAGGAAGACCACGGAGAAGATGGATTCAGGATGTGACTGATGGTTTGAATATGCCGGCTGCAGAGGCGGGTAATCTGAACTATGAGAGAGAGAAATTCCGGAGCACTGTTGTGGTGGCCAAGTTATGCTCAGGACAAGCTACTTGACGAAGAGCCATGTACCACCACAGTGGACGATGGAGATTTCTTAACATATCCTCAGGTTGACAAAGAAAGACGACAAAGATATGCAATGCAGTGGACACCGAAGGGCACCGGAAAAATGGAGGCTTAGTAGCACATGAAAGATAACTTTTGAAGCAGAGTTCAAATACATACAGATAGACTATGTACGAAAACCTACAGATCTGAAGTGGTCAGACCAGATCAGATCAGATCTGGAGAAAACCGTGGATAGGCTGTGGTATTTAGTTATTCAGTTATCAGAGGACTATCATCATAACACTCCGGACATGTCCATAAATGCTACGATCTCCGCTTCAACAAAACCAGCAGCGTCCAGCGGGCCAACACACCAGTTCGATGTTGATTAATCAATCTTTTTGCATATTTGGTATGTCGTTCTTGTCGGGCTGTACCAATATTGACACCCATCTCTCTCAGTCTGGTCAACGAGTGGGACTCACAGCCATGAAACGCTTCTGTTTGAAAAGACTCTCTGCGCTTTAAGAATGTCGTTTCAGTCCATTGCAGCTCCCTCTGATATCGTAGCTGCGCCAGCCAATCTATCAGTTCGTGCATTACCCATGACTCGTGCGTGTCCAGGGACAAAAGGTAAAGGTGATTTCTCTGATCACTGTCTGTACCAGTACATCCACCCAGTTTCGTTCTACCATTCCTGTTTCCACTTTACGAATCATATTCATGGAGTCACTGAGTATAAAATCAAGAGAAGTCATGAGATGCCAACCAGGTCAATGCCTCTGTAACCGCCCGTACCTCCATTGTCAAGCTACTTGTGGTTGTCGCGTACTAGCGGTGGTAATATATGTCAGGCTCTGGTAATACTGAATAAACAAACGATATGGACGAGGACACATGTATTGCAATATTACAACAGCAATTAAAGTATTTATAATCAAATATGTAAAAAAAAAAAAAAAAATCGACGTTTCGACCAGTAGGTATTTATCAAGGCAACACATAAGATAACTCTGCGAAAAGGGTGTGATACGTTGGCGAAATATATCAACAAGGGAGATAACTCGTAAAAGATGCAGGGTCATCAAGTAGCATGTCCCTTCCAGAACGTCGATTACATCACAGCATGCTTCTCAGTTAACTTGATGAAGAATACCTACAAGATATCTGGGTCCGGGTATACAAGGATGGGTCGGCAGAAAATGCAGTGAAGAATGGAGGAGTGTACATAGAATACCCAAACAACGCTAGAGATGTGATTAAAGTACCAACGGGGAATTCTGTCACAACTATGATGCAGAAATTCATTCAATCAAGGTGGCTACTGAGAAACTGTTGAATACCAGACTCGATCCTCAACTTGTTGTATTTTTGACGGATGCAAAATCAGCACTCCAAACACTCCAGTCCAGAAAATTGTGTCTAAACTGTCCAAGCAGCGCAGGGTCGTCTTGCAGTGGATAGCGTCTCACTGTGAAATACCAGGAAATGAAACAACAGACCGACTGGACAAGGAAGGTGCTGCAGGAGAGCAGCCGGATGTGCCAATTACCTACCACCAAAATAAAAGGATGATTAAATCAATCAGAAAGCCACAAATACCAACACTAAAGAAAACGTGGAAGACCAAAGACCACTCTTCGAAGAACCATCCAACAAGAAAGTAAACTATTGGGATGTAAAACCATACAAGATCTCCAACTGCTAGCAACGAACCGCATCATATGGAGATCTAAAACCTCTGCCCTATGTGCCGCCTTTGGCACGAAAGGAACAAACTAACTTACTAACTAAAGATGACTACTATAATATGAGCAGATTAGAACAAGTTGTCATTCTGCACCTTAGAACAGGACATAATCGACTCCGCAGTCACTTGTATACAAAATTCAAGATTGGCAATTCACAAGATTGCCCAGTATATGGTATACTGAGGCAAACTCACTGACCTAACGAAACAACACTCGACAGAAAACTACACAGACCTTTGAGTGAGCTACAAAAGACAGTGAAGTTTATACAAGAGACAACATTGAATATATAGACAATATTTCAAGCGAACGAAAGGAAGGAAGGATCACAGCATGCCTGAAAAACTCTCCGCCTGTAGCAAGTTTCCCTGTCTCTTCTATGGTATGTTCAATGTTTCTTTGATGTCCTGCTGCCACCTTCATTGTGTCTTCCCCTGCCTCTACTCCAAGTAACCATCCCTTCCATTACAAACAAACAAACAAACAAACAAAAGGGCGGTATAAGTTGATAGCTAGCGGGAATATGTAATCAGGGGAAATAACAACCACAAAGGGCAGACAATAACTCTCTTACCAGCAATAGAATTCTATTTTTGGCTCTACTGAAGTGTTTGATTTATGAAACTGATTTATGCGACTGATTTATGCGACTGATTTATAAGACGGATTTATTATTCATGTTCTAACACAACATACAATTCAGTAACACTTGGGGCACGTGTGATATTCTACGCATATGTAGATTATTAACCCGTTTAACATATACTACCCAGATCATCGTCGTGTATCACACTACTCAGATGCTGATACTAAATCAAAGACATTTATGGAAATTAAGTTTATGATAACCTACTCAGGATTTGAAGTGTTTTATTGGGGATCAAGTCAGCCATTTATGACAAATTTAGTACCAGGTCTGTGATTTGTATTAATGCGTGTACTTATCTGGTGAAAAGTAATTCTAACATAATGATAATGTACGTATTCCGAGTAGCAAATAACCGGGTTCTTAAGTTTGTTGTTCATGCACTCACAGTTATCGAACAAATTTCCATTGTGGTATTTAAGAAGATGTTCCCGTCTGCCCAGCGTGTTCGTAGCGCATTGGACTTCAGGGTGACTATCCTCTCTGTGTGTACGGGTTCAATTCCGTGGGATGGCAGAAAAACCACGATTTCCCAGATTTACGGTGTTCTGGCACCGAACCGAAGGTTACGATGTCCATGGCACCGAGCCGAAGAGCTGAAAAGCTCAGTGCTTCTGGATCGGAAAAAAAAAAAAAAAGAAAGATGTTGGTGGCGTGCTTACCTGAGGTCATTTAATTTGTTGCAGGCGTTGAAGTTGGAGCCGAAGGGCTTAAGATGGAAAGGACACTCTTCTTCTTCTTCCGCATTCGCCCGCTATGAATACAGGCATAGCTTATGAACTCATGGCGCCTTCTTCTTCTTCTTTGCGTTCGTTCTTTACGACCAATTTTAATCACTCTTTGTGATGTTTGATCTTTGTCAAGAACGTGTATACGTTGCACATTGGTTTGGTAGGCCCCTAAACACATAGACTTCTACACGTTTAGGACACATGCATCCGATTTCAGCCAAACCTCCTTAGTCGCCTCTTACGACATGCGCGGCAGGTAACAGTGGTTCTATTCTTTACACCCTAAATTTGGGCCCCGGTAACCACTCGGACGCACTCATGGCGCCTAATGTGGCGTGTCTGACTGATTTTTGCGTGAAAGCCTGCTTACCGTTTTATTGGTTTCCTCGCCATACAGGCGGACTTTCTCCGACTTCAGAGTTGAAAGGTCGCACTAATGAGTCGCTGTTCAACGTTTTTATGTGACTTGACTTATTCCTATCCGCTTCTCGTGAAGCACAGGGCCTCACCTGTTGTTTTCCACTCTTCTTGGTCTCTGGCTGTTTTCTTTATGGTCTCTCAGGATATTCGAGCACTCTTCGGTTCCTCAAGAAGACTTAGTCCCCGGGTCTGTTTATTAGTCCTCTTTTCCGTTTTCCTTTCGAGTTCCACTCAAGTGCTTGTCTAGTGACACTCGACTGTGTCTTCCGTAGGGTATGCCCAACCCATCGCCATTTTCTCCTCTTAACCTGGGTCATCATGGGTTCCTGTCATGTTCTTATCCACAGATCTGTGTTTGCAAATCTATCATACCATCTCAGTCTGAGAATCCACTGAAGACATCCGTTGACAGAAAGAACGTTTTTATGTGCTGGAGCGCATCTGACTGATGACTGTGAACCCGTGACTTGGTTTCCTCTATACTGTGCATGTTTGCTATGTGTTTCTTGTATGTATCTATATTGTTTACCTTGTTGGTATGATGCTATATGTGTTTACTTGTTGGTATGTATGCTATATGTGTTTACTTGTTGGTATGTACGTATATGTATACTTGTTGGTATGTTGCTATATGTTATACTTGTTGTATGTATGCTATATGTATACTTGTTGGTATGTATGCTATATGTGCATACTTGTTGGTATATATGCTATATGCGTATATTTGTTGGTATGTACGCTATATGTGTTTACTGGTTGGTATGTACGCTATATGTGTTTACTGGTTGGTATGTATGCTATATGTGCATACTTGTTGGTATGTATGCTATATGTGTTGTATTGTTATAGTATGCTATATGTGCATACTTGTGGTATGTATGCTATATGCATACTTGTTGTATGTATGTATATGCTATATTTGTTGGTATGTACCTTATGTGTTTACTGGTTGGTATGTACCTATATGTGTTACTTGTTGGTATGTTGCTATATTATACTTGTTGAGTATGTGTATATGTTATACTTGTTGGTATGTATGCTATATGTTTTACTTGTTGTAGTATGTTATATGTACTTGTTGGTATGTATGCTATATGTTATACTTGTTGTATGTACTATATGTGTATACTTGTTGGTATGTTTGCTATTGTTTCATCTCAAGCATACAAGCAGAATAAGTTTATCGCATATGTTTTTGCAAATACTGTTCGATCGATTCTGACATGATTAATCTGTGTTCAATAACCGACACAATTTACGAAAGACACTCCTCAGTGAAGCTCTTTATTAGGAGAGCTAGCTGGTTGTGTTCCTAAAATGCTTATCTGAAGGTCTAGGAAATGTGTGCTGTAGGAAATAAGGGTTTGGGGTACGAGTCCTGTGTTTGGTAATTTTTTTTTTTTTGTGGAAGTCCCCAGGGTTTAAAGGGTTTTAAGCCGAAGGATTGACTTCATTGCACTGGGTTTTATCCCATATGGCTCGGTCCCTCTGCAAAAATGGCACGCAAGCTGTCGAGAGTATTGCACAAAGCATGAACTCCGTAGCTCCAACAACAATCCTAGGGGTCTTTGGAAAAACTGCACTCGTGAACAGAACGGCGCGGTCCGGATTCGAACCCACGACCTTCGACTTGGAAGGCAAAGGGCTTAACCACTAAGCCATAGAGACCCTCGAAGTCTCTATTACGTGTTTACTGTCTATTTATTGATCATATTCTTTGGCTCCGATGCTGTTTCTGGAGTTCTTTATACTCCGTATTCTCTTCTCCTCATATGACTATGTCAGACTCATCAGAAATGGCACGCCGCCGGCTGAAAGTGTTGCACAAGACACGACATCTCTAGATCTTGCAGCAATTCTAATTATTTCTCTGAAATCAATGAACTGAACGACGCGATCCGAAGCAATTACATTAACATTTCGCCCTTGTAAGCCGAAATACTGGCTCATTGTACTTTTCAAAACGACGCAAAGTCAGTGTACTGACCTGATAAGTATGAAAATAAAAATCGTGGTAAATACGTGGCATACAGGACGTAGCCATCAACCACAGTAAACGAGTCGTTGATGTTCTAGTTACCACTTATACGTTCAGTAGTTTGTCATTGCTTTCTGAACGGTGAGATCTATTTTTACCTTTTGTAAAATCCCACGGAAACGAATTTGTATTTAAAAGGGGATCCGCGGTAATGCAGATTTTTTTTTTTTCCGTCCGCTTTCAACTCAGACGAAGTTTCATCTCTGAAACTGATTTTTGCGTGAAAATCCGTTTTTTCCCAATTTCTTACAATGGCAGCAGCGTGCACATTGTAAATTACTTACACTGGCAGCCGTGTGCTCAATGTACTCGTAATTAGTATTCCCTCGCCATACAGGCAGATTTTCTCCGACTTCAGAGGTACTCAGGTTATCGTCCTGAGTAAGACCAGGGACTCGAACAAATGCCGGACAGTAGGTTCGAACCCGAGCTATGAGGCGTCTCACAGCTATGAGGCCGAGCTACTATCAACTACTCTAGGCAGTCCCCCATGCAGAGTTTGGGAACTGCTGTTTTAGAAGGATCTTAAAGAAAATTCATTGACCTACAAAATGATATATTACTCATAAAAATCTGTTAATATTTAAGAAAACTACAGCTGAAATTGTACATACATCTGCACTGGGAAAACAGGACCTAAATTTAACTCCGCCACAAAGTTGTATTTAATTCAGTAGCTAATACGCCCCCACTACCCCACCCCAACACTTCTATAAAGAAGTAAATGGTGGAACAGAAGAAGAAGGAGCTAATCATTTAATGAAGTAGCAAGATAACATAGACTTCAACAACTTGTTTGACCCAGTAACATAAACTGAAGCTCCCCACTTCTCCTCATTGTAAAAAGTTAGGAATTTATTTTCTAATTGTATATGTTATGTCTGCCGTTCTCTTCCCTTCTGGTGTATCATGTGCTTGATAAAGGCTTTTGGTCTTCTTCTTCTTCTTCTTCGAATGCTCCATAGCGACCACTTGTTAACCACTCTTTGTGATTTGTATGTGATCTGAGCCTAAGAGCGATTGTACGTTGTGCCTGCTATAAGCCTACAAGTAGGGCTGCATATCCGATTTCTGCGATGTTTTTATTTACTAGGGTAGCTTCCCTAGGTTATACATCAGTCGTTTCCTATGACATGCCTTGTAGGTGGCAGTGGTACTATTCTTTGTTGCCCATGGGCCCTGGCACTACATGGGTGGGCCTTTTTCTAGAAAAGTTGCTTTGTTTTGTTATTGTTTTTATACTTTCTAAAACTACATTACTTTGTTTTGTTATTGTTTTTATACTTTCTAAAACTACAGTACCTTGTTTTGTTATTGTTTTTATACTTTCTAAAACTACTGTACTTTGTTTTGTTATTGTTTTTATACTTTCTAAAACTACATTACTTTGTTTTGTTATTGTTTTTATACTTTCTAAAACTACAGTACCTTGTTTTGTTATTGTTTTTATACTTTCTAAAACTACATTACTTTGTTTTGTTATTGTTTTTATACTTTCTAAAACTACAGTACCTTGTTTTGTTATTGTTTTTATACTTTCTAAAACTACATTACTTTGTTTTGTTATTGTTTTTATACTTTCTAAAACTACTGTACTTTGTTTTGTTATTGTTTTTATACTTTCTAAAACTACAGTACTTTGTTTTGTTATTGTTTTTATACTTTCTAAAACTACTGTACTTTGTTTTGTTATTGTTTTTATACTTTCTAAAACTACAGTACTTTGTTTTGTTATTGTTTTTATACTTTCTAAAACTACTGTACTTTGTTTTGTTATTGTTTTTATACTTTCTAAAACTACAGTACTTTGTTTTGTTATTGTTTTTATACTTTCTAAAACTACAGTACCTTGTTTTGTTATTGTTTTTATACTTTCTAAAACTACAGTACTTTGTTTTGTTATTGTTTTTATACTTTCTAAAACTACTGTACTTTGTTTTGTTATTGTTTTTATACTTTCTAAAACTACAGTACTTTGTTTTTGTGTGTTTCATCATGGTAAAAGTGACAAAATAACAGCAACAATAACAACAACAGCAATAACAACAACGACAATGACAACAATAACAGCAATAGCAACAATAACAACAACAGCAACAGCAATAACAACAACGACAACAACAATAACAACAATAACAACAACAATGACAACAATAATAAACAACAACAATAATAACACCAATAACAACAACAATGACAACAATAATAAACAACAATAATGATAACAATAACAACAAAAACAACAATAATAACAATAACAGTGTTATACAGGTTGTTCAAGATAAAAGCATCCCATTGACAAATTAAAAGTGGTCAGGTACACATTCAGTTTCGTCTATTTACTATTTAAACCGGTTCTGACTAGCTCGTCCTTCGTCACATTTGTTCATCGCTCCTTACTGCATCATAATTACACACCATCAGAAAAAGACTCGCACACTTGAACTATACTACATCATAATTGAACCATCTCATTTTCATAAACATATACCAGATTGGTTCACTTGACCGGGCTACTTTTATCTTGAACACCCTGTATTATATTGATACATACCTGTGAAGAATTGATGTCGGTTGAGATTATGGAGATGATGCTGGGAAGGTATTGACGATGGATGTATATACTGCCCAAGAAGATGGCCAACACTTCCTGGAGGTTTGTTTGGATTGCAGGAAGTCGTCGAAGCTTGCTTTAGATGCGGCGAAGGTTGTGTGAATGCTGATATAGGCAACGATGAAGTCCACAAGGATGGAGGCATGGGTGCTGAAGATGTGAGTGCAGCCGGAGGGAATGTTCGATCTCTTCTGAAAACTAAATCTTCCAAGGGAGTTCTACCTGCAGGATGTTTAAATGATGAAATCAAATATGGATTTTGAACTATCTGTTGCCGATTGTGAGGGTCAGCCCATTGGGAATCGAGGCCTGCAGATTCGTGGTGATGGGTGCACGATGTAGGATGCGAGGAAAACGACATGGATGAAGGTATCTGGCAGGATAACATAGGCATAGTCTCCTTTCTTGCTGCTAACGGGTTTAAAAATGGTGCTGGCAATATATGTTTTGTAGATGCCGATTTGACAAAGGCAGCACGTTTGATAATTTCATTCAACCGTTGCATTGAATCTTCACTTATATAATCGTTTTCCATAAAATTCTGAGGCAAAGCATTCATCTTGGCCAGGGATAATGCAACTTGATACTTTTGAATTAGTTCGTTTTGTCTTTTACTATGAACCAAATCAGAATATCTATATTCAGCTGCCAAATCTGGACATACTGACCTAGATCCGGAATAGTTCAGAATTTCCGATGACAATCCAGTGTCCTTGAACCTGTACCACAACGGCAGTACAAATCTCCTTGTTCCAGAATGTAAAATTTCTTCTTCCGCGAGAGCAGGAATATGAGGCAAGCTCCCAGCACCCTGCGCCAAAGCTGTGTAATTTTGGTTACGAATTTCATCAAAATGATTACTATTAACATGCTCGTTGTTTTGTAGGTATCGGTTGATCGGCATTTTGCCAAAAATGGAGTCGGGCATACGTAACTGTTGGTGACCGGTCAAGGTCGCAGAGAGTTTGTGGTCATGCATTGTCCTTCACCTTCAATATCTTAAATCTAGTTCATTCTACGCGTTCAATAGCACAACAATCACGAGTAACCAATTTTGGTGTGCAAAGTTGTTCTTCTTTCAGAATTACATTTCTAACCTTTATAATTTAAAAAAAATACAGTTTACAGACAAACCGCTCAAAAACTCCAACACAGACTATAGTTCGTTCCCAAATTCCTAAACACATTAAGGTTTAATTTTCACGAAATCTAGTTTTACTGCAGTCTCCCCCTATATACACTTATTCCAGAGAGACCGAAAGGTCATCCTGTTATACCGTGAGTCCTAGGATAATCACAAAAACATTCAGAACCACCCATAAAAAATATGATTGAATGTGACCCAGTGTTATGCCCCTAATAACGATAAAGAAGAAAAGTTAAAGGGAAATTTTACATAAAACTTCTAAAATACTATAGGTAATCAGAGAAATACAGCAGCGCCACACCCCGGGCAACGGCTTCGACTAGCCGACGAAACTACGTAGAGCAAAACTCGAAGGAAGTCTCCTTCTACAGTACACAAGGCTTCCGGCAGAAAAGGCGGAAGATTGACAATGTCAACAACGGCTTCGAAGGCGGGAGCTGGAACAGCCTGGTATCGGGCCCAGGGCACACCAGAGATCATCATGGTTAAGTGGCCAGAACCAATCAGAAAGCAATGGCAAACTTCTGATTGTATGTTGCCAAGAACTTGATACAGAACATGAAATTGATATCCTGAAAGAACTAAATGTTAAAGAGAATTGGCTGATAAACAACATACTATACAGAAAAATTACATACTTTTACCACATTAAGCATCACGATGGCCTGGAAAGAACAATACTAGAGGGCAGGGTCCGAGAACGCAGAGGCAGACCAAGAAGAAGATGGCTACACGATATTAAAGAAACCATAAATATGACCATAGATGAAGTGGGTGAACTGGCAAGAGACAGAGTGAATTTCAGATGTGTTGCAAAGAGAGCCACGTCCTATAAAGGATACGAACCTTGATAATGAATCAGAGAAATGGCAACATCAAAATTCTGATGGGTGACCTCAATGCCAAGATAGTTGCGAACAACATAGGCTATGATGAGGTCATGGGGAAACACGGACTAGGGGTAATGAACGAAACTGGATAACTATTCACCAATTTATGTGCAGCGAATGAATACGTTATATGTGGAAGTGTCTTTCCACATAAAAGAATACATAAAGCAACCTGGGTATCACCAGACCACAGAACAGAAAATCAAATTGACCACATAAACAAGAAATTCAGGTCATCCCTACAAGATGTAAGAGTTCTAAGGGGTGCAGATGGTAGATTCGGATCACCATTTGCTGATATATAAAATTAAACTGATGCTTAAGCGATACATAACATCTCATGACCATAGACATCAATATAATATAATATACCTCAGAAATCAAGAAACAAAGGAACAGTTTATGGTCATCATCAAGGTGCGTATCCTTTATAGGACGTTGCTCTCTTTGCAGCACATCTTCTTCTTCTTCAGCGATCTCTGGTCATGCGCTTAATTTACTGTGGACCACAAACTGGGCAGACAGCTTCAGGTCTGTCAGGTTTCCCCAAAGCTTAGTTTTCAGGTCGACTGGGTGTGGCCACATGTTGCTTCTCAGCTCACACAGAAGAGGACAGTCTTGCAGGATATGCTCTGGTGTCTGTTCCGCCTGCTGACACTGGCAGAGAGCTGTTTGACTTATTCCTAGTCTGTATAAGTGTTTGTTGAGTCTGCAGTGTCCGGTGCGTAGTCGAAATATAATGACCTGGTCTGTTCTGCTTAGGTCTTTGAGGGAGTCTTTTCCATAATCATATCCAGTGTTTGTCTTCCAGTCTACTGCAGATTTTCTCTGTATGAGGGTTATGAGGGAAGGTGTCCTTTATAGGACGTTGCACTCTTTGCAGCACATCTGAAATTCCCTCTGTCTCTAGGCAGTTCACCCACTTCGTCGATGGTCATGTGCATGGTTTATTTAATATTTTGTAGCCATCTTCTTCTTGGTCTGCCTCTGCGACCTGGGACCCTGCCCTCTAGTATTGTTCTTTCCGGGCCATCGTGACGCTTGATGTGACTAAAGTATGTAATTTTTCTGTATAGTATGTTGTTTATCAGCCAATTCTCTTTAACATTTAGTTCTTTCAGGACATCAGTGTTCTTTCCTTTTTCTGTCCATGGTATACGTAGGATCTTTCTGTAGCATTTAGCTTCGAAAGACTTGATTTTCGTTCTTATTTTTTGTGTAAAAGTCCAAGATTCACAACCATAAGTAGCCACTGGGAAAATGCATGCTCTCAATATTTTTTATTTTAATATTTTGCTGGTGCTTTGTCACATGTTCTTCATTGTGTTTAACTTCTTGATCACAAGTCATCTTTAGGGTCACAGTCTCTAATAAGTATAAGGTTTTGCGACAGTTTGAAGACGAGGTGTGTGCGAAAGAATGCTGGCAGCAAGTCAAAAGTATTTGAATCGAAACATTTACAGGGATATTGGGAAAGAAGGAGCCGTCCGTATGGTGCCGGGGCCCACAAGGGAAGCAAAGAATAGTACCACTGCCACCTACAAGGCATGTCGTAAGAGGCGACTGATGTAGGACCTAGGAATCTACCCTAGTAAATAAAAAGTATCGCATAAATCGGAATGTGCTGGCCTACTTATGAGGGCATAACTGGCACACCGTACAATCACTCTTAGGCTCAGATCACATACAAATCACACATAGCGTTTAACAAGTGGTCGATATGGAGCGTTTGAAGACGATTTAAGTTGCGATTGATGTAGAACCTAGGGAATCTACCCTAATAGATGAAAAACATCGCAGACATCGGATGTGCTGGCCTACTTGTAAGCGCATAACTGGCACAACGTACAATCGTTCTTAGGCTCAGATCAGAAACAAATCACACCGAATGGTTTACAAGTTGATAACAAGGCGTTACATAGTGGTTAACAAGGTCGATATGGGGTGTTAAAGAAGAAGTAGAAGTATGAAAGAATGCGAGGAATCATAAAACATGGATAACAGAAACTCTCAAAGGAATAGAAGAAAGAAAAAAGAAAAGAAAACAAGATCTTATGTTTTTCATGAGATTCCTAGGATTGTTGTTGGTATTACCGAGTTTGTATCTTTGTCACAAGAAGCTCACTAGCCTTACTAGTTCCTGTCAATTTTATCGCGTAATGCGATACTTGCCTTGAGAAAGCACATGCTTTGAGACAGGTACGTATGCTAGTATCAATTTCTTGACATCATTAGTTAGAATCCTGTTTTAGTGTAACTATTCTGTGTTTATTTGTTATCTTGGTAAAGGAAATCTAGAACTATATACCATCCAAAATATTGCAACTGACATCTCGTTCAAAGCAATTGAAGCTCTTCCAGCCTTCAGCAATTTAGGCCAGATGCCATCAGAGGCAGAAATCAGTATTGCAATCGACGTCCTGGCAAATGGTAAGGCAACTGGAAAGGATGGCATTCTCCCCTGAAGTAATCAAGTGTACTGAAGATTCTCTCCTGACCAGTCTGCATACATGATTGTACTTATGCTGGGAGGAGGGAGAAGTGCCTCAGGACATGAGAGATGCAAACATCATCACCTTGTAAAAAAATAAAGGTGATCGTGGTGACTGTAACAACTACCATGGTATCACGTTGCTCAGCATTGTGGGGAAGGTGTTTGAATGCGTAGTACTAAATAGGTTACAAAAGCTAGCAAACCGAGTATACCTGAGTCACAATGTGGATTTAGATCTAACAGATCCACTATTAACATGTTATTCACCTTGAGACAACTGCAGGAAAAATGTCACGAACAAAGAATGCCACTATACATTGCCTTCATAGATTTAACAAACATATTTGACCAAGTGAGTAGAGCTGGCCTCTTCAAGCTTTTGGGAAAAATCGGCTTCCTTCCAACATTGCTTAAACTCATAACACCATTCCATAACAACATGAAGGGTACAGTGATGGTTGATGGGGCCTCCTCCAGCGCTTTTCCTATCAAGAGCGGCGTCAAGCAGGGGTGCGTACTTGCACCCACACTCTTTGGGATATTTTTCTCCCTACTTCTCTCCCATGCTTTTGAATCCGCGGAAGAAGGAATATTTCTCCAACACAAGATCAGATGGAAAATTATTCAACAAGGCGCGACTTAAAGCAAAGACCAAAGTCCAAAGAGTCATCATCAGGGAACTTCTGCTTGCCGATGATGCAACATTAACATCACTTACAGAGAAATTGCTACAACACCTCATGGACAGATTTGCTGCAGCATCAAATGAATTCGGCTTGACCATCAGTCTGAAGAAAACAAATATAATGTTCCAGGATATTAGCAGAGCCCTATCTATCAACATTGGCAGTCATATGCTTGAAGTAGTCAATAACTTTACATACCTTGGCTCTGTCATCAGCAGCAACCTCTCCTTCGATGATGAAATTAGTGGTCGCATTGGGAAGGCCTTCACTGCTATGTTTAAATTAGCAAAGCGTGTATGGGAAAACATGGCACTCACAAGAAATACCAAGACACAAGTATATAAGGCTTGTGTTCTCAGTACTCTGCTGAATGGTAGTGAGACATTGACCACATACACTAGACAAGAACATCGCCTCAACACCTTCCACATGCGCTGTCTCAGGCGAATATACAACAGCCGATGGCAAGACCACATCTCCAGTCCGAGACAGTGCTGGCATTCCAAGCATGTACACCTTGCTGAATCAGCGACGTGTGAGATGGCTAGGACACGTGTGTCGTATGAGCGATGATAGAATCCCAAATAACATTCTATATGGTCAACTCACAACTGGTACTAGACAGCATGGGCGCCTATTATTACGTTTCATTGACACAGGCAAGCGTGATCTAACTCCAGGCGGCATAGATAAAGAAAATTGGGAGCGGCTGCCCAAAGACAGGCGAGAATGGCGAGCGGCAGTGAGGGGCGGCACAAAAGAAAAGAAAAACACCATCACATATGAAGGAAAAAGAGGGCAGAGAGAACATCCTATGTATCAGCTCCAGTCTCCAATTTTACCTACAGCAACTGTGGCAAGGAGTGCCACTCAAGAACAGGCCGTTACAGCCACAAGAAACGATGTGATTCAGCGCAGAAAATACTACGTGACGCAAGACCTATTGTCTCCTGAGACAAGGGGCCAATGAATGATGAAAGGCCTATGGTCAAAATGTCGACTTCTGTTTATCTTTACATATTAGTCATTAATTTTTCATTTCTTATGTAATACAGGATATACATGTCTTTATTCAATCGTCTATCTGTGTCCCAGGTCACTGGGATGAATGGTAATGAAAGAGCGGATGCACTACCGAGCAATGCCGAGCAATGCTGCGATCGAGAATGGCTCTTCTAAGGACAAAAGCGTCATCAATAAGGCGTGATACCAACCCAGATCAAAGATTGTATTTTAAAAAATATTTGCAGAAAAAAACTAACAAAGATATTGCCATACTATTTGTCTACATGTTGCGACATATATTGTTTTTGATGATAAACAACGTTTAGTGTATGCAGTAGTGCAGTGGCGGCTCGTGATCATTTTTGTTAGTGGGGTCAGACATTTTTTGCCGGAGAAATCATGATTTTTGGTTGCTATATTTTAATTTAAAATAATAAATACACGTTATACATTATTTTTGGTGGGGCCTGGCCCCACTGACCCTCAATGACGAGCCGCCACTGCATTAGTGTAATTATTTATTTAAAAAATAATTAATCTTTTTGAAAAAATATATTTAAAAAAAACCTTTCATCGCGGAGTGGATTTCACAAATATAAGAAGTGCAAAGAATGCCAAACTGGCATATGATGTACATATCACTCATAGTCATGAACCTCCACTTTTTGTCTAAACTATATATAAACAGAGATATTGTTGCTATAATAAAAAAAAAAATTAATTTGGAAGGGCTACATTGCAAAAAACATATCTACAAAACCAATTGGGTTAGTCATTTTTTGGAGGTTCACGCTATAATTATGGGTGATATGTACATCATATGCAAGTTTGGCATTCTTTGCACTTCTTATGTTTTTTAAATTCACTGCGCAATGAAAGGAGTGGAGGGGTTTACAATATATTTTCAAGAAAAATAATTCTTTTCAAATAAGTAATTACAGTGCATACACTAAAGGATGTTTATCATCAAATTTAATGTCTTTTGCAACATGTGGCCAAATTGTATGACAATATGTTTGTTAGTTTTTATGTTAATTTTTAAAAAAGACAACCATTTTCTGTGTGGGTCTCCCACCTCATTGCTCTAAGGGAACACATACGCTCTGGAGATTTTAACGAAGAAGATAAAGGGTATTCTCTATCTCGGTTGCGCACGTTATGTATACCGATATGTGCGGCAAGATAGGAAAACCATGAGAGAAAGGTAATGTGTCACTTAGAGACTGACCACATCCTCCCTGACACTTTGGGTAGCTACCGGTCAATGAAAGGGACATGGGACAATGCTGGCACATTTGCATATGATGTTTATGAAGGCTTCCAATCCAAGCAAGAGACTGTTGCTGTGGCCATCGACTTGGAGGATGCTTATAACAAGGTGAATTTTTCAATAATGGTGCGCTCTTTGATTAAATGTGAAGTTAATCCTTGGCTGGGAAGCTGCTTCTTTAATGGAGAGAACCGTTGTACTACGTTTAGGAACATGAACATCGGATCCTGCACGTATATGCCCGGGATTACCCCAGGGTTCTCCTCTATCACCCGTATTGTTTAATATTTACACAGCAAATGTAGCTAAAATTCAGCCAAACGGATTGGGTCGGACATTGGCATTTGCAGATGATATCTTAATATATAGGACTGGGTCAGATAGACGAGAGATGGTTGACGACATTCAGAAAACTATAGGACTGAGAGAAAACCCAGTAGATACATCAATCAAAACAGAACGGGAGTTGTTGGTCTAACCACACTGAAATAATACATGCTTGGAAGGAGATCGGAACAATTATGGACATGTCCGATGTTTGATGAAGATGATCCTTAAATGAACACTGAACGGAGGTTGTGCTTTGTGAAACACTATCGTCAGATGGCGTGTCACTTCTGAAGGCAAGAACAGAACCACACGGGGTAAACACTGTCGGCAGATGGCGTGCCACTTTTGCAGACAAGGACAGAACCACACGAGGTAAACACTGTCGGCAGATGGTATGTCACTTCTACAGACAAGGACAGAACCACACGAGGTAAACACTGTCGGCAGATGGTATGCCACTTCTGCAGACAAGGACAGAACCACACGAGGTAAACACTATCGTCAGATGACGTGCCACTTCTGCCGACAAAGACAGAACCACACGGGGTAAACACTGTCGGCAGATGGCATGCCACTTCTGCAGACAAGGACAGAACCACACGGGGTAAACACTGTCGGCAGATGGCGTGCCACTTCTGCAGACAAGGACAGAACCACACGGGGTAAACACTGTCGGCAGATGGCGTGCCACTTCTGCAGACAAGGACAGAACCACACGGGGTAAACAGCGGTGCAATGCAGTCAAGCCATCGCCTTCAGATCTCTTAGACTCTCGTCAATATCAGTTTTGTGTACCTAATCTTCAACACCGCTTGCGATCACCCAAGCAAAAGACGGAGTAAGAAACCGTACATAAATGTATATCGGTATCTCCAACATGTGTCACTATAGTTTGGGGCACACGCCACAAGACATGTGCCACGGATTCCAATATGGTGTATACAGTGGCGGCTCGTCATTAAGGGCCAGTGGGACCAGGCCCCACCAAAAATAAGGTGTAACGTGTATTTATTATTTTATACATTAAAATATATCCTAACTGAAACCATGATTTTCCCGAAAATACCTGTCTGGGCCTACCAACAAAAATGATCACGAGTCGCCACTGGGTGTATGACATAAAGAAAATATTGAAGTATTGATTTCCACTTTGAAATATATTGGTTCATCCCTGTCCAGGGTGTCAGAAATCTCAGTTATTACAAAATTAGATTCTTGGGCAGAAGTAATTGTTACCTTCGACTCACAAGGTAAAGGGCTTCACTACTTAACCACAGAGACCCCCTAGAGGTGAGATCGAGTTCCTAGTCCTATAGGAGACGACGATAAAACGTAGGCCCCATGTTCAATTTGAGCAGTTAAAAGAATCAGAATAGCAGGCTGGAAAGCCGCTGCCCTGGCAAAATTCATTAGAAAATATTTTAAATAAAATTCATACACAATATCTTTAGCTACTTCACAATTACATCGGCGACCCTCGTCGGTGCTACGGAGTTCGTGCATTGTAGCTGAGATCTTCCTGTGTAAGAAAGAGATGGGATCACACATGGCTACTCACCGAAGTGCAATGATGATTGTTCAATCAATCAATCAATCCTGTTTAAAATGGTCTGCAAGGGCGTATTCGTTTGAAGTAAAAGTTACATAAGAACAAAAGCCGGAATATCAAAAACATTCACAGTAAACTCAGGACTTAGACATGGATGTTTGCTCTCCCAACTGCTGTTTATAACATACATGGCCAACATTAGTAGAGAAGAAGGAATAGAGGAAGAAAATAATATTTCAGAACTTTTATTTGCAGATGACCAAGTACTGATTGCAGAAAATGAAGAATCTCTCCAGAACCATTTGAGCTTAGTTAACATTAAGGGTGAGGATTACAACATGAAAATAAATATAATAAAGACAGAGACAATGGCAATAAGTAGACAACCAGAAAACCGTACAATAAAACTCCAGAACGTAGAAATAAAACAAACAATTGAGGCCAAAATACTTAGGAGCAATTTTCACAGCAGATGGAAGTATCGATAGCGAAATCAGCAATCGATGCACAAAAGCTAACCAGGTACTGGGACAGTTAACACCACTGTTGTCACATAAAGAGATACCGCTAACCAGGTACTGGGACAGTTAACACCGCTGTTGTCACATAAAGAGATACCGCTAAAAACTAAAGCAAATCTTATAAGAAGGATATTCTGGCCAACACTATGTTACCCGTGTCAAAAATGGCCAATAACAACAGCTAATGAGCGGGAAATTATACGTTAACACGTCTGTTATTATCTCTCCTCTTTGGGCTAAAGACGTGTTAACACGTTATACATTTCTACTGTCACTGCTATAGACGTACATTCACGTTTGTGACCTAGAAACAAAGAGTAGCTATTTTGAGATCCCTCTTCGGAAAGTATGTAGCAGCGAAAGGGCTAGTAATATGAGGTCTCTAACACTCACTTTACGACGATATCACATGTACAAACAAGCTTTAGTTGACTAGTTATTGTGAGACCTCTAACACTCACTTTACGACGATATCACATGTACAAACAAGCTTTAGTTGACTAGTTATTGTGAGATCACTAGCACTCACTTTACGACGGTATTATCTGTAAAAACTACCTTTACATTACCTAATCAGGGACAATGAACACCTGGCTCCAGATACGACCTGGTAAGTATTGGTGACAGATGTCATTGCTCTATCAGTGCTGTTGTGATACCATTCAAAATACGCGTGAGGTTTTGTCGGATTTCCGAATCAAAAATGGTAGATAGATGTGATCAATAACCGAGGCGGATACGAGGTAGGAAATTGGAAGATGAAAGATGTGATGAAATGAGGACATGGGTTGTAGTGGGGATGTGAGACTGTGCGTGTGAGTGTATTTATATTTGAGGTAAGGGAGAATGTGTGTGTATGTGGTTGTAGGGGAGGTGGAAGAGTGTATGTGTGTTTGTAGTGGAGGAGTGTGTGTGTGTTTGTTTGTAGTGTAGGTGGGAGCTGGTGGGTGTTTGTGGGGGAGAGTGTTTTTGTTTGCAGTGGTGGGTGGAGAGAATGTGTGCGTGTGTGTGAAAAACCCAAGGAAGAATACAAGAAATGTAACGAGAGAGTGATGAGGAAGGAAAGTAGAGAGAAAGAAGAGGAAATATGGCAACTGTAGGTGGCGTAAGACGAAAATATGTTCATGAGAGAGAGAGAGAGTGAGAGAAAGAAAGGAAAGGAGATGGAGGGATGGGACAAGAGCGACTGAGAGAAAGAATAACAGCTGGTGAATGAAAGCCTGAGGAGGAGCGTCTGACTGAATGGATTAGAGCGCGGCTTCTATGCGATAGACCCGTGTTCAATCCACGGTATGGCCACGGATTGTTTTCTGTCGGGACATAAAAGAAAAATCATAACCTGAACAGTTTCGCAGTGACTGCATTAGCCATGCGGCCATTAATTTCCGCAGGCTTTCGTTCCGCCTGTCCTACAACGCCCTAACAAGCGGTAATGCAGGCAGTGACGATAGTTTAATGAAAGCACTATCACTGATAGTGAATCTATTCAGGCATTTCAGAAATTTGAAATGACATGTTCAATCAAAACTATGGGGCATTAGGAGCATAAAGATAAGTGTGTTTAACCAGTGAGCCACCGGAACCATCAGTATACATACACTCCATCATCTGCTATCGGAGATTAAGCACATATGAGTCTACCTAAAATCAATAAACAATTTTGTACCTAAAAGTCGGAGAAAAAACACTTTTCCATGCCATGAGGTTTATTTGGGAACACCGTGTGTAGGTGAGATCGAGTTCCTAGTTCTATCACAGACGGGCAATAACACGTACGTCCTTTGTTCAAGCTGACCATGCAAAAGAACCATTGACAGTTCAAAATCGAAAATATCAGGCTGCAAAGCTGCTGTCCGGTCAAAATGCATTAATAAAATTAAAATAAAATTCCTAAAAAAATTCATTCTTCAAATAAATTATATCGGGGACGTCGACGGTGTTATGAAGTTCGTGCAATAAAGATATCAGAGCACACATGGATATTCATCGAAGTGCAACGATGATGGTTGTAGCACTCTTCTTCTTTTCTCCAATCTTGTTTTGCCTCACAGCGTCAGGATAAGAAGAGATTTCTAGAACAGGTTTTTGTGTGCACTTCTCTAATCTTGTTTTGCCTCACAGCGTCAGGATAAGAAGAGATTTCTAGAACATAATTTGTGTGCGCTTCATAAATAGTGTCATTCACTGTCTCTGTTATTTCTGAGCTTTGTATCCACTGTAGAGGAGTAGCATTGCTTTTAGAGAGACACCATCTGTTGGTAATCTGCTTATGTGGCCGAACCATTTAATTTGTTGTTTCTTGATGAAGTTCAGTACTGATGTTGAGCTAAATTTTTGTTTCCTGATATCTTCATTTCTTAACCGGTCTCGCCTTGTTACTCCCAGCATTCTGTGTAGACACTTCATCTCTGTTGTGACTAGTTTACTTCCATCATTTGATGTCAGCGTCCAGTTTTCGCACTAATAGCATAATGGTCTCTCTCTCTCTCTACCTCTCGCGATCCCTGCCTAGACTGATGAACCAAATGTTATCATGAATTTTACTGTTGCTTTTAGAGACTCCGTCTCTCCGTACAGCTTCTCACGAAGCTCTGTGTTATCTATTCAAGTTTCTTTTCTCAGAGCTGCTAACCGCTGGCAGTCTTCCAGTCCTCCGGACAGCTTCTCGCGAAGCTCTGTGTTATCGGGCCAAGTTTCTTTTCTCAGGGCTGCTAACAGCTGACAGTCTTGCAGTATGTGCTCCGTCCCTCCGTACAGCTTCTCGCGATGCTCTGTGTTATCGGGTCAAGTTTCTTTTCTCAGGGCTGCTAACAGCTGGCAGTCTTCCAGTCCTCCGGACAGCTTCTCGCGAAGCTCTGTGTTATCGGGCCAAGTTTCTTTTCTCAGGGCTGCTAACAGCTGACAGTCTTGCAGTATGTGCTCCGTCCCTCCGTACAGCTTCTCGCGATGCTCTGTGTTATCGGGTCAAGTTTCTTTTCTCAGGGCTGCTAACAGCTGGCAGTCTTCCAGTCCTCCGGACAGCTTCTCGCGAAGCTCTGTGTTATCGGGCCAAGTTTCTTTACTCAGGGCTGCTAACAGCTGACAGTCTTGCAGTATGTGCTCCGTCCCTCCGCACAGCTTCTCGCGATGCTCTGTGTTATCGGGTCAAGTTTCTTTTCTCAGGGCTGCTAACAGCTGGCAGTCTTCCAGTCCTCCGGACAGCTTCTCGCGAAGCTCTGTGTTATCGGGTCAAGTTTCTTTTCTCAGGGCTGCTAACAGCTGACAGTCTTGCAGTATGTGCTCCGTCCCTCCGTACAGCTTCTCGCGATGCTCTGTGTTATCGGGTCAAGTTTCTTTTCTCAGAGCTGCTAACCGCTGGCAGTCTTCCAGTCCTCCGGACAGCTTCTCGCGAAGCTCTGTGTTATCGGGCCAAGTTTCTTTTCTCAGGGCTGCTAACAGCTGACAGTCTTGCAGTATGTGCTCCGTCCCTCCGTACAGCTTCTCGCGATGCTCTGTGTTATCGGGTCAAGTTTCTTTTCTCAGGGCTGCTAACCGCTGGCAGTCTTGCAGTATTACGCATAATGGTATGAGAAAGATTGTGTTGTACAGTTACCATGTGATTTATGGGGAAATCTGGTACATCGGTCTAAGGGTGATCGCGAGAGAAAGAGAGAGACTATCATGGGAGACCATAAAAGCAATCGGAGAGTATGAAAAGTAACGAACAACTGTAGAGGCTCTATGCTCCACGGGGAGCGAAGAAGAATAAGCCAGGTAAGTAAATAAAGAACCTCAAATTCAAAAAGATGTAGACAGAGTCGACTAAAGTTACGTCCATGTGGTGCTGGGGCCCACAAGGGAAGCAAATAATAGTACCACTGCGCCCTACAAGGCATGTCGTAAGAGGCGATTGCTATAGGACCTAGGGAAGCTACCCTAGTAAATAAAAAGCATCGCAGAAATAGGATGTGCTGGTCTACTTGTAGGCGCATAACTGGCATAACGTACAATCACTCTTTGGCTCGGATCACATACAAATCACAACGAGTGGTTAACAAGTGGTTGA
The DNA here is from genome assembly GCA_020796225.1 of Arion vulgaris. NCBI lineage: Eukaryota > Metazoa > Mollusca > Gastropoda > Stylommatophora > Arionidae > Arion > Arion vulgaris. Next base: position 9,968,491 of record CM036773.1, read on the forward strand.
TATGGAGCGTTCTCTGTCTCTCTCTCGCGATCCCGATATGGAGCGTTCTCTGTCTCTCTCTCGCGATCCCGATATGGAGGGTTCTCTGTCTCTCTCTCGCGATCCCGATATGGAGGGTTCTCTGTCTCTCTCTCGCGATCCCGATATGGAGGGTTCTCTGTCTCTCTCTCGCGATCCCGATATGGGGCGTTCTCTGCCTCTCTCTCGCGATCCCGATATGGAGGGTTCTCTGTCTCTCTCTCGCGATCCCGATATGGAGGGTTCTCTGTCTCTCTCTCGCGATCCCGATATGGAGCGATTGAAGAAGAAAAAGGCCATTGAGAAATACTGAAATGTTAGTCTTTCCTAATCATGTGTTAGCAAACGGAAGAATACCTAATGAAATCTAACATAGATGCAATAAAACAAATCAAATCATAGGAAAAATGGCTCAAATTTTCAAATACAAACATGTCACTATGAACACAAAAAGAGCATTGTTCAATACTATATTTCTCTTAACATTATGCTATCAGTGCCAAACCTGGACGCTGACATCAAATGATAGAAGAAAACTAATCATGACAGAGAGGAAGTGTCTACGCAGAATGCTAGGAATATAAAAAAGAGACTGGTTTCGAAATGAAGACATCAGGAAAAAATGTGGGTACAACATCAGTACTGAACTTCATCAAGAAACAATAAATAAAATAGTTCGTCCACATAAGCAGATTATCCACAGACAGTGCACCTCAAAGTGCAATGCTACTCTGATACAATGGATACACAACAAAAGATCGTCTACGCAAAAGGTGGACGATGTAAAACACAAATAACAGAGATAGTGAAACACACAATGTATGAAGCGAGCACAAAAGCCCGTTCTAGAAATCTCTTCTTATCTTGAGACTGTGATGCAAAACATAATTAGAGAAAGGCAGAAATAATAAGATTTAAAAAACACTGGGAAAATAAATGCGGTCGGTGATGGTGATTGACACTAATCACATCATCCGTTGCGTACTGTTGAACAAAGAATCATACAGTTCTAACACTTATCTCCCAGTTTACCCCAGGGTATGAAAAGGGGGTCCCTTTACTACAAGTCTATAAACAGCAATATAAATATACCTCACTCTTAAAAAAAATCGGTGTTATTGCATTCAGGACAACCTAAGCTCCTTCCAGCAGATATTTGCTGATATACTACAGACTGTTCTCCGTAGCTCCCTTGAAGAATATGAATATAACACTCACTTAAAATAAGCACATTGAAGTTTTACAAGCACGACCTGCTCAGCTCTTGTTGCGAACAACAAATGTTATAGTTAATTAACAATGAAAACAATAATTGGAAGAAACTTAAAACGGGTAGTTTAGCAATATTAACAAAAGATAATCGATAGGTATAAATACCACACGCCACAAGTACTACATCTACAACTTTACTACTACTACTACTACTACTACTACTACTACTACTACAACTACTACTACTACTACTGTTTGTTAATCGTTACCGCATCATCATCACAACAAAACTTGGTTACATAATTTGCCACACCAGCGCGTGGTGTCGTACTACTACTAACGCGCAGTTGATGATGTTACAGGTAAGATTGAACGTCGTCGTTCCGCACGCGCAGTCAGTGATCAGATTCTGTAGTAGTAGGGCACGTGATTATAGTCCCAGGTGACAACAAGTTTAAACCCTTTTTTAAAATCAGATTTCAGCATTTACTGGTTTCTGCGTTAATTCACTCTCTCTTTCACCTTCCATTTTTTTGGGTTGTATGAAGTTATGGATGCACTGTGGTCTCGTGGAGCTTCTGGATATTTTTGCCAGCGATTCCTGATGTCAGTGTAGTCACAGCCAACTCTAAATAACTAGGCCAGACAACTGATCGGGGATTCCCTGACCTAGATCAGAAAAGGGGCTGGAAATTACAGATGTTTGATAGAACACTGCAAGCTTTTTTGCAAATTTACTCAATTTTGTGAGTCTATTGTTATTTATTGGTGAAAAATATTCATAATATTGATATTCTTTATTGTTAAACTTAACTTGTTGCATAATATAACTTCGATTTAGCATTTTGTGTTGATTTTAAAATAAATTCGTCTATATACACCAATACTGGAATGCGAGGCCACGTGGTGTAGTTGTGGTCTGATTTCCCATAATTCTTACCTGAGTCTGAAGTCCCATAAGTTTATAATTGGCTCTGGTGTAGTGCAGTCAATGTTATGAATTGCATGACTGGTTTCACATCCAGTTCTCTAATGAATAAATCAGAAGAAGACTGAATGTGAAACCAGTCATGCAATTCATAAAAGAATAACAGATTAAATGGTATGGATACCTGACAAGAATGCCCTGGTATCGCCTAATACAGAGATCCACACATAAAAAGAATAACGAGTACAAAGCAAGAGAAAAACCACGCAAAAGATGGAGCTACGGCATCAAGAACAGCCTTACGAAAATGAATATCAGCTTACAAAGTGCCTTAAAACAAGCACACAAGATCACTACATTTCCCTCCCAAACACTTCTATAAAGAAGTAAATGATGGAAGAGAAGAAGGGAAGAGATGTAGTGAGATCGAGTTCCTAGTACTATCGGAGACGAACGATAAAACGTAGGTCCCGTGTTCAATGTTAGCACGTAAAAGAATCCTTGGCAGTTCAAAACCGCTAAAAGTAGAATAGAAAGCCACTGCTCGAGGACAATTGAAAAGAAATATTAAAAAATAAAATTCCTGAAAATATTTTCTTCTTCTTCACGTTTGAACTCCCAACGGAGCACAGGTCTTCAACAAACTTCTTCCAGCTCTTCCTCTCTCTTGCCATTCCTTCACCTTTGAACTCCCAACGGAGCACAGGTCTTCAACAAACTTCTTCCAGCTCTTCCTCTCTCTTGCCATTCCTTCACCTTTGAACTCCCAACGGAGCACAGGTCTTCAACAAACTTCTTCCAGCTCTTCCTCTCTCTTGCCATTCCTTCACCTTTGAACTCCCAACGGAGCACAGGTCTTCAACAAACTTCTTCCAGCTCTTCCTCTCTTTGCTATCCCTTCCAATTCTTTCCATGTTTTACCTATCCTTTTAATATCAGCCCCAGCTCTCTTCTCCAGGTCTGTCTAGGTATTCCCGTATTCCTCTTTCTCTGCGGGTTCCAAAACAGCGCCTGTCTTGCAATGCTTCCTGTCGGTCTTCTCAATGTATGTCCTATCCATCGCCAGCGTTCTTCCTGAGCTCTTTCTCCACTGGTATCTGCTTAGTTCTTTCTCTGAGTTAGTCGTTCGTAATCTTATCATACCATCTTAATCTCTCTATTCTACGTAAACATCCATTTACGAAGATCTGCAGTTTTCTGATGGTTTCCTTTGTTGTCTTCCATGTTTCCGAACCATAGAACAGCACTGACTTCACATTTGATTGAAAGATTCTCAGCTTCGTGTTTGTTTTGATCTCTTTTGGCTTCCATATCTTACTCAATGCAATGAAGTTTCCTTGCTTTTTAAAATTCTTATCTTGATATCTTTATTTGTTCCCCCTTCTGTGTCTATATTGCTACCAAGGTATGTGTATGATTCTACCTCTTGAAGAGCTGTTTCTTCCAGCGTAATCTGGTTAACATTTACTGCATTTATTCTCATGACCTTGGTCTTTCCCTGTGTATTTTCAAACGTAGTTGCTGAGACTTATTATTTAGGGTATTCATTTTATCTTCAATCTGTGCGTGATTGTGGGACAGCAATGCCAGATCGTCTGCAAAATCCAGAAGGGTATTCATTTTATCTTTAATCTGTGCGTAATTGTGGGACAGCAATGCCAGATCGTCTGCAAAATCTAGGTCCTCCAGTTGTTTCATAAGTGTCCATTGTATTCTCAATCTGTTATATGTTGTTGTTGATTTCGTGATCCAATCTATGGCCAACAAGAACAGGAATGGTGATAACAGGCATCCCTGCCTCACCCCCGTTCTTATCTCAACGGATTCCATCAATTGGCCCTCATGTATGACTCTGCATTTCATTCCTTCATACGTTTCCTTTATTTTGTTTGCAATCTTGGGTGGAACCACATAGTGTTTTAATAGTTTCCACAATGACTCTCTATCTAGACTATCAAACGCCTTTTCATAGTCCACAAAACCTATGTATAGTGGTGAGTTCTACTCTAAGCTTTTCATAGTCCACAAAACCTATGTATAGTTATGAGTTCCACTCTAAGCTTTTCATAGTTCACAAAACCTATGTATAGTTGTGAGTTCCACTCTAAGCTTTTCATAGTCCACAAAACCTATGTATGGTGGTGAGTTCCACTCTAAGCTTTTCATAGTCCACAAAACCTATGTATAGTGGTGAGTTCCACTCTAAGCTTTGCTCTACTATAATGTGCAGTGTAGCTATTTGGTCTGTGCAGGATCTATTCTTGCGAAACCCTGCCTGTTCTTCTCTCAGTTGTTTATTTATGGCCGCCTTAAGTCTATCGAGTATAATCCTGTTTAGTATTTTGCCTGGCACTGATAATAGCATTATCCCTCTATAGTTTGTACATTCATGCATGTCTGAACGGTCTTAAAATGAAAATCTGGGACTAAAAACGAATAACGAAGTAAAAGCAAAAACTAGAAGTGGAAAAAGAAGAGAAACAATAAATATATCATATATATATATATATATATATATATATATATATATATATATATATACATGATATATATATATATATATATATATATATATATATATATATATATATATATATATATATATACAGTGGAACTCCAATATTCGTCATTAATCCGTTCCCGAGGGGATGATGAATATCGAAAAAGACGAATATCGAACAATTTTTTCCCATAGGAATTAACTAAAAATGGATTAATTCGTTCCCGGCCTTGAATATTGCGTATCTATTCTATAACAAAATAAATTTTCACTTGAGAATCGATCTCCGAAATCATTTCAAACACTGTACAATTTAACTACAGCACATATTAACCAGCGTACTGCCATAAATAATACGTAATATGCACTGTGTAGGCCTACATAAATACATGTAGTACACTAAACACAAATACAATTTTAAAAAAAAATTTACCTTTTGGATAAGAAAAACAATGATTCTTATTAAGAGTTTTTATTTTTAAGGTTACAGTACTACGTAGGTTATTTTTCGTCGGAAGATGAGTCACCTTCCATTACGTCATCAAGCAATGTCACCAGGCGATTGATTGATTCCAGACGATTCGCCAACATTTACAGATGATTCACCAGCTCTCGTTTTTTTAAAGAATTTATCCAAGGTTGATTGTTTTGTTCTGTTCTTTAGAATTTTTCTAAAGTGTCCAAACACGTCGTCATCAAACGAATTGATACGCTGGTTTACAATAGCGATGTTTGGATGCCATTTCTCAAATAAAAACCTGCATTTTCCCCCACGTAGTTAACCATTCCTTTATTTCACCACTTGAAACTGGGCCATCGTCTTTTTGCTCGTCTGATGAAATTTCTCTTACCACTTCAACTTCCTGTTCTTTATGAAGTTCGAGTAGCTCCTGTGTTGTCAAATCCGTTCTATGTCCCTCTACCAATTCTTCGACATCTGCGTTGTCAATCTCCAATCCCAGGGATACCCCAAAAGCAACAATTTCATCAACAACTGGCTGTTCTTGAAAACCATCAAAGTCTCTTTCTGATACACAATCTGGTCATACGTTTTTCCATGCAGAATTCATTGTTCGGGTGGTGACTTCGTTCCATGCTTTATCAATTAGCCTTAAACAATGTAGGATATTAAAGTGATTTTTCCAAAAATCACGCAATGTAAGCTCAGTCTCTGACGTAACCTCAAAACATCTTCGAAACAGTGCTTTCGTATACAGTTTCTTAAAGTTAGAAATTACTTGTTGGTCCATGGATTGAATCAGTGGAGTTGTATTTGGGGGTAGATATTTAACGCGAATATAATCGTAATCACCCGTTAAAACATCTTCTAAGCCAGGGGGATGAGCAGGAGCATTGTCCAAAATTAATAAAACTTTCACTGGTAAATTAATACTTTTCTAGGTAAGCTTTAGTACTTGGGGCAAAGACTTCATGAATCCACTCTAAAAAAAAATTGCCTAGTCACCCAAGCCTTTCTATTTGATCGCCACATGACATTTAATCTACTTTTAATGATATTGTTTTGCTTAAAGACTCGGATTTTGAGAATTGTATATGAGCAAGGGTTTAATTTTGCAATCACCACTAGCATTGCCACAGAGCATAAGGGTTAACCTGTCTTTCATAGGCTTATGGCCCGGCATTGAACTTTCCTCTCTTGTAATGTAGGTGCGTCTTGTCATCTTCTTCCAAAACAACCCTGTTTCGTCGCAATTGAAAACTTGCTGAGGGACATATTCTTCAGCATCTACGAAGTTTTTAAAATCGATCACAAACTGTTTAGCTTCTTCTGCACTTGAACTTGCAGCCTCGCCATGTCTAACTACACTATGAATGCATGTGCGGGATTTAAAATTGCGGAACCAGCTACTACTTGCCTTGAATTCGGCAGCATCAGCGAATGTTAATGGCCTAGGCCTTTCATTCTGTAAATCTTGATAAAGTGACCTCGCTTTTTCGCAAATTATAGCTTCTGAAACACTATCACCAGCCCTTTGTTTTTCAGTTATCCAAACTAATAACAACTTTTCCATGTCCTCAATGATTGGCGATCTATTAGAAGCAAGAATTGTTACACCTTGTGCGACTTCAGCTGATTTAATAGCATCCTTTTTTTTATTATGCTAGCAATGGTAGTTCTCGGCATTTCAAATTCCTTTACTAAATCGGCGACACGTGTTCCAGCTTCAAACTTAGCAATAATTTTATTTTTAAATCAATGGTACTTCGCACTGTTTTTTTTTTTTTTTTTATCACCATTATCGTCACTACACTTCTTACGTCCCATGGTCACTAAATTTTTGTAATAATAAATTGCAAAAACTGCATAAGATTAAAAAAAATAACAAGAGTTTTATTGCGTGCACTTTCAAACAAGCGCTTCAGCCAAACAACCGACACAAAATGGCGATCAGCTGCTTTCTGCCGGCTTCCGGAGGTAGGACGAATATTGACTTTCCGACGAATATCGAAAAAAAATGTTGACGAAAAACAGGGCGAATATCGAAAAAGACGAATACTGGCGGGGACGAATATTGGAGTTCCACTGTACTAGCTAATTAACCCGGCTTCGTTCGGATTCGAAAACGTATGTAACGGGAATTTAGATTATTAAAAAAATCGCCCGAGTGGTTACCGGGGCCCAAATTTGGGTGTAAAGAATAGAACCACTGTTACCTCCACGCATGTCGTAAGAGGCGACTAATGAGGTTTCGCTGAAATCGGATGCATGTGTCCTAAACGTGTAGAAGTCTTATGCGTTTAGGGGCCTACCAAACCAATATGCAACGTACACGTTCTTGGCAAAGATCAAACATATCACAAAGAGTGATTTTTTTTTTCTTTTTCATTTTTTTTTCTTTCGTCCGCTTTCACGGAAATCAGTTTTTTCAATTTCTTACAATGGCAGCAGCGTGCACATTGGAATTACTTTACACTGGCAGCCGTGTGCTCAATGTACTCGTAATTAGTATTCCTCGCCATACAGGCAGATTTTCTCCGACTTCAGAGGTACTCACGTTATCGTCCTGAGTAAGACCAGGGACTCGAACAAATGCCGGACAGTAGGTTCGAACCCGAGCTATGAGGCGTCTCACAGCTATCAGGCCGAGCTACTATCAACTACTCTAGGCAGTCCCCCCAAAGAGTGATTAAAATTGGTCGTAAAGAATGAACGCAAAGAAGAAGAAGATTAAAAAAATTATTTTAATGGTACTATTTTGTTTTAATTAGCAAAAATTACATAAGTGACAGCCTGATAGTAAACAACATTCCCTGTTTTCCCGTCGTTTGCAAGCATATATAAATTGTTTCCACTTTCAACTCTAGACATGCCACATATAATTGACCATGGTTAAAGCAAACATACCTCAAATTAATCCCAGCACATCGTTTACTACAGGCGCGCTTTAAGTCCGCTCGTGTTAACCGACCGGAACTATGTCAGCGCAGAATGCAATTTTACTGTCGTCTACCGGCAACACTAATCTTATGCCGTCTTGAAACTGCTGACATAGCTTTTGCGTGTATGTAGCATAGGTTGAATAGCTAATAACGTATTTTGATTAAGGGACGTAATCCATGATTATGTGGTCATTTTAGTGATTATATCCCTCTAACTGGTATACTAACCTATCTTCATCACGTGGTAAAAAGGGTGGTTAGACATCACAAATTCGATTTTATTTTATTTTAAATCTAATATTAATCCGATTTCAAAACTGTTTCTTTAGTTGATCGAAACTTTTCAAGATAAACATTTGCAGAAAAAATGGTGAATTTCGCATGTAAACTGACCCGTAGGCGAACAGCACATCCCGACACTAAGAAATATATAATAAGATTACTTATATACATTGAATATATACACATATAGAATATAGAGCATGAGAAGATTTTTAATCACAGATTTTCATTTTAGGACCATTGTGGTGTTTCTATCGTAGTCTATATGTAGTATGCTGTGAAATTCGTCACTCCTATTGTATCGTTTGCTTGATAAAGGCCTTTTGGTCGAAACGTTGCTATGTATTGTTATTTTTTTGTATTTTGTAAAACTACAGTACCTTGTTATTACATGTTTCGCCATTGCTACATAGTTTTACTGCAGTCTTCCCTATATCGATAACGCCTTGATATAACCAAATGATTCGTTCTTTGGTTGAAAGTCACCAGCCTCTGCTTAGGGGTTTAATCCTCAAAGACATAAAAATTAACTCGGAAAGAACTCGTCTATTTTGAGTCATACCAAAATCAGCGTTACAACTAAAAATTAAACAACTAAAAAGTATGAAATGGAACTGATAGGAAAACAAAGATCAGAATACTAAGAGCCTGCATATTCACAGTGGCAATATATGGGTGGAAAGCATGGACATTTAATAAAGCAGTGGAAAAACATACATGTGCTTTCGAATATAAATGTTACAGAAGAGTCCTCCGTATAACATGGACAGAGAAGAGAACAAATAGATCTATCCAGAAAGAACTCAAATTCAAAGACAGCTGTCATTCTACAAAAAAGATTGAGAAAATTGAGGTATTTCGGACACATAAAGAGACACAAAGGACTGGAGAAGACCATCATGGAAGGAGAGGGAAGACCATAGAGAAAATGGATTCAGGATGTAACTCATGGTTTGAGCATGACCGCTGCAGAAGCAGGAATCTGGTCTATGAGAGAAATTCTGAAGGACTGATAAGGTGGCAAAGTTCTACTCAGGACAAGCTATTTGGTAGCGATGACTAAATCAGAATGAATAGAACCAAGGGATGTAATGAGCAAAATACTTCACGTATATTATTAAGAGTTATCGATCACACGGTGGCGTCTGTGGCTTAGGGGATACTGATTCGGCCTATTAACCCCGACGTTCTGAGTTCAAATCGCGCTGTATTTTTACATAAGAACGATGGGACCACCCGTTCAGAAAGCAATGGCTAACTACTGAACGTAATAATGCCTAGGAAAATAACAAACAGGGTTAAAAAGCTGGGGTTGATTCACAAAGTCCTGCAAAGGATATGCAATTAACTTTTTTTTTTTAATCGACCACAATAAGCTTGACTCGCTTGTTCCATACCCCCAGAATTGTCATTTTGCATACTTTCTTATATAAATTTTTGTGAAGTTTTGTCCGGAGGTATGTGTTTCATACTCAATAGTTGTGTATGATATTGTCTCGTCTCAGATATATACAAGCACAATAAGTTTATATCATGTGTTTGTGCAAACACTGTTCGATCGAATCTTACCTGATTATTCTGTGTCTAGCTAAAACGAAGTGTTTGTGAAAGACACTCCTCAGTGAGCCATTTAAAAAAATGCTAGGCTAGGCGATGGGTGTCGTAGGAAATCAGGGTAATTATTTTGAATCCTTCAATTTTTTGGGGGGGAATCTCTTAATACTTGTACACTGTTTATTTGTTGATCATAATCTTCGCTTTCGTTGCTTCCTCTGGGGTTCTTGCAGAAAAACTCTATGCTCTCATGTTTCATACCCAGGAGTTTTCGCTAATCTCGGTTGGGTTTGCAATTTTTTGTAGTGGCAAGACCCATAGAAGTATACGGCTGCATCACAGCCACCTATAAACTCTTACGACGGACTCAGGTAAAAATTATAGGAAATAAGACCCCAACCGATCACGTGACCTCACATTCCAGTATTGTTGTATAGAGACGAATTCATTTTAAATACAACACAAAATTCTAAATCAAAGTTATATCATGTTACAAGTTAAGTTTAACAATACGGAATATAAATATTATGAATATTTTTCACCAATAAATAATCATAGACTCACAGAATTGAGAAAAAATTGCAAAAAACTTGCAGTGTTCTATCATACATCTATATTTTCCCGCTCCCTTTTCTGATCTAGGTCAGGGAACCCCAGCCAGTTGTCTGGCCTAGTTATCTAGAGTTGGCTGTGACTGGGCACAGATAGTACATTTGCTCGTTCCAAAATTCGTGAACACACTAAGGTTTAATTTGTATGAAATCTGCCTGATGCATAATAGTAATTTTTTGCACGCAATCCTCAAGACCTTACGAATACATGCTTAACTAATTGGTAAGTAGCTTGGTTGATGCAAAAGCGTTTTTGTTAAATATCGTCGATATAAGATTGGGATATCGTCGTAAAGTGAATGTTAGAGATCTCATAATTACTAGTTAACTAAAGGTTGTTTGTACAAGTAACACCGCCGTAAAGTGAATGTTAGAGACCTTATAATTACTAGTCAACTAACGGTTGTTTGTACAAGTAATACCGTCGTAAAGTGGGTATCAGAGGCCTAACAATAACTTCTTCATCTTCTTCTGCGTTCTCCCTAGATTGGGATTTCCGATTCTCTAATAAAGGCAGCCGTCTGCCTCAGATTATCAGCCACGTCATACAGTTTGTCTTCTGCGTTCTCACTAGATTGGGATTTCCGATTCTCTAATAAAGGCAGCCGTCTGCCTCAGATTATCAGCCACGTCATACAGTTTGTCTTCTGCGTTCTAACTAGATTAGGATTCCGGATTCTCTAATAAAGGCAGCCGTCTGCCTCTGATTATCAGCCACACCATACAGTTTGTCTTGGACGCTAGTGTAAGTGGGCCACCTCTTTCTTCTCAAGTCCGCATATTGGTGGCAGTTCTGTAGGATATAATTCCTATGATTTCTGCTTCCGCGTTTGTGCCGACCTCTTCATCTTTTGCGTGGTCTTCCTCTTGCTTTGTACTAATTATACTTTTTCTGTGTGGCTCTCTGTGGTAGGCGATACCAGGGCATTCTTGTCAGATGTCCAAATCATTTAATCTGTTGTTCTTTTATGAATTGCATGACTGGTTTCACATCCAGTCTTCTTCTGATTTCTTCATTTCTAATTTTGCCTCTTATTGTCACACCTGCAGCTCTTCTAAGACACATCCTATCTGTCGTTATGATTTTCCGCTCATTTTAGTAATAGTGTGTTCCTTTCATGCCAAAGGCGGCACATAGGGCAGAGGTTTTAGATCTCCATGTAATGCGGTTCTTTGCTAGCGGTTGGAGATCTTGTATGGTTTTACATCCCAATAGTTTACTTTCTTGTTGGATGGTTCTTCGAAGAATGGTCTTTGGTCTTCCACGTTTTCTTTTCCCAACTGGTGACCACATAGGACTTGTCGATTTAGTCTCTTTTCGCCTGATCTAAGAACATGGCCTAAATATTTTCACTTTCGTTTCCTTATAATATTTGATACGGGTTGTTAGTGTGTTCTATCTCTCACTGTGTTATTAGAAACGAAATCACTCCAGTTTACTTTTAATAATTTTCGTAGACATTTAATCTCAAAGCTGTCCAGTTTCTTATCAATTTTCTTTGTTGATTTCCAACTTTATAACCGTAGGTCCGTACAGGAATCACACATGACCTAAATAATTTAACTTTTGTGCATATACTAAGGTCTTGAGATTGCCAGATATTCATTAATTTAGTGAAGGCACTAGCTGCTATAGCAATACGAGGGTTTATTTCTTTCATCGTGTCTCCGTTGTTTGACACTTTACTACCCAAATATGTAAAATGTTCAACTTTCTCCAGTGTTTGGCCATTTATTACGATGTTGTCTGTCGAGTTTGTGAGGTCCATAATTTTGGTCTTGGCAGAATTAATCTGAGACCAACCTGTTCTGCAAGTGTGCAAAGATTGCTCGTTAGATTGTGGGTTGCTTGTGTGGTTGAATTCAATATGGCCAAGTCATCGGCAAAGTCAAGATCAAATAGTCTGCTGTTATTAAGCCATGTGATGCCTAGTTGATCATCTTGGTGCATTTGCGATAATCCAGTCTATAGCTATCCCAAAAGCATAGGTGACATAACGCAGCCCTGCTTCACACCCGAATTGACTGTGAACCAGTCTGAGTTTCCTGCATCTGTTCTTACTTTAGTAATAACATATAAGTAAAATATTACACCACTAAAGATTTCGGGTGGGAAAAAATACTCTATGAAGGTCGTCCCTGTTTTCTATAGAAAAATGTAAAAATCAGTCATTTCTGTCAAGTGGATGATTTTTATATTAGTCGGTAAAGATGTTCACGAATTTGTAAACGATCTGTAGCAATGGCTACATATTGCCATCATAAAGGGGCGTAAATATACATAATAATGAAAAATATAAACATGATTACTTCCCTTTGACCATTGGTTGTATGTATGGCCCTTTTCATCTTTACAGGCGGTCAATAGGCAAGTGTTTTACTGTGACAACTTCTGAGTTTTCGCTTTTTCTCTTGTTTTTCAGCTCGTACATAAGTCTCTTCTCAAAGACTCTGCGCCCTTCCGTAATTTGGCTTTCCACACAACTCTGTCATCAGCTAGTCCCTCCCATGTGCTGGGATCTATAGAAAAGTTTTTCATTGAGGTTTTGCAGACATCTTTATATCTGAGCAGTGGTCTGCCCTGGTGCCTCTTCCCTCCGAAAGTTCACAGAACAACATTTGTTTTGGTATGCGATAAGTTTCATTCTTCTCACATGTCCCAACCATCTTAGTCGTCTACTGCTGAGCATGCCCATGATGGAAGGCAGATTTGCACGTTGTAGTACTTCAGATTTGGTTATCTTGTCGTACCACCTGATGTTCATAATCTTGCGGAGACATCGAAGGTGAAAGATGTTAAGTCTCCTCTCGTGTCTTGAGTAGGCTGTCCATGTTTCTGAGCCATATAGTAAAGAACTAATTACACAGGCTCGATATATTTGAGTCTTCGTCTGCAATGTCAATTTTTGTTGTCCCACGCTCGCTTTGATAGTTTGCCGAATGTAGTAGCCGCACTCCTATACGAGCGTTGATTTCCCGTCAAGAGAAAGGCTGGCAGTGACCGTGGACCCAAGATAGCAGAATTTTTGCACTGGTGTTAGATGGTCGCCATTTAAAGTGATATTTGATGTCTTACCTCCTGACATAATACAACTGTTTTGGAGACACTTATTGTCAAAGAAAAGAGGTCTCATGCCTTTGACACATTATTAATTAGACATTGCAGTGTGGTCTCACTGTGGGCGACTAAGGTAGCATCGTCAGCGAAAAGGAGATCCTTGAGAAGTATTTCCGTCGTTTTTGTCTTGGCTCTTAAGCGAGCCAAGTTAAACAGTGAACCATCAGATCTAGTGCGGATGAAAACATCACCATCAGCGTCCCCTAAGGCGTGGTTCAAAAGGACTGCGAAGAAGATACCAAAGAGAGTGGGGGCAAGGACACAGCCCTGCTTGACTCCACTCTTAACCTCAAAACTATCAGATGTGCTGCCATCGAACTGTATGCTGGCTTTCATGCCCTCTATTATCGCACAAGTCAACAGAACAGCGCAAAACAAAAACAGAAAACCACGACACTGGTAGCAGTGTGACGACAAAAGAACAAAGCAAGAAGACAAACAGACTGATGCACTGCTTACTGCTCTGCCGAGGCAATAGTCAGTAATAGATGCTACAAGCGAATTAACAGAAGAACCGGATGCAATTTATAATAATTGGATTCTCTTTAAGGAGTTTTCTTTTTTTTAAATGTTTGTTGGTCTACACCAGCGTTTCCCGAAAGTGGACGGTACCGTCCCCTTGTGGGCGCTGAAGCCTTCCATGGAGGGGAGGCGATAGTGGGTTCAGAAGCATTTGGGGTGATGTTTTTTATTTTGCGATTAAATAATCATAAAAATTTGAATTCTGCATTTTAATTCATCTTATGCCCATCTTACACGATCCATTTTTTCATAAATTATCTATTTCATGTATATAATCATTTGAAAATTGACCATTACCATTTATGACAGAAATATATATATCAATTTTCTATGTCAAAGTGAAAATAGAGCATATATATATATATATATATATATATATATATATATATATATATATATATATATATATATATATATATATATATGTGGGTGGGGGAAGCGTTGGCAAACTGTTGTAATGGGGAGGAGGGGGAACGTTACAAAGTTTATGTCGTGCAAACTGGCCGGTTGACTGAAAAGTTTGGGAATCTATGGTCTACACGCTCTGATGCAACACACACACAGATTCGTTCTTAGGTTTAATATGGTATGCTTCGGATTAAAGAGGTTTTAATCTTGTACATAACAAACTAACAAACATTAGAAGCACCGGGGTCAATTAATCTTTCTTTCTTTTGTCATTCTCTGCAATTTTTTTTGGCCGTTAGACTTAACAGGTTTAACTGATGATCAGTTTCCGAGATAGTGCAGGCTCAGTCGCTTGATATGCTTTGGTGTTGTGGAGTTTTAAGATGTCTGTAACTCCATCAACCCATCTTTTTCTTGGTCTGTCTCTTCATCTTGATGGTTCTATTTTCAGGTTGTACTCTTTTGCAACTGATGTATTCGGCTGCATTATCACTAAGTGACCAAACCATTTGAATCTCTGTTTTTCAATGAATGTAATAGCAGCTGTTGTTCCCACTGGTCTTCCTCATTTCTTATATGGTCTCTTGTTTTATTTACTGTTTTCCTCAAGCATCTCATTTCACAGTTGGTATTCTCCCTTCTTATTCTTTTGTCAGTGCCCATGTTTGGCACTGGTAGCACAGTGTTAATATGAAGATTGCGTTTATTATCTGTCTTTTAGTCTCTACTGTCAATGAATACTATGAAGATTGCGTTTATTATCTGTCTTTTAGTCTCTACTGTCAACGAATACAGTTTAAAAATATACAACAGACAAGTATTTAGAGCCTCTCGAAATAAATAATGGTTCAACACTGAAATCGAACCACAAATCTTATTTCTTTCAGCACACAGCTAGCGTCGCTAAGACTAGAGATATTTTTAGCCCACGGCCATCTAGGTCTCCAAAAAAAAAGAGATTCACTTTGTCGTGTGTTTCAAACAGCGTCGATTACACAAAATAGTATCGATATAAATGAAGACTGTAGTAAAACTATGTAGTAATGGCGAAACAAGTAAAGACAAAGTACTGTAAGTTTACAAAATACAAAAACAATAACAATACACAGCAACGTTTCGACCAAAAGGCCTTTATCATGCAAAGGATACAAGAGATATGAAGAATGTCACCTCTCGAACAACATACAACAAATATAAATTGAGGTGGCACAGCAATCCATTCCTCTCCTGTTTCAATTCCAGAAGGATCACATATTTTCCTAAGAGTATCTTCAGCCTGACTCAGCCATGATCTGCCTCTCTTGAGTCTACACCCTTTCTCCTTAATGAGTTTCAGACTGCTTTCATCGCTATTACATCTATTACGAAAAACTGCGAACAAAATAATCTATCACTAATTAACGTGGAGGTGGAGGCTCTCTTGAATGACATCATCAATGATACAGATGTGGTTATTTACACCGATGGTTCAGTCATTCGCCAACAACGCTGTGCGTGGGATTTTTCAGCACGCTCAGGAGGAAAAATAATAAGAGAGGCCAGCGGGGTCTACGCAACAACCACAAGTAGCTTGACAATGGAGGTTCGGGCGGTTACGGAGGCGGTGAACTGGTTAGCATCTCATAACTACTCTCGTGTTTTCAGACTCAGTGACTCCATGAGCATGATTCGTAAAGTCGAATCAGGTATGGTGAGACGCAACTGGGCGGAGGTACTGGTACAGACAATGATCAGAGAAATCACCTCCTTTATTTTTGTCCCTGGGCACGCAGTAGTTAGGGGTAATGAACGAGCTGATAGATTGGCTGGCTTGGCTACAATATCAGAAGGAGCTGCCATGGATCGAAATGATATTCTTCTCGCATTGAGAGAGTCCTTCCGGACACAGGAGTTTCAGGGCTGTGAATCCCACTCGCTGACCAGATTGAAAGAGATGGGTGTCAATACTGTGCAGTCCGAAAAGAACGACATACTAGATATGCAAAGAGATTGATTAATCAACATCGAACTGGCGTGTTGGGTCGCTGGAAGCTGCTGGATTTGCTGAGGCGGAGATCGGAGCACCTATGGACGTGTCCGGGAGTGCTATGATGATAGTCCTCATATAACTGATAACTGACAACAACATATAGAGTAAAAAAATAAGTTCCCACCGACCCTAAAATTAAAATATGGGACTAAAAATAAAAACACGAAATAAATGTACAAAACTAGAAGTGGAAAAAAAAGATAAACAATACAAATCACATATAGATATATATATATATATATACAGTGGCGGCTCGTAATCATTTTTGTTGGTGGGGCCAGATAGATATTTTCGGAAAAATCATGATTTCGGTTAGGATATCTTTTAATGTATAAAATAAAAAATACACGTTACACCTTATTTTTGGTATGGCCCGGCCGCACTGGCCCTTAATGGCGAGCCGCCACTGTGTGTATATATATATATATTTATATATATATATATATAACTCATATACATTTAACATACACACATATAGAAGATGGAGCATGAGAAGAGACAGTATTAAGAAGCATAGGAATGTAGTGCATTGAGTTCATGAGGTCGCAAGGTACCATATCAAGATATGTGACCTTTCTTGTATTCTTTGCTTGATAAAGTTCTTTTGGTCGAAATGATGCTGTGTATTGTTTTTGTATTTTTAAAAAATTACAGTTACTTTGTTTGTACGTGTTTCGCCATTACACAACATAGTAAAAATCAGGTTAGATTCGAACAGTGCTGGCACAAACACAGACGTGTTTTTTGTTTTCTTTTTCTTCTTCTGCGTTCTCACTAGATTGGGATTTTGGATTCTCTAATAAAGGCAGCCGTCTGTCTCAGATTATCAGCCACGCCATACAGTTTGTCGTGGGCGCTGGTGTAAGTGGGCCACCTCTTTCTTCTCAAGTCTGCATACAGGGGGCAGTTCTGTAGGATATAATTCCTATGATTTCTGCTTCCCGTTTGTGTCGACCTCTTCCCGCAGTAAGTTTTGGCCACCTCGTGATGGTAGGTCTGACATTCTTACTGCGTGGCTAAATCTCAGAAGCAGATTGGCGACCGTAGAATCCGTCATCCCATCCTGAATGTGAAGGTTCGTTGCACCATGTTATGCGCCTTACGGCCTGGTGCATCTGTTTTATGCAAGCATTTGTTTCGGGTTGGCATTCCCTAGCGGACACGTGCATCCGTTTTCAGCCAAACCTCCTCAGTCGCCTCTTACGACATGCGTGGTGGGTAACTGTGGTTCTATTCTTTACACCCCAAATTTGGGCCCCGGTAACCACTCAGGCGGTTTTCTATTTAAAAAAGTGCTATTAGTTTTTGTAACTGCTTGGACAACACAACAGGTATATGAGTAGTCTAATCAATCAACATTGAACTAGTGCGGTTAATATCTGAACGCTGTTGGAGAGATTGCGAAGGAGATCGAAGCACCTATGGACATGTCTGGAGAGCAAGGAAGATATTCCAAGTGAAACTGAATCGTAGGACTCTTTGCTTCAGGAGACAATAGGTTTTGCGTCATGTAGTATATTCTGCACTGAATCACAATGTTTCTTGTGGCTGTAATGACATATTCTGGAGTGGCAATTCTTGCCACAGTTGCTGCAGGTGAAACTGTAGCTGATAAAGAGGTAGGTCTCTCTGCGCTTGGCGCTTTTCTTGCCTCCATATGCGCTAGCGTCTCTCTTCTTTTCTTTTTGAGCCATCCCGCTCTTGTCCGTATACTCGAGTGTGAAATACAAAAAAAAATGAAAATGGAATGGAACTGATAAGAAAATAAAGATCAGAAAACTAAGAGCATACATATTCCCAGTGGCAACGTATGTGTGTGAAACATGGGCATTTAACAAGTCAGTGGAAAAAAATATATGTGCTTTTGAATATAAGTGTTACAGGAGAGTCCTCTGTATATTATGGACAGAGACGAGAACAAATAGATCTATCCAGAAGGAACTGAAAAACAAAGAAATCTGACTGATGTTACAAATAAGAAAGAGAAAATGGAAGTATTTTGGACACAAAAAGAAACACGAAGGGATAGAGAAGATCGTTATGGAAGTATGTATCCCGAGCAAAGATGAGTAGAGGAAGACCACGGAGACGATGGAATTATAATGTGGGCTGCAGAAGTGATACATTTGGCCTGTTAGAGAGAAACATTCCAAAGGACTGTTAAGGTGGGAAAGTTGTGCTCAGGACAAGCTACTGGATAATGATGACGATGTTACTATGAGTCAATAAGGTAATTATTGTGTCTTGAATCTCAGTCGATTCTTAGAAAGGTCCAACATTGTAGGTTGCGGTAAGAGCGGATCTTATCAATCAAGGCTTCTAACACCCAGTACCTTGTGTAGATTCACTATTCTAGGTATACATGAGGAATACCGGCAAAGCGAAGAAGAGGAAGACCACGGAGAAGATGGATCCAGGATATAACTGATGGTTTGAATATGACGGCCGCAGAGACGGGACATCTGGCCTATGAGAGAGAGAATTTCCGAAGGACTGTTGGGGTGGCAAAGTTCTGCTCAGGACAAGCTATTTAATCATCATGGTGATGAGGTATACATGTGTTGGTATTTTATTTCTTTGTTGTTTGTCTTTTTAAATAACCATTTCTATTTCCTATGTTTCTGTTTCATTCATTTAAATTTGGATATATTTTTCTTCTTCTTCTTCTTCTTTTTCTTCGAACGCTCTATAGCATAGATTCCCAAACTTTTTTGGCTCACCGCCAACTTTGCACAGCATGAACTTTGTAACGCCCCCCTCCACATTATAACTGTTTGCGAACGCCCCCTCCCACATATATACACGCTCTATTTTCTCTGATATAGAAATTTGATATATATTTCTGTAATACATGGGCAATTTTCAAATGATTATATGCATCAAATAGAAAATTTATGAAAAAATGGATCATGTAAGACGTGCATCAGATGAATTAAAATGCAGAATTCAAATTTTAAATGATAATTCAATCGCAAAATAACGAAAACAATTTATTTTAAAATATTTATTATTAATTTCTTCTTTAAGGAGCCACCGACCCTAAACGCCTGAACCCCCACAATTCTTCTCAACCTACTATCGCCCCCTATAACGCTCCAGCGCTCACTGGGGGCGGTACCGCCCACTTTGAGAAACGCTGCTTTATATCAACCACTTGTTAACCCACTCTTTGTGACCTGTACATGATCTGATAATAAGAGCGATTGAATGTTGTGTTAGTTACGCGCCTACAATTAGGCCAGCACATCCAATTTCTGCGAAGTTTTTATTTACTAGGTAGCTTCCTAGGCCTCTACCTTAGTCGCTTCTAACGACATGCTTTGTAGGTCACAGTCGTACTTTTCGCTGCTCCCCTTACGAGCCCCGGCAACAAACGGATGATATATATTTATGTTTTTTGTGTGTTTGTATTACTGTTTGATTACTTTTTGTCTGTATTACTGTTTGATTACTTTTTGTCTGTATTACTGTTTGATTACTTTTTGTCTGTATTACTGTTTGATTACTTTTTGTCTGTATTACTGTTTGATTACTTTCTGTCTGTATTATTGTTTGATTACTTTTTGTCTGTATTACTGTTTGATTACTTTTTGTCTGTATTACTGTTTGATTACTTTTTGTCTGTATTACTGTTTGATTACTTTTTGTCTGTATTATTGTTTGATTACTTTTTGTCTGTATTACTGTTTGATTACTTTTTGTCTGTATTACTGTTTGATTACTTTTTGTCTGTATTACTGCTTGATTACTTTTTGTCTGTATTACTGTTTGATTACTTTCTGTCTGTATTACTGTTTGATTACTTTTTGTCTCTATTACTGTTTCATTACTTTTTGTCTGTATTACTTTTTTATTACTTTCTGCTTGTGCGACATTTATTATTTCATTCTTATCTGCATGGCTGGGTTTTTTTAATGTCTTTTCATCTTGGTTATTTTTCTTTATTATGAAAATGAAAATCGTGGCATATCCTAAAGGACGTAACCATCAACCACAGTAAACGAGTCGTTGATTTTCTAGGCACCACTTATACGTTCAGTAGTTTGTCATTGCTTTCTGAACGGTGAGGTTTAGTTTTACCTTTTGTAAAAATCCCACGGAAACGAATTTTCTTTCAAATTTGCCCACCGTGGGGTTGAACCAGGTACGCTTGGGTTTGTGATCGAGCTCACTACCGCTTGAGCTGCAGGCGCTCACGTTTCTTTATTATAGTTATGTCTTTTCTGCTCGTTTGTCCATTTATCTATATCTTTCTTTGTATTTCATCTGTCCGCTCGTGCGTTGACGGAGCTCGCAAGAGGAGCAAACAATAGTAACACTGAGACCTACAAGGCATGTCGTAAGAGGCGACTGAGGAAGGGAAGCTACCCTGGTAAATAAAGAGCCGCCCGAGTGGTTACCGGGGCCCAAATTTGGGGTGTAAAGAATAGAACCACTGTTACCTGTCACGCATGTCGTAAGAGGTGACTAAGGGGGTTAGTCTGAAATCGGATGCACATGTCCTAAACATGTAGAAGTCTATGCGTTTAGGGGCCTACCAATGTGCAATGTATACGTTCTTGGCAAAGATGGACTTGCTGGCCTACCTGTAGGCGCATAACTGGCACAACGTACAATCACCCTTAGACTCGGATCACATACAGATCACAAAGAGTGGAGTAACAAATGAACGATATGGAGCAAAAGGAGAAAAAATTACTTCTTTCCTTACTGCCCGTTTTTCTATTTCTCTATTTTTACATTTCTTTCCTTTCTGCCTGTTTCCCGTTTCTTTCTTTTAATATGTCTTCTTTCATGTCCGTTATTCTATTAATCTATTTATATTTCTTTCGTTTCTGCCAGTTACTCTATTATCCATTTCTTTCTTTTTATTACTTTTGTCTATTTTTACTAATGTTATCAAAATTTAGTCTGGGTTGTTTTTTAACAAAACTTTTTTCTTTTAAAAAAAAATTCTTTCTTTTAATCACGCCTTGTTTTTGTTGTTGCTTGTTTCTTTCATGTTTATATTTCTTTGTTCATATTTATTATTAAATTCGCAAAACAGACAAAGAAAACAGAGAATAGAGAACATTTAACAAAAGCTATAACTGTTTTTATGCTGTTAATAAAAAAAAAACATCTCCTTCTTTGTTTTGTATATTTTTATCTTCTATTACTCTACTTTCTGCACGATCTGTAACGAAATTTACCATGTTTATTTTCCTTATCGCACAAGCCAGGAAACTTAAGACGGTATCTGGTTCTTAGTTAAGTCACTTATGCCACTATTTGATCCTTGACCTCATTTTTGGTAATCAGTCGACACGGGACGTGAGTGGTAATGCGTGTCACGATGTAGCTTTAACTAGCTCACCACCTGTTGTAGCTCCCACTTGAAGTCACAGAGGAGGAGGAGGTGGTGGTAGTAGTAAGGAAAGTAAACCATAACGATTATATAACATAAGCAGAACATGTCGTGTTAATCTAAAACAGATGTGAGAGATATTTCCAATTTAACTTAACTACTTATTCCTCACTGCTCCTCGTGGAGCATAGGGCCTCAACAGTTGTTCGTCACTTTTCTCGGTCTCTGGCTGTTTTCTTTATGGTCTTACAGGATAGTCTAGCACTCTTCAGTCCCTCAAGAAGACTTCGTCTCCAGGTATGTTTAGGGCGTCCTCTTTATCGTTTTCCTTGCGGGTTCCATTCAAGTGCTTGTCTAGTGACACTCGACTGTCTCTTCCGTAGGGTATGTCCAGAGCCAACTATAAACTTATGGGCATTCGGACTCAGGTAAGAATTATGGGAAATCAGACAACAACTACACCACGTGACCTCGCATTTCAGTATTGATGTATATAGACGAATTCATTTTAAAATCAACACAAAATGCTAACTCGAAGTGATATTATGCAACAAGTTAAGTTTAACAATAAGGAATAACAATATTATGAATATTTTTCACCAATAAATAACTATAGACTCACAGAATTGAGTAAAATTGCAAAAAGGTTTGCAGGGCTCTATCAAACATCTATATTGTCTGGTCCCTTTTCTGATCTAGGTCAGGAACCCCCAGTCAGTTGTCTGGCCTAGTTATCTAGAGTTGGCTGTGGTATGTCCGACTTGTCTAGTGACACAAGACTGTCTCTTCCGTAGGGTATGTCCACAGCCAGGCTCTAGCACAGGCCAGACAACTGGCCGGGTATTCTCTGACCTAGATAAGAAAAGGGATCTGGAAATTACGGTTAGCATTTTGTGTTGATTTTAAAATGAATTCGTCTATATACACCAATACTGGAATGCGAGGTCACGTGGTGTAGTTGGGGTCTTCTTCTTCTTCTTCTTCGATCGTTCTAGGCCTGTTTTAATCATTCTCATTGTGATATATAAACAGCCAAACGTCCGAACGTAATGTACGTGCACCAGCCTTCAGCACCTATTGGAGCCCAGTTGCTTATCCTTCGGTGGGGTGTTCGTTTTCAGCCAGCTTTTGATTTACTAGGGTGAGCTTTCCTAGGTACGATCAGCTTTGCCGTATTTTTTGGGGTTTGTGATCTACGCCGGGACAGTGAGTTACGCTGTTCATGCCCGTTCTGACTGAGAAATATTTCTCGGGGCTTGTAAGCTTATCCTCGGACGGCGTCTTACTCGTATAAGACACCGTGTAAAGTATCGGCCTTCGCCAATGTTCAGACCCGGGCTTCCTGTCAGGTCCGTACATTGTCGGCCTTGCTTTACCGTACATTTTTGAGTCTGATCCGGAGAAGGAACATTCTCAGCCTTTTCTAGACGCGCATTGGTACGTGGCAATTTGCAATTTACGTCGAAAGCACTGGCATGGGGCCGAGTACAAACAATGTAGAGGGTCGTTTCAGTCGGCGCTATCAGCGTAACTGTGGGTTTTTCGCTCGCCGCCATCACCCGCCCCAGTTATTCCGGGGATGTTAGTTACGACTGCAATCGAACATTGCCCGGTTGCCCCATGGCTGGCAGTCCCGTTAGGAATCACCAACCTCAGTTCTTCCGGGGATGTTAATTTTTAGTCGCACAGTACCTTGCACGGTTTTCCCAGGGCGAGTAGTTTCGTTATGCACTAAACGCAACTTGTTCTTTTGCGCTCGGCAAACCTTGCCCAGTACATGTGTCTGCACCAGGCTACCAATGCTAGGTCCGCTGCAATCTTCTCTCGCACCAACACGAGGGTAGACTTTTATTCGTTACGGTCCTGTCTTATTTATTCTTGCCGACGGGCTGGCAATGTTTGCCCTCCTCAGTGCTTCGAGCTTCGCCCTACGTGGGCATACGTTTGGTCACTGGATGCACCTCTCATCCATGTCTGAGACGTTTCGTTGCTGTTTCTTTGCGTTCAGGGACTTGGGCAATATCTTGTTGGACATCGTTCAGGAGATTAGTGCATTTTGTTTGTATGTATCTTTATCGTGTATTCATACTTGCACCGCTACCACTACCAGTAGTTTTCTCTCCCCGATCCCTGCCCTCTTAGCCAGACCGGAACCAGAGTCTGTTTCCAGGGTCACGGCGTGGAGGTTGGGGACAGGGTCTTGGTTAGCGCGCCCCTTCGCTAACCCTGGCTCATGTTACCACCATGACCTCATGAGCCTTTGACCCTAGTTGGGGTCTGATTTCCCACAATTCTTACCTGAGCCCGAAGGCCCAGTAGTTTAGTGTTGGCTCTGGTATGTCTGACCCATCGCCATAAATTCAACTGTCCTACAAAAAAGTAAATTTTAACACCTTGTTCTCGTTTGAGAGGGTCTCTTTAGCGCTGAGGTTATGTGCTCGCCTCTCGTACCAAAGGTACACGGTTCGCTTCCTCATGAAGCCATCGTGTTATTTTTCTAGAGATCCCTGATCTCAGTGTAGGTGAGATCGAGTTCCTAGTTCTAACGGAAACGGACGATAAAAAGTGGATCCCGTATTCAGGTTGAGTACGTATTTTTTTTTTTTCGATCCAGAAGCACTTGAGCTTTTCAGCTCTTCGGCTCGGTGCCATAGACATCGTAACCATTCGGTTCGGTGCCACGAACACCGTAAATCTGGGGAATCTGTGGATTTTTCTGCCATCCCGCGGAATTGAACCCGCACTTACAGAGGACTAGTCACCGGTAATCCAACGCGCTACGAACACGATGGGCAGGCGGGCGTTGAGTACGTATAAGAACCATTGACAGTTCAAAATGGAGAAGAGCAGGCTGGAAAGCCTCTGCCTGAGCAGAATTCATTAGAAAGATTAAAAAATAAGAATTCCTACAAAATATTTTCACTATTGTCTAATTTACATCGGGAACTCTCACCGGTGCTACCGGGTTCGTGCACTGTCGCTGAGATCTTCTTGTGTAAGAAAGAGATTGAATCAGATATGGCTAATCAAGAAATGCAATTATGATGTTTCTATCAATCAATCAATCAATCAATATCATTTCTGAGAGTATGTCTGGGGATTGTACAGTACAGGGAAATTATAATCACTTGCTCGAAGCTGTTGCCACGCGTGTACACGTTACCTGGCTTTTATTTTCTCCCCAGTGCCTTAATTTGTTTAGTGTTTCTATTGTGAAGAGGTTAAAGCGTTTGTATATCGTTCTGAAACTTGTAGGTTCGAACCTAACCTAGTTATATCTCAAATTCTTTCATGAGATCAAGGGATTGTTTCCGGAACTACGGAGTCTGTGCTTTGTGCAAGATTCGGTAGATTGTGTACCAGTTCTGATAATAGGGGCAGAGCGATATGAAGAAACCCATTGCAATTTTTTTTTTCTGATCCAGAAGCACTTGAGCTTTTTAGCTCTTCGGCTCGGTGCCATGAACATTGTAACCCTTCAGTTCCGTGCCACGAACACCGTAAATCTGAGGAATCTGTGGCTTTTTCTAACATCCCGCGGAATTGAACCCGCACACACAGAGGGCTAGTCACCTGTAGTCCAACGAGCTACGAACTCGCTGGGTAGGTGGGCAAACCCGTTGCAATAAAGTCAAGTCTTCACATATTTACTCCCAACTTAGCACAGATCTTCAACAAAATTCTTCCAGCTCTTCCTCTCTCTCTCTCCCATTCTTTCCAGTTCTTTCCACGTCTTGCCTATCCTTTTAGTATAATTTCTTTATCCATGTAATTCTAGGCCTTTCCCTACTCCTCTTTCTCTGCGGGTTCCAAAACAATGTCTGTCTTTCAATGTCTCCAGTTGGTATTCTCAATGTGTGTTCTATCCACCGCCAGCGTCTTTTCCTTAGCTCTTTCTCCACTGATAGCTACCCTAGTAAATAAAAAGCGTCGCAGAAGTCGGATGTGCTGGCCTACTTGTTGACTGGCACAACATACAATCGCTCTTAACCCTTTAGCTGCTAAGGACGTATATATACGTTTTCCCATTCACTTCTAAAGACACATTAATACGTCTGTTATTATCTCTTCTCTGTGGGCTAAAGACGTGTTAACACGTTATATATTACTACTACCAATGTTATAGGTGTACATTCACGTTTGTGACTTAGAAACAACGAGTAGCTATTTTTAGCTCAGCCTTCAGAAAGTATGTAGCAGCGAAAAGGGTTAAGATCAGATCACAAAAAGCGGTTTAATAAGTGATCGATATGAAGAGATCGAAGGAGAAGGAGAACACCGATCATCATGCGACGCCTAGCGACAAAAAACGAAGAGACAGGCAGACAAGAAATGTATAAAATGAATATTGAGAATAGGTTAGAGAAATTAACAGAGAGAGAGAGAGAGAGAAAGAGATGGGGGTGTAAAAATATTGTTATAAATTATTGACACATATATCTTCTTCTTCGAACGCTCCATATCTTGTTAAACCACTCGTTGTGATTTGTATGTGATCCGAGCCTAAGAACGATTGAACGTTGTACCAGTTATGCGCCTGCAAATTAGACCAGCACATCCGATTTCTGCGACGACTATGTATTTACTAGTTTAACTTCCCTAGGTCTCTACTTTAGTCACCACTTACGACATGCATTGTAGATCGCAGTGTTACTATTTCTTGCTCCCCTTGCGAGCCTCGGCAACACCCGGGCGGGCCAGCACATCCGATTTCTGCGACGCCTTTTATTTACTAGTGTAACTTCCATAGACCCCTCTTGTAGGTCGCAGTGTTACTATTCTTTGCTCCCCTTGCGAGCCCGAGCAACACACGGGCGAGACACAAAGATAAATCATATAAGATAGTTTGAGTAACTGCGATATAGCACTAAATCTCAACACTTAATGATGTCAACGGCTGCGTACATCTACTAGTCATTGCCCTGGTAAGTGCACAGGTTCACGTCCAAGTAGGTTTCAGAACTGTGATGGGAACTAAAACCAGAACTGGAGTTCATTTCATAAATGTTACATTTAATAACCTTTGCTCTGTTCCATTTAAGTTTTGAGATACCCTTCATTTTTGGGATTAAATGTAAAATTGTGACGAGTCATCCTGGTATAATTGTTAGTGCATTTGTTTCCTATTTTATTTTTTTCCCGATCCAGAAGCATTTGAGCTGAAAGCTCTTCTGTTCATCGGTGTCATGGACATCGTAACCTTCGGCTCGGTGCCACGAACACCGTAAATCTGGGGAACCTGTAGCTTTTCTGCCAGTCCGCGGAGTTGAACCCGCACTTACAGAGGACTAGTCACCCGTATTCCAACGCACTACGAACACGTTGGGCACGCGGGCATTTGTTTCCTAAAGGGGGGAGACTCGATTCTATGTTGATATTGGATTTTTTTTACAAGATCCTTATCGTCATCATCATCTCTTCTTCTCTTCTTCTTCTTTCCCGAACTCTCTATATCGACCACGTGTTAGCCACCCTTTGTGATTTATAAGTGATCTGAGGCTAAGAGCGATTCTACGTTGTGCCAGTTATGCACATCCGTCTTCTGCGATGTTTTTTATTTACTAGAGTAACTTCCCTAGGTCCCTACTTCAGTCACCTCTTACAACATGCCTTGTAGGTCGCAGTGGTACTATTCTTTGCTCCACTTGCGGACCCCGCCACCGCACGGGCGACAGAGATATAATAAATTCACAGAAGTAGAAGTGATATGTTGTTTCCACAGCCAACTATAAACTCATACGGCCAGCGGACTGAGGTAAAAATTGTAGGAAATAAGACCCCCAACCGTCACATGACTTACATTCCAGTATTGTTGTATATAGACAAATTCATTATAAAAACAACACAACACGTTAAATCAAGGTTATATATTATGTTACAAGTTCAGTTTATCACCAAGGAATATCAGTATTACATGTATTAATATTCTTCATCAATAAATAACCATGGACTCATTGAATTGAGTAAAATTTCCCCAAAAAACTTGCAATGTTCTATCAAACATGTATAAAATCCAGCCCCCCAACTCTAACTAGTTCAGGGTTATATCGGTCAGTTATGTGGCCCAATATTAGAGTTGGCTGTGGTTTTTTCGTATTTGATTTTTCATTGACTGAAAACCAACACTTGAAGCGCAAGCTTGCTGTAATGGACATGAAGAGAACAATGTTTAACACAGTTTTCTTACCCGCGTGCCCAGTGTGTTCGTAGCGCGTTGGACTACGAGTGACTAGTCCTCTGTAAGTGCGGGTTCAACTCCGCGGACTGGCAGAAAAGCTACAGGTTGCCCAGATTTACGGTGTTCGTGGCACCGAACCGAAGGGTTATGACGTCCATGACACCGAGCCGAAGAGCTTTCAGCTCAAGTGCTTCTGGATCGGAAAACAAAACAAAAAACCCCAGTTTTCTTACAACCCTGTGCTATCAGTGTCACACCTGGACACTGTGTCAGACCTGGACACTGTGTCAGACCTGGACACTGTGTCAGACCTGGACACTGTGTCAGACCTGGACACTGACAACAAATGAGAAAACAAGAATTCAAACGACAAAGATAAAGTGATTACGACGAATACTAAATGTAACAAGAAGAGATAAGATCAGAAACAATGAAATCAGAAAAAGAATGGTATCTTTGCCGGTGCTACAATATATAAAGAAACAACGGATCAAATGGTTCGTACACGTATCAAGGTTACCACAAGACAGTCTCCCACAAAAAGCAATATCACTCAGTTACAACGGCAACATACCCAGAGGACAACCACGTAAACGATGTTTAGACGGAATAACCGATGTACCAAATTCCATCTTGTGCAAAGTGCATAGAGAGGCTCGCTCTCTTTTTCTACCTGACGCTGAAAGGCAAAACAGGGAACAAGGATGGATCATTGGCCTCTTTGTCGCATGAGACAATAGGTTTTGCGTCACGTAGTTTGTTCTGCGCTGAATCACAGTGTTTCTTGTGGCTGTAATGGTGCGTTCTGGTGTGGCAGTTCTTGCCACAGTTGCTGCAGGTGAAATTGGAGACTGGAGCTGATACATATGATGCTCTCTCTGCCCTCTGCTCTCTCTTTTACCCCCATGTGTGATAGTGATAGATAGACAGACAAGCAGACAGACAGACAGACAGACAGACAGACAGACAGACAGACAGATGACAGATAGATTGTCCGTTTTCATAATGATGTCTACCATTTTATTGGCTGTGTTGCAAACTAATGGCTGGCTGACTTTCCAACTGGCTACGTCATGGTCTTAGCTTGCGATGTCCCTGGTAACAACCACCATGCTCCAGCACTTGTTCAACCTCTCTTAATGAAAGCAATCAACACTTGAAGTAAGTGGTCAGGTCGTGCGGTTAATTAACACGGTGACGTAGCTTGGAGAGATAAATAGGTGGTACTGTTCCTTCCAGTCAGGGGTCAAAGTTCGATGCGCACTTTTTGTGTGAACATTGTTGACAAACATGTCTATCTATCTATCTATCATCCTATCTATCTATCTATTCCATCTATCTTCATCTCTATCCATTATCTCAGTCTCGTCCTGTCTCGTCTCGTCTCGTCTGCTCGTCTCGTCTCGTCTCGTCTCGTCTCCGTCCGTCCTCGTCCTCGCCTCGCCCGTCCGCCCGCCCGTCTCCTCTGCTCCGCTCCGTCTGCCGTCTGTCCGTCTGTCCGTCTGTCCGTCGTCCGTCTGTCCGTCGTCCGTCCGTCCGTCCGTTTGTCCGTCCGTCCGTCCGTCTGTCCCTCTACCTGTCTACCTGTCTATCAGTCTATCTGTCTATAGCTGTCTATCTGTCTACCTGTCTATAGCTGTCTATTAGTCTATCTGTCTATCTGTCTATAGCTGTCTATCTGTCTTCCTGTCAATTTGTCCGTGTGTCTTTCTGTTTGTTTATCGATATATTTATCTGTCGATCGATCGATCTGTCCGCATGTCTCCTGATGTTGTGCTGAGTGACATATACACACAACACATGACACATGCACACAACACATACATACACACAATACATACACACAACACATACACACAACACATACACACAACACATGACACACCACATACACTTATAATTGCACTAATAATACTCTCTGGGCGGGTTTTGTATTCCTTTAACCCCACCCCTTCCTTATTGTTATGCGCTACATAGAACCTACAATCAATTTCTTCATACCGCTCTATTCTGGGCAGCTCGTTCAATTCTCCTCTTCTGCTTCTTCTTCGAACGCTTCATATCGACCACTTTTTAAACTACTCTTTGAGATATGTATGTGATCTGAGCCTAAGAGCGATTGTACGATGTGCCAGTTATGCGCCTGCAAGTAGGCCAGCATATCCGATTTCTGCGACATTTTTATTTACTAGGTAGTTTTTCCTAGGCCCCTACCTCAGTCGCCTCTTACGACATGCCTTGTAGGTCGTTGTGTTACTATTCTTTGCTTCCCTTTCGGGCCAAGGCAACAGGTCCAATTTCTGCGACGCTTTTTATTTACTAGAGTGCAGGGCCATGCGGTATATTCTCTCAGTATGATTCAAGTCTTCGAAATGCCGCCCCTTAAATGGTTTCTACTTAAAATAACCTTCCATTGTAATTGTGATTTTGCTGCTTATGCCGCACTCTTTACGGTGTCGCCTGATGCGGACGTCTCTCTGTATCATAGCATGGCACGGTTCTGCTGGGGTAGCTTCCTTAGGCCACAGCCAACTCTAGATAACTAGGCCCTACAACTGACTCAGGGTTCCCTGACCTAGATCAGAAAAGGGGGCGGAAAATATAGAGGTTTGATAGAACAATGCAAGCTTTTTGCAATTCAACTCAATTCTTTGACTCTATGGCTATTTATGGGTGAAAAATAATCATAATATTGATATTCCTTATTGTTAAACTTAACTTGTTGCATAATATAACTTCGATTTAGCATTTTGTGTTGATTTTAAAATGAATTCGTCTATATACACCAATACTGGAATGCGAGGTCACGTGGTGTAGTTGGGGTCTGATTTCCATAATTCTTACCTGAGTCCGAAGGCTCATAAGTTTATAGTTGGCTCTGCTTAGGCCCCTACCTCGCTGCTCGAGATCATACATACGAATATTGCTTATAACACAATATATGACCAGCAGTGCACACTTGACCTAGATCGTGTTGTCCAGTATATCTGTAAACAGCTGACATATTAGGACGACCGCTATCTTAACATCTAATCTAACTTGACCTTTCTATAAAGCAGGCGTAAGTCTTTGGACGAAATCTTCAGGAAATGCGTTTTTTAAATCGTCTTTGTTGGTCCTAAACAGGATGTTTGTTCATTTTGTGTCGCAGTATACAACAAGGCTACTTTATATACTCGTTCGCCCCCCTACCAAGCGTGTTCATAGCGCGTTGGACAACGAGTGACAAGCCCTTGTGAGTGCGGTTCAATTCCGTGGGCTGGCAGAAAAGCCACAGGTTTTCCAGATTTATAGTGTTCGTTCGTGGCACAGAGCCGAATTGTTGCGATGTAAATGACACCAGCCGAATTGTTGCGATGTCCATGGCACTGAGCCGAGGAGCTGAAAGTTCAAGTGCTTCTGATTGAAAAAATAATACATACTCGTATCTCTCTATTTTGTTTGTTTGTTTGTTTGTTTGTTTGGTGGTGTGTCCTGTCTGCGGTCGCAAGGAGCAAAAATAGTAACACTGCAACCTACAAGGCATGTCGTAAGAGACGACTGAGGTAGAGGCCTAGGAAAGCTACCTTAGTAAATAAAAAACGTTGCAGAAATCGAATGTGCTGGTCTACTTGTAGGCATAACTGGCACAACGTACAATTGCTCTTAGGCTCAGATCACAAACAAATCACAAAGAGTGGTTAACAAGTGGTCGATATGGAACGTTAGAAGAGGAAGATATTTCTAAAGTAGATATATTTTAGTGGTCAACTAGAGTCTGTGCACATCTCCCTATAGAGTCTGTGCACATCTCCATAGAGTCTGCACATCTCCTATAGAGTCTGTGCACATCTCCTATAGAGTCTGTGCACATCTCCTATAGAGTCTGTGCAATCTCCTATAGAGTCTGTGCACATCCCCCATAGAGTCTGTGCACATCCCTATAGAGTCTGTCACATCTCCTATAGAGTCTGTGCACATCTCCTATAGAGTCTGTGCACATCTCCTATAGAGTCTGTGCACATCTCCCTATAGAGTCTGTTCACATCTCCCTATAGAGTCTGTGCACATCGCCCTATAGAGTCTGTGCACATCGCCCTATAGAGTCTGTGCACATCTCCCTATAGAGTCTGTGCACATCTCCCTATAGAGTCTGTGCACATCTCCCTATAGTCTGTGCACATCTCCCTATAGAGTCTGTGCACATCTCCATATAGAGTCTGTGCACATCTCCTATAGGTCTGTGCACATCTCCCTATAGAGTCTGTGCACATCTCCATATAGAGTCTGTGCAATCTCCTATAGAGTCTGTGCACATCTCCTATAGAGTCTGTGCACATCTCCTATAGAGTCTGTGCACATCTCCTATAGAGTCTGTGCACATCTCCTATGAGTCTGTGCACATCTCCTATAGAGTCTGTGCACATCTCCTATAGAGTCTGTGCACATCTCCTATAGAGTCTGTGCACATCTCCTATAGAGTCTGTGCACATCGCCTTAGAGTCTGTGCACATCTCCTATAGAGTCTGTGCACATCTCCTCATAGAGTCTGTGCACATCTCCTTATAGAGTCTGTGCACATCTCCCTATAGAGTCTGTGCACATCTCCATATAGAGTCTGTGCACATCTCCCTATAGAGTCTGTGCACATCGCCCTATAGAGTCTGTGCACATCTCCCTATAGAGTCTGTGCACATCTCCCTATAGCTTGTATTAGACTAACATGGAATTGACCATGTGTGTTCCCTCTGTTCATCGTATGTTAGACAATCTGGAGTCTGTGTACATCTCCAAATAGCTTGTTTTCTATTATTTCATTTCCCTTCGGTGAGTAACCATGTGTGTCCCAATCTATTTCTTACACAGGAAGAACTCCTGCACCGGCCAGGGTCACCAATTTTAAGATGATGAAGATATTCTGTAGGATTTTTTTTAATTTGTAATATTTTCTAATGAATTTTGTCCGGGCAGCGGCTTTCCAGCCTGTTCTTCTTGAATTTGAACTACCAAGGGTTCTTTTATGTGCTCAACTTGAACACGGGACCTAAGTTTTATCTTCCGTCTCCGCTAGGACTAGGAACTCGATCTTCCCTACACTGAGATATATACTGGAAAAATATATCGATGTCGCACGAGGAACAAACCAAGTACCTTTGAAACTAGAGACAAGCACCTAACTCTACGCCACAGAGACATCCCATGTTAAACAAGTGACTCGACCTTGTAGGGCCGGGGCCCGCAAGGGAAGCAAAGAATAGTACTACTGTTGTCTACAAGGCATGTCGTAAGAGGCGACTGATGTAGGACCTAGGTAAGCTACCTAGTAAATCTAAATAGACGGGTCTCTGTGGCTGAGTGGTTAAGCCCTTAACCTTGCGAGTCGAAGGTCGTGGGTTCGAATCCGGACCGTGGCCTTCTGTTCACGAGTGCAGTTTTTCCAGAGACCCCTAGAATTGTTGCCGGAGCTACGGAGTTCGTGCTTTGTGCAATACTCTCGGCAGGTGGCGTGCCATTTCTGCGGAGAGGACCGAGCCATATGGGGTAAAACCCGGTGCAATGAAGTCAATCCTTCGGCTTTAAACCCTAGTAAATAAAAAGGATTACAGAAATCGAATGTGCTGGCCTACTTGTAGGCGCAAAACTGGCACAAAGTACAATCGCTCTTAGGCTCAGATCACATATAATTCACACATAGTAGTTAAGAAGTGATCGATATGAAGCGTTGGAAGAAGTATAAACAAGTGGTTGGTGTAGACTGTAGAACGAACTCGTGAACGAAGAGAAGAGGAATGTACTTGCGATGTATAACAAATCTGTCAGTTTGTAAGAAGATGTTGATGTCTCGTCCTATCATGTTCCCAGCGTTTGGTTCCACGTGAATGATGTTTTTTTTGTGTAGAATACGTTCTGAACAGTCTGAACTAGTCACGCGCTGGTGACACCATTATACTCGTGACTAGAGTATGAAATGTAGGTTCAGATAAATATGCCATGTCACGCACACAGACACACACGAAGACAGACACACAGATAGACAGATACATTATACACACAAACATACAGACGCACACAGACAGACAACACATACAGACGCACACACAGACAGAACATCAAACATACAGACGCACACTACCACACACACACACACGACATAAAATACAGACGCACACACGACAACACACATACACATACAGACGGACACACTGACAAACACACAAACACAGAGAGACATACTCACACACGACTACAGACGACACACTACACACACACACAGAGACACACAGACATCACGCACAACACACACACACACACAGAGACACGCACACAGACACACCCGCATACATATGCACACACAGACACACACAAACAAATAAACATACAGTCAGACACTCACACACACACAGACACGAGCACTCGCACACACACACACACACACATGCACGCACGCACACACACTTTCAAGCAAATTGTGTGTGCGTGTATGTGTGTTTGTGTGCGGGTGCGTTCGTGTGTGTGTGAGAGCGCACTGTTGTTTTAGTAGAAATCTGACTTCCTGTAAATCTGACGACAGATGGAGCATCACTGCGCAGGCATCTATTGATAAATGTCTGCAACTTTTTCCAGTTTTTTTCCCTCGTTCTCCCGCTATAAATTCAGGCATAGTCATAATACATAATACGGCATCTTTGACTGATTTGTGTGTGAAGACTTACTTTTCTTATCACTAGTGTCCCTCACCATTCAGGCGAGTCTCACTCTGATTTCAGAGGTAACTTTCGTACAGGTTGATTGTTCATTGTCCATGATTGACTGCTATACAGAGAAGTGTTGGTTTAGTATATAGTACTGGAGTATTACATACACCATGCATATAGTACATCGAGAAGCAAAGAATCAAGTGGTTCGGCCATCTAATGAGAATGGAACCACATTTACTACCATCACGTGCCTACAATAATCGATACTCAGGGCGCAGAGCACGAGGCAGGCCAAGAACACGATGGATAGATAACATCTCAGAGTCCCTGCGAAAACATGGACTGACAACGTCAAGCGCAACACGCCTGGCACAAAATAGAAAACTAACCTCTCCCCACGACGCGTCACGACAAATGTTGTTAAGAGAAGATAAGTTAAGTCTGAAGTATTTCATTTATGAGGATAATTCACGGTACGGCAAATGGTTTTTTTACCGGGGGGCATAAAAGTAAAATCCTATCCTGAATAGTTTCGGTGGACTGCATTAGCAATGCGACCATTAAATTCCTCCTCAGGTTCTGGTCCCCAATGTCCTATCCCGCCCTAAAAAGCGGTGCTACAGGCAGTAATTACAGTTTTTTTTGTGGTTCTTTTTTTATTCGAAAAAAAAGATTATCATGAAACGAGGACATCAGAAACAGAATAGGCATAACCACATGCACCGAATAAACTGAAAGACAAAAACATGCAGTGGTTTGGACATTTAATGAGAATGGAATACAACTAACCACCAATAACAGACCTGTGGATAAGAATAAGACAGGAACCCATGATGACCCAGGTTAAGAGGAGAAAATGGCAATGGGTCAGCATACCCTACGGAAGACACAGTCGAGTGTCAATAGACAAGCATTTGAGTGGAACCCGCAAGGAAAACGAAAAAGAGGTTGTCATAAGCAGACCTGGAGACAAAGTCTTCTTGAGAACTGAAAAGTGCTCAACTATACTGGAAGACCATAAAGAAAATAACATGTTATTGAGAAAAGTGGCGAACAATTGTTGAAACCCTATGCTCTACCAGGAGCGGAGAGGAATAAGTCAAGTCGCCAATAACTGCATACAATAAAAAGAGATCAAGTAATAGGACCAAGGGAAGACCAAGAAAAAGATGGATAGACAATATCAACACCACACTAAATAAACACGGATATAGCAAAAAGGGCGACTCTTCTGACCCGGGAACGAAAATTAAATCTCCCACCCCAACGCTTAATGACAATAGTGGACAATCAACTTCTTCTTCT